>JAOEGL010000011.1:20577414-21059914 GCA_034509955.1 Urosaurus nigricauda | reverse complement strand
AATTTGCAAACCAAAGAAATTATTCTGTCACCAGCTGGGAAGCCCTGGGCACAGAGGTCTGTGGGCTTGGCTGCAAGTCATTGGGAACAGGGAACAAATCAAGCTCTTTCTCTCTGCTCTTAGGAGAATCTCATTCGGAATCACCTGGCACATTAAGATTCAGTTATGCACTAAATAACAGACTTTTGATAAAGTGTTAACTTCCCTGTATTTTAAACAGGCAGTTTGTGGATTGTAGTACATCCTTGCAACCAACTGGACCCTTTGTATTCGCTGGAATTTGGTTCCAGGACCCCCTGTGGATACCAAAATCCGTGGATGATCAAGTCCCATTAAATACAGTAGCATGGTAAAAATGGTGTCCCTTATATAAAATGGCAAAATCAGGGTTAGCTTTTTGGAATTTATATTCTTTTTAATATTTCCAAGCCGTGGATGCTTGAATCCGTGGTTAAAAATATCCGTGGATATGGATGGCTGACTGTGTGCTTTTAATTTTCATTCAGAGGCCCAGTTTCTGACTTCTCCTTCCTGACCAGGTCAAATGTTCTTCAGGATGTTACGCCTGCTTTGCTCCATTTTAGGGTTACCATCATACTACA
Source organism: Urosaurus nigricauda (assembly GCA_034509955.1). Taxonomy (NCBI): domain Eukaryota; kingdom Metazoa; phylum Chordata; class Lepidosauria; order Squamata; family Phrynosomatidae; genus Urosaurus; species Urosaurus nigricauda. The sequence continues at coordinate 21,059,312 of JAOEGL010000011.1, read as the reverse complement.
CGTCCTCCTTTTCCTGGACCTGTTCTCTTTTCTCGAGCTCAGATTCCTATCCTGGGTGATTTTTAAAATGTCCAGAGATGTTTTGAAATATCTCCTGTTCCTTGGTCTCCTGCCTGCCGGTCCTGCCATTTTATCGCCTTCTGACTGGTTCCATTGAGAGCTGCACTAAAAGAAGGGCTGGAAACCAATCTGCTGGTCTGAAAAAGAGACAGCAACTAGATAGTAGGGCATGGGAAGGCAGGGAGATGCAGAGAAGGAAGGTGAAGTAGCCAAGCAAGGAGGCTGAGGAAGCCTCCATCCACAAGAATGGGGTGAAATAGGGCAGCTTAGTGGAATAGGTGGGGCAGCTAAAATCTTTTTATTTTAAGAGAGTGTGACTTGCCAAAAGTCACCCAGGGGGTTTCCATGGCTGAGCGGGGATTCGAACTCTGGTCTCCCGAAATCCCGGTCCTAACACTCAAATAAGTACCGAACTCACTGGCTCTGTCAATTGCAATGCAGAATATTATTCAGAGTATTTTTCATAGCAAGGAATGGTGAAGCTTATTTCATCCATTTGAATTTTTTCCACTATGGCACTTGTCATCCATTGCCGGGGGGGAGTTTGGGATTCTGTCATGTTCGAGGCCTGTATAATGCCATAAAAATATGCACCATGGGGTGAAATTGAAATAAGCATGATTAAGGACCAGAATCTGTCTCCTGCTGCTTTGCCACATATGTCTTCATTTTAAAATATGACCACCGCCTGCCATATTGATGAACCCAGTCTCATTCATCTTAATGCCAGCTAGCAATATATATATATATATATATATATATATATAAACATCAGGCTGTGATGGGATGGATTTAATCCTATAACGAGCGCTTTAAATTTTGCCATGCATCCATTACAGCCAAGCAGGTTGGGCCCCAATAATCACATTAACCTCAACATGTTAAACAACATCTATTATCTGAGCACCGGTGGGTTTCTCAAAATGCCTCTGTGTGGGACTCTGAGTAAGGAAAGTCCATTAGAATTCATAGGTTTCAGCCTGCAGCTAGCTTGCAAACAAATGCAAATGCAAAGCTTGGGTTTTCAAGCTCTGGGTAATTTTATGTGTACAGCCACATCTGGAGCAGCTGTTACCTGCTAAGACTAATGGTGCAGTGGAAAGTTTCACTGGTCAGCCTTAACAGGGACAATTGACAAAAGTAGACAAAGCCATTCAGGCAGGGCTGTTTTTTATTATTTTACTATTGTTCAGTATATTCCTGGTGCTATTGAAATAAATCAAATTATTATACTTGGTTTCTGCATCTGACTGGCATTTGAACCATCCCAGATTCTATCCAAGAGACTAGGAATCAGTAAGACATCGCCAGATAAAGTATCAAAACGTCCGTATGAAATTCCAAATAATTTTGGTGATGGCGGTTGGTGCTCCTGTTATAGTATCACCTCCTTGTTCCACTAGTCTTCAAAACTTGTTCTTAAGGAAATACACACACATCCACACCTACTTTTCTTTCTTGTTTAGATACGTACTATCCACGTGTCCTTCCATCCACTTTTTTCTTATGCTCATGTGCACACACGGAGACCCACACCATTCTTACAAACACATCCTTTTTGCCACTTGCACAAATGCAGTTGTGTACCAGTGTCGTGCCTGCGTCATTTCAGTCATGGCATGCTAGGCTGAGGGTGTTATAACTAAAAAACCAATATGCCACAATAGAAATAAATAGTGAGAGCTCAGCTCTTAGGCTGCATCTGCACTTCAGAAATAATCCGGTTTGACAGCACTTGAACTGCCATAGCTCAATGCTATATTCCAGGAAGTTTGTTGTGGCCAACAAACAACCATTCCCGGAATTCAATAGCATGAAGCCATGGCAGTTCAAGTGGTGCCAAATTGGATTATTTCTGCAGTGCGGATGCAGCCTTAGCCTCCTCCATGGCATAGTCATCAAAATCAAGACTAGGTCCACTCTTCAGCTCAACTCTGGAGAGGTACCACTCTTGCACCACTTTTAATGAAATGGTTCTCTTATGCCTGAATCTGAGATAGAGATAGAGATAGCAGGGATAAATTGGTACATACCTGGAGAAGAAAGGAAAATCTGGGCATAGAGAGATAGTAGGGTGTCATCCTTATCGTCCCTAATGACCAATACTTCTTTGTTGTTGGGAGCTGTCAAGTTGACTTTGATTTATGGCAACACTATCAATGAGAGACTTCCAAGAGATCCTATTATTAACAGCCCTGCAAACTTAACACTGTGGCTTCCTTGAGCGAATCAGTCCATCTGTAATGCAATCTCCCTCTTTTCCTACTGTCTTGCAATTTACCAAGGATTATTGTCTTCTCCATCATCTCATGATATGCGGACAGTGGCTTGGCTTCTAGTGAGAGTTCAAGCCGAATTTGCTGTTGGACCCATTCATTTGCTTTTTAGTGGTCCATGGTATCTGCAGAACTATTTTCCAGCACCACATTTCCAATGAGTGGAGTTCTTCCTCTCAGCAGTTTTCACTGTCCAGCTTTTACATCCATACTTGGGAATCAGAATATTATGGATCCTGACTTTAGTTTTAAACTATTTATCTGTATACTGGATTATCGCATCTAGTTCCTTCATAGATGCCCTTCCGAGTCTTAGCCATCTTCTGATATCTTGACCACAATCTCTCCATTTTGACTGATGACGATCAAGCCAAGGTTTAAAAAAAATCTTTAGGATAGAATTCTTCACTAATTTTGTTTTAAAAGGAAGCAATGAGTAATTTTAGCAGTTCTTTTCCTGCTGCCAGAAACTTTTCTAAAAACTGCTCACGTGTTCACAGACTATTTGCAATTTGAGACTTATCCCGTGCAAAATTTGTACATGGTGGTTCTGCACAGAAACCAGCATTTTCTGCACCAAAAAATTATATTTTCTATGCAGAAATATTATTTGGGGTCCTGTGCCGAAGATGTTGTTTCTTGTGCAGAATATTCTGTTTGCTGTGCAGAACAACCCTATGCAAACTTTGTGCAGAACAAATCCCAAACTGCAAAATTCTCATCAGTTTAGAATTCTTCCTGTCAAGGTTTCTCAACACTTGAGAAACAAACATGTTTTTACCAGTTTTTAAATACAAAAATCTGGGGCAATTCATCACCTGTTTTAAAGTTAGGCAAATCTTCATTTTTTTAAAAAAATCTTTCAAAGTAAATATAGTTATGACTAAAACCTTGGTGATCCTAGGGAACTCTTGGGGGCCTAATATGGATTTCAGAGTTACATGCAGTCAATGTGGGGCACTTTTTCCACTGCAAAATGACAGAGACCAATGGCCAGGACACTCCAGAGCACTGACTGAGTTACTACCCATTGCATCTCTAAGCATCTGCCACTTGAGTCTAATAGTTTGGGTGGCCTTTTTTACAACTGTGGTAATGAAAGTGTATCAGTTGGAGAGCCTTCTTCCACACCTACACCTTGGACATATTTATTGTATACAGAACCGGAGGCCTGGAATTAGTGCCGCTCTTTTTTACGGCAGAGAAAACCCAGAGCTAACACAGCCCCGGATGATGCCCACACAATGGAGAGCCCACCATTTTCTTAGAAAATTGGCTGCGCTGTCAAGCCGCTTTTATTGTCAAGAAATTTTTCTTAATGTTCAGCTAGAATATATCAGCTGTAACCGAATTAATAGCTCAGAAGGGCTACTGTCTGAATGTATTCTACGTTCCTTTTTAAAAACCTTTTTCCTTCTGGAAATAATAAGACATTAGACTACTGCTGCCTGTTCACCAGCATTTTGGCTTGTCAACACGGCCCATGACAGTTCGAATAGTGACAAGTGTGTTATGGAAAATTTCTGATTGATGCTGCCTGCCAGGACTTGTTTATTTGTATGTATGTTTATTTATTTATTTACTGGCATGAGTTGCCGGAAGGATAATAATGTGCCTACCTTAACAGTGAGCACTGGAATGAAGAATACTGAAATTCCGGCAGAAAAGAATCACGCTTAATATTCATTGTTTTTGCACCTCCGTTGGGGAAAGCTGATCCAAGTCAAAACTAATTGTGTCCCTTTCGCACCCTGCAAAAATATTCTTAATTGTTGTTGTTGGGTGCCTTCAAGCCATTTCAGGCGTAGGCTCTTGTATTCAATTACAAAACCTTAATTACAGAATTAATACAGTGACACTTAAGTCCCTGAGTTCATTCGATCATTCCTATGCCAGAGATGGGAATCATGCGGATTTCCAAATGTTGTCAGGGATTTAACTCTGAGCATTCCTCACTACCGTTTATGCGTGCTGGGGTTTGCAGTCAAATATCTGGAGGACTACATGGTACCTATTCCTTCCCTATATGCCACCCACGTTCCACACAACATGCAAATGGAAAGAGTGGCCCCAAATCATTTTCTTTGTAGGGCAAAGCAGCAAATGGTGCCTATGCCCAGCTGGCAATGCATGGTGCTCCCAGCCAGCCAGTTTATTTTTGCAGTTGGTATATTAAAATTCATTTCTCTCTATCCTTGGCGCCTTCTCAGTTCATAACAAAGAAAATCTATTATTAATAATAATAATAATAAAAATAATAATAATAATAATTTGCTGGTTTCTCATGACAGTCCAAACATGGTTCCACTTCACTTTACCTAATGGTAGGGCTGGACCGGATGAGAGATTGTGATGCACCTGTGCAGATATATATTTCAGAGCTAAGTGAAGTAACTGGAGTGTTGGATTAGGATTAGTGAAATCCTTTTTCTCTCCAACACTTTTTTTTTGGAATTATTCTTATCACTATTACGTAATCTCACTGGTGTCAAATACCATTTCCAAATCAATTTATAATAATTTTCTTCGATGAGTGAGATCCTAAACAGCCATGACATCTCTGGGGTAACCTCATTTTCTCTCAGACTGACTTACCTCCATGGAGTTGCTTGGGGAATAAAATGGGGGAGATCATAAACATCGGCTTAAAGGAAAGGTTAGATACAGGGAACAAAAAGACTGCTTTATATTCAATCAAATCATTGGTCCATTTATCTCAGTATTGTCTACACTGGTTGGCAGTGGTACTCCGCACTTTCAGATAAGAGTCTTTCCCAACTGTATCCAAAGATGCTAAAGAGACTGAACCTGACCTCTTCAGCACACAAAGCAGCAGCTATACTATTGAAAAATAGCATCTATAAATGTAATAAATAGATTTTATTTATTTATCAGCACTTACACACACACACACACACAAACAAACAAAAAAATCAGCCCTAGGCACCAAACTGATCCATAGACTGTTTTCTTCATGACCAAAAGTGTCTTTCAGCAAAAAGTTTTCAAATAGGTTGAACGCTGTATAGAAAATTTATGGTTGGATTTATTCCACTACAACTGACCAGCATTTCTCCTAGAGATGTAAATCTTGGCTTATTTCATTCTTCTCAGCAAAAAGGAACCATTTCCAGAGTTGTCTTCCCACTGGGCACATTACAAGAATTCTTTGCACATTTTATTTCTTTTTTAACTGTTTCACAGAAAGGAACGCGCAAAACGTTGGGTGCTTATGCAAAAATAATTGTTATGGGCAGAAAATGGTTTCTTTTATGCAAAATACAAAACACTGATTGTGTAAATTAATTTGGGGGCAAAAAAAAGTTGCAAAATGTGAAACATTTATGACAGCTGTTCAGTTTTTCAACTTGGTGCCTCATTGTGTCTGGAACTATTGAGATATCATTTCTCACTAAGGACCCGAACATTTGCAAATATTCACGAGTTCCGTAATTTCTTCCAACCCAGATTTTTAACAAAATCTTTCAGTGCCTAGAGATTATTTATATTTCCCGCCTCCCCTTGTGGATCGAGGTGGGATTCCAACATAGATAAAATTACAAAATACAATAATAATACATTGACCCCCAAAACCCTCCCACCAATAAATATGACCCATTGATCTTGGATTCTTCCAGTTTACTGCTAAAAAGCACGAGCTCTCACAACAGAGAGCATTGCTCATACTGGTTTGCATCAACTGATGCTGCTTTTGCATTCATTTTGAGCCTCATTTTGGAATCTGAGATGGGGGAAATAATTGTCTGGTTATTATATTTTTAAAAAATAAGAAGTAAATAAATAATAAAATAAAATTTATTCTTCTACCTCGCCTTTCTGCTGCAGCAATCAAGGCAGCTTACATGACTAAAATATATTGGAATAATACTCTTAATAAATAAATATAATACTCTTAATAAATAAATTGACCCCCCCCCCCTTTAAATGAAACCTATAGCAGCCAACAGCAACATTTATTCTGTCTGCCCTGTACCAATCTACCCCTGGAGAAACTTTAAACAGCAAGGAAACTGCTTTCATTGAACCTGTCCTTTTTTGTTTTTTGCAGGTTCGCCTCGAATGGCCAACAGACCTTGCAGTCAACCCTCTGGACAATTCGTTGTATGTGCTGGACAATAACATTGTGCTACAGATTTCTGAAAACAGGCGAGTGAGAATTATTGCTGGCCGCCCTATTCACTGCCAGGTGCCAGGCATCGATCATGTTTTGGTCAGCAAGGTGGCGATCCATTCCACCCTCGAGTCAGCCAGAGCCATCAGCGTGTCTCACAGTGGCATGCTGTATATCGCCGAGACGGATGAGCGGAAGATCAATCGCATCCAGCAGGTCACGACCAATGGCGAAATCTCTATCATAGCTGGAGCTCCGACAGATTGTGACTGTAAAATTGACCCCAATTGTGACTGCTTCTCAGGTACATTTGTTTCTCCACTTTCATAGCATAGATAATATATAAAATGGGGGCAGAGTTGTACATAGCAGGATAAGAAGAGCAGGCATGATCAGACCAAAGATGTATTCGGCCTTTCCCAAAGTGGTACTCTCCAGATGTTTTAGACTATAGGTCCTATCATCCTCAGCAAACTTGGCTAGCAGTAAAGGATCATGGAACTGAAGTTCAGTTTGTAAAAGCCTGATCTGTCTAGCTAAGAAATTTGTTTCCGTAATGACTGATCAAATACGTTTACAGATGGACATAGGTAAGGATTGTGCATTCTCCCTGTGCACATTTCAGAATGCCCAAAGTGATGCAGTCTCATTTTCCTAATGTCTGATTTATGTCACACTATATTTATTTATTTATTTATTTATTTACTTACTTATATTATATTTTATTAAATAAATTAATAATGTCAGATATAAATCAGGTATTTGTTCAAGGACTGCTGTTCTAAGGTCCAAGATGGAAACGCCCAGGAAGACTGAAGTGTTCTGCAACTGGTTTCTGTATATTCCCATTCCTAGTGTATGATTTATGTCACCTTATTTCCACACCCACAAAGTTTTGCATTCCTGTGGATATTCACACAGAGAGACTGCTATATAAGTCTATCCTGGGCTTTTCATTCCACCACATGCATCTGAGGAAGTAGGCTCAAGTTGACAAAAGCTCATGCTACCAACTTCTATTTTTCTATTAGTCTCAAAGGTGCTGCAATATCGCCTTGCATGCATACATGAAATAAACTCCAGGAAGGCTATAAAAGAATCCTACATGGAACTCTGAGGATCTATTGCTGCCAGTCAAAGCTGACAGTACTGGACTGTATGGGTCTATTGTCTTAGAATAAACCAGGTCCTTGTCTCCATTTGTTTTTGAAGTTGTTGCCATTGTGTGCGTTCAAGCCACTTCCAACGTATGGTGACTCTAAGGTGGACCTGTAATGGGATTTTCATGGCAAGATTCTTTGAGGGAAGATTGCCTTTGCCTCCTTCTGAGGCTGAGAGAATGTGACTTGCCTGATTAGGACATTTTTTAACATTGGGGATGGAAAGAATGTTGAATTTGGAAGTGCAAGAGAGAGTCAAACTGCAAGATTTGCCAACCGTACACAATAAGCATTTTTCATCCTGCTTGCACCCAGCATTTGTTATTCAGATGCTGTCCTTGTTCACAGTGAGCTAATAGCTGTTGGTGTTCCTATCCTCTGAGAAATCAGTCTAATCCTTTCTTTTTTAAATATAATAAAATAAAATAAAATCCATCTCAACTAGTGACCTGCCTTCTTATGTCTTGAGGTGAAGATTTCTACAAGTTAATTATGCACTGCGTGAAGAAATAATTGCTTCTGCCTGCCCAGAACACATTGCAAATCAACTTTATTGGCTTTCAGCTTTTAAAAGGCATGCATAAATATTGGCTTTAAAAGTTGGCAAGTGAGTTTAGCCTGCAATCTTGAACCAAGATTGCTTAGTCATCTTGAGTTGAAAAGATTCAATAAGCAGAACAGAGAGGAGAAAGGGTGGCTGGGCTTTTTATTTTTTAGTGGTAAACGCTAATCTTTGATCACCTCTCATTTGGCCTGTTGCAAAATTTGCATTAACTCCTGCAAGGAGCTCTGCCCAATGTCCTCTATTCCTAGGAACTTGATTCATAATTAATCACACCCACGTCTTGCACCGTCCTACATTTCACAGATGAAAACTGGGATGCATCTGGCCAAGCAACATCAGAGTGTGGTCATGATGGCAAAGGTTATTATTGAGAAAGAACATACAAGATAAGAAAGGCTGCAGCAGTTTGCTTTTGCCTGAACCCCCTGGAAAGGGCATGATTCTCCCAGTCTCCTCTCCTCAGCTACGTTTATTGAATCCAGACTACTTTTGCATTTTGAATTCTATTTGCAGCAATTGAGGTTGAAGACAAAGGGGGAAAGTGGGAGGAAGAGAGAGAAACTGGGACATTTTAAAAGCAACTGAAAAAGTGGATGAATCAAGACTGTTCCTCACAAAATAGGACAGTTGGAGGGTATGGTGTCTGTACGTATTGACAGTGGTCTCCAGGATTTCCAGGAAAATCTGCTACTTTTGCTTTCTTCCACATTCACATTTGTTTAAATCTCATGTTCCTCCCATCCTAAATATGAGGAAAAGTGAGAATTTTGGTAAAATTAAATTCTCCTTATCTGTACTAGTCCAATTCAGTTGGTAAAACTGTTCCAAGCATGGAGTAGAGTATGTTCTCCCTGTCTGCCATGATGTGAAAGATCTGGAACATCTCACCCTGCCCTCTTCCCACAAAAGATTTTATCCCTAATAAGAACTAAAATGTCTAAATATATATTTTTTAAATATTTTGCACTCAAAGCCCTCTTCCTTGGTGGAGGAATCTCTCAGTTTTAGTCCTGCTGTCATTACTATTACTTCTTTAATCTCAAAAGCTTTCCATCCTGAATATGAAGAAATGTGTGAGTCTCAGCAAGTTCTCATAAAAATGAAAACACATGTTTTGCCCATCTTTATTCGAAGCATACATTGCTGAGAGAAATGAGCAAGACATGAGGAAGAAATAGGGGGGAAATATTTTTCTCTGAAAACTAAAACAGAAGAGGAGGCTTTGGGGTATATGTGAAATATATGTTTTGAGATGCAATGCTTATGATTCCAAGGCTGCGTTTCTCATCAAAGTTCCTTGTTTCTGTTTTGGTCCTTGTTCGATCAGTCAGTGTTTGTATTTTCAAAATCCAGATGGTATGCTACACAGTTTGTAGCAACACGGCAACAGGAACACAGCCGTTGTCTCCACTGTGCAATGCAATACCTCTTGCTCAGGGCACAGTAGACATGCTGCACAACAGATTTTAGGTCAGGATGAGCCGTATTATCATAATTGCAGGATTGGACTCAATTGTTAGTAGGCAAAATGAAACAATTAGCCGGATTGGATATCACACCAGCATGCTGAAATTAGTATGCCTCCTGTAAGCCAGGATAATGGTCATGTTCAGAAAGCATCATAAAGAAAAAGGGAACAGGGGGCAATTGCATTATTTCTGATAGTTTAGTCAATGTATCAAATCCAGCAGGGTTGAGAGAGAGAGGGAACAGACTTTGGGCCAAAATAGAGCCAGCACAGTTCACACAATTAGCAGTTGTTTTAACAGAAGGCACACCGTCACAACAAGATAACTGTGGAGGTCCTACATCAAGCATGTGAACTGTGATATTTTGCTTATAAAGTTCTGTAGACCTACATGTACCCACCCCAGAAGCTGTCAAATCAAAGCCCTGATGCTCTTTCTGGTGAGGAGGGATGCACAGTCGGCCCTCCATATGCAGAGATTCCTTACCCATAGATTCCACCATCTGTGAAACATTTAATATATGCATATAAATTCCAAAAAAGAAACCTTGATTTTTATATTTTGTGGGGGTTTTCAGGCTATGTAGCCATGTTCGAGAGGAGTTTATTCCTGATGTTTCACCAACATGGAATAAACTCCTCTAAAACATGGCCACATAGCCTGAAAAACCCACAGAAATCTATGGATGCCGGCCATGAACGCCTTCAACTTCACAAACATTGATTTTGCCATTTTATATAAGGGACACCATTTTACTACACCATTGTATTAATTCATTGTAAGGAGCCCAAGGGGAAGGGGGTCACGGTAGCCCCTAAGAAATGTTTTTTGCACTAATTTTACTGATAAATCATAATTTCTATATAACACTGATGTAATGGCAATAGTTATGACATAAACTACTAGCGAAATTAAAATGATATCCTTAAATTACTGGTACAGTATCATCCGCACAACTTAAATGCAGATACATAGTTTCATGTGGTTAAAGTGAAAATTTGGTAAGATGTTAATTTTTTAAAGAAAATCTAAAAAGATTTTTTTTAAAAAAAAATGTGTGTGTGTGTGCGTGTGAAATTACTGTATCTATTCAACTATAAATTGACCTCATGTATAAATCAAGGGCAAGTTTTGGGGCCAAAATTATGGATTTTGATACGACTCGCTGATAAGGATAAAAGTTAGGGACATGTAGCAAAGGATGTAAAGGATGAGGTTTACTGTCTTCATACATAAATATCTTATTCAGATCCTTATTCAGAGATCCCACCAAGGCCATTTTCCCATTCAAATATTCAAAAAGGCCAGAAGTGGCATCACTGTATAATTAGTGGGCATTTGTACTTCTTTTGGGTGCTTCTGGGATGGACTAAGCTCTTACCTTTTGCCACTCTACTCAGAGATGAGAATGGGTTCAAATACAGTACTTACATCAACTCATGGATACGTGGATCCTATTCGCAGGAACTGTGGTTTCATAAAACCATTCTCTGTTGTTTTGCAGGTGATGGTGGATACGCCAAAGATGCAAAGCTGAAAGCTCCCTCTTCCCTCACTGTGTCTCCCGATGGCACCTTGTACATAGCTGACCTTGGTAATATCCGTATCCGCGCTGTCAGTCGGAATAAGGCTCATCTCAATGACATGAACATTTATGAGATTGCCTCCCCAGCGGACCAAGAACTGTATCAGTTCACCAGCAACGGGACACACTTGCACACTCTCAATCTCATTACAAGAGACTTTATGTACAATTTCACGTACAACGGGGAAGGGGATCTCACCACCATCACTAACAGCAATGGGAATTCGGTTCACATTCGCAGGGACGCCAGTGGTTTGCCTCTCTGGCTTTCGATGCCTGGAGGCCAAGTGTATTGGCTCACCATAAGTAGCAATGGGATTCTCAAAAGAGTGTACACCCAAGGCTACAACTTAGCCCTGATGACTTATCCTGGCACAACAGGCCTTCTAGCAACCAAAAGTAATGAGTATGGATGGACAACAGTTTATGAGTAAGTGGCTTTCAAACCTCCTTATTACATCTACATGTTGTTGGTGCTTTGTGACAGCAACCATTTGGCTTGCAAGTTGTAGTTCTATGGCTTGGAGTTGTAGTGCTATGACTGTGTTGCGCAAAAGAAATCCAGATCAGTTACCATTGCATCCTGTTTCTGTATTAATCTGCAAAAGAATCCACACAAAAGTTCATATTTAGACGCATGTTTTTAAACTATCTCAAACTATGCATTTCTCAGGCTGTAATCCCATACCCCATTTACGTGATTCCAAGCATTGCTTAGTTCAGTGGGAGTTCCTTCTAGGCAGATACATGCCCAAAGCTTACAGAACTCCCTTGGTTCTTCAAGTCAGTCTTATTTCTGCTCATCGCTCACAGCCCATCATCTTCCTAAGCTTGCTATGAGAACTAGGATAGAAGCGAAGCAGGAAAATCAATGAAATATGTCAGCTTTGTTTCAAGATATCTGGTCAATTTATGGCCCGGGGGTTCAATGACTTGTACTGTTGTTGTCAGCGCATGGGGTAGCAAGATGCAACAGAAAACCAAAGCTTGAAAAGTGACTTCTCTAAAAGAAACAGTTCTAGTCCCATGGTCCCTGAGCTAATTAGATATCCATAGTTGTTGTTTTTTCCCCCAAAATTTTCAACAACCACAACTATAGTTACTGCTGAAGTACTGTTGATTTGATTTGGTTTGTATTTTATTACATATTAATCTCACTCTTTTTCCCAAAGGGGATGGATTATATGGTTACATACTCACTAGTTCTCTCCTTCATCAATCAATCAATCTCCCCCTACAATACATATCCACATATTTATTTTATCTAGATCAGATATGAGATTGACTATAAAATTGCACTGAAAGACCTCCAGATTCATAGAGAAGTTTCCTCTCTACGAATCTCTAGGTCCTCCGGCATGACTTTTGGCAGACCTTGACCACAGAGGACCTAGAGATTCCTAGAGAGAACATATTAATCAAATCCATGTGTAATCGAATCCGCAAAAGTCAAAGCCACAAAGGTGGAGGGCCAATAGTAGAGTGTCTTGGATTGTAAATATGGCAACCTCTGGGCCAGACTCTGTGTTCATTACTATCAGAGGTCTGCTGATGCCTGTATCCCAACATGGACCCACTGCTAGTCCACATAGTCACTTAGGCCCTGTACAGACTGGCACTGTGGGGGGCAGAGTTGGGGTGTAGCCCCAAGGGTGCCATGATGATGTGTGCCACTCCAAACAGTGCACAGTGTTGCAACACCCCTCCATATGTGTGTCCATATGATGCTTATGGAATAACTAAATAACACTCGTAGTCTATATATCCCATTAGACCCCCTCCTTTCACTGAAGGCCCATTACAAGTCAGACCTCGGCTTGCAGGGTAACTCCCTACACATTCCTAGCTAACAAGCTTGCATTCCCGAGGCATTACCCGTTTACACTCTAGCTGTGGCCTCTTCTAGCATATTCTAACTGCAGTGCCATGGCTATTGTACCTTGGAAAGACCAGATCGGGGGCATGGCGTGTGGTTGCCACGGCCCCAATCTGGTTGAAAGAACAGCACCTTAGTATAGTTCTTCTAGAGCCAGCATAGTTGGACTACAACTCACAAGACCAGGGTTCAGTTCCCAGTTTGGCCATGGAACCCAGTGGGTTTCCCTTAGGCAAATCACATGTTCTCAGACTCAGGGAATAATAAGAATATAATAATATATTTATTTTCATCCCGCCTCTTCCTGCGGATCGAGACAAGTTACAGTAAAAAAAAAAAGGATAAAATTACATAATATAATATAATCATAAATTACACAGTCCCCAACCTTCCACCAGCATAAAAATCAAACAGTCAATTACAAATTCAAAATCGAAAACAGTTAAAAGATAAGCAAATGGAGAAGAATAACTAGGGGCAGACAGGGTTAGACGGGAAGGCAATAGCAAGCCTCCTCTGAACAAATCTTTCAAAAATATATATAAATAAACCATGATCATCGTAAGTCAGAAATGACTTGAAGGCAAACAAGAACAACATAGTTCTTCTTCCACCGTCATGTCCCAAGTTATTCACCTATCCACACCCAATAAATGCAAAAAGGAGGTCCATATATCTTGAAGTTTTATAGGAGGACGGGTGCACCTATTCCTCAGTTTGCTGTACAGATGGTGTTAAGATTTGATGGGCAACTGTAGTGTCCCTGTTCTCCCTTCCTGGGTTTCTTTATCCTTAAATTCATTTTGGAGTGAACAGACCCTCAGATACAGAATGCCTTCTAATCGGAGAGGGTCCTCTGACAGTCTTTCACATAAAGGATCCTCTCTGTGGCTCAGGTCCATCTAGTGTTCATGGAATGGAATAAATATTGGACCATATTTGAACAATAAACCGATAGATGATAGATAGATAGATAGATAGATAGATAGATAGATAGATGTCTCAGGCATCAGTAAACCCTCTGGAGGAGAATCCTGCACAGAAAAGAATCTTTGTCATTTGAGACTTCCTCCTTGTAGAGATAATGCATGTAGTTTGAGACTTATTCTAGGCAAGATGATGATGATGATGATGATGATGATGATGATGATGATGCATGGCATTCTGTGCACAACAAAATGGAAAAAAACATGTTTTTTCCTGTGCAGAATGTAACATTTTTAGACGAAAAATCTTCTAGGCGAAAAATCTTCTGTGCCAAACCCCTGTGTACAGTGTTTGTTCTCACAAAATAAATCCCGAATAAAATAAATCCCAAACTGCAAACAGTCCTCAAAAATGGTGCAGCTTTTTGGAGAATTTCTCGGCAGAGGAATGGTAAATTGCCTAACCAGAATGAAATTTGTAAAGGTTTACATCTCTAGCTTGAACCGAAGGCGTGGAATCATATCTGTGATTACCACTGCATTCTGAATTTTCTTCAAGAAAGAAAATGGGAAAGCCAAAGAAACCTTTTATTTAATGAGCAAGTGGCTATCCTTCCTTCTTGCCTTGCCTTGATAGAGAGTGCCCTCTTGCGATAATTTTTTAATATTGCATCATACTTAAAGTACCAAACCTTGCACACTCTTTCTCCTTCATATCATGCGACAAATTTAGACCAGAGTTGTTTATTATTTTTATTTATGTCTTACACACCAACATTTTTTATACCTCTGTCCTCCACCTTTCCGACAAGCTGGTGTGCAAAGCAAAACATAAACAATAGCTATAAAACTGTATCTGAATCAGGACTACAGCGTTTTGAAACCATATAAATACAAATTGCAGCCCAGTTAGGGGCAGTTTAAAAACGTCAAAGGCTTTATGCTGGAATTTTAAACACGTGCACCTTGCAATATGGGCCGATTAATAAATTATAAATAAATTATATTATTATTATTAATTCATGTCTGAGAAAACGTGCATAAGAATCCATTGCTAGTGATGTCTTTAAATAGTGGTAGTCAAGAAGAGAGATGCGGGTCTGTACTAGGAGTGAGCAAAGCTGTTGTGGGATTACAACTCCCATAATCCTTTATCATTTGCTGGTATCAAACTCACAACCTTGTGGTTTGTGAGTGAGTGCAGTACAGGCATTTAACCACTGCATCACCAGGGCTCAATAGTTTAAAAGAAAGGCTATAGTCTACTTGCCATTGATGAATTGTGGACCGGGGCATCTAGAGAAACTGTCAGTGTCTTGGGTTGTTCCAGTTTACCTACCTTATTTGCAAGTCCCAAAGGAGTCCATGAACCATTTGGCAAAGGGAGAGGCCTCTAGGAGTTTGCCGTGGTGCGTTGACAATGTCCCAGCCGACCCCTTTGCTGCTTTAGGAAGGTGGACTAGATCACAGAATCATAGAATGGGAAGAGACCACAAGGGCCACCTAGTCTTGCCATGCAGGAACTCACAATCAAGGAACAGATGGCCATCCAGCCTCTGCTTAAAGACCTCCAAGGAAGGAGACTCCACCACCCTCCGAGGGAGTGTGTTCTACTGTCGAACAGCCCTTACTGTCAGGAAGTTCTTCCTAATGTTGAGGTGGAATCTCTTTTCCTGCAGCTTGCATCCATTGTTCCATGTCCTATTCTCTGGAGCAGCAGAAAACAAGCTTGCTCCATCTGCAATATGACACTCCTTGAATTACTTAAACAGGGCTATCATATTACCTCTTAACCGTCTCTTCTCCAGACTAAACATCCCCAGCTCTCTAAGTCGTTCCTCATAGGGCATGGTTTCCAGACCCTTCACCATCTTAGTTGCCCTCCTTTGGACACATGGCTCCAGTTTCTCCACATCCTTTTTGAATTGTGGTGCCCAGAATTGGACTCAGTATTCCAGGTGGGGCCTGACCAAAGCAGAATAGAGGGGCACTGTTACTTCCCTGGATCTAGACACTATACTTCTATTGATGCAGCCTAGAATCTTCCTAGGACCTTCAGTCTCCAGGAGACCCTCTCTACCCGTGGATAGTCATGGTGCTGCACTCCACATTGGAAAGCTCTGAGGGGTCACCTGTTGCAGACTCAGAATCCATCGATATAGAGGGCCGACTGTGATACTCACTTGCCTGAATATGCATCTCATTCTGCAGTCTAAATACACCTGTTCCTCCTTTCATTTTAGAAAAGAAAAGTTCCAATATCTTCTCATTGGTTCTCCTATGCACCTTCTCTGTTTTCCAGGTATGACTCTGATGGCCATTTAACCAATGCAACTTTTCCAACTGGTGAAGTCAGCAGTTTCCATAGTGATGTGGAAAAACTGATGAGAGTGGAAATCAACACTTCCAACAGGGAAAATGTGGTCACCGCGACTAACTTTTCTGCTACCTCTACTATTTACACATTAAAGCAAGGTAGTTAAGTACATCTACTCTCTATATAATTGATTTTTTGCAGAGTTGGTTTCATTTTTTTTCTATACGTTTTTATTGAATGCAATTAATAAAGCTCACCATCTGGCTTGATATGACTTGACGCACACCAAACCCTAAACCCTGGAAATGGCTGGAAGTCCACTTCTGGTTTTAAAAGAGTGATGGTTCTAAAATATAAATCGGTGTGTTGGATGTATATGTATGTGTGCGTAGAGAGATATAGATTTAGATTTAGAGATATAGATATAGACATAGAGAGATCTTGTAGCACCTTTGAGACTAAATGAAAGAAAGGAGTTGGCAGCATGAGCCTTCATAGACTTTAGTCTATTTCCTCAGATGCACTTATTGATATAGGTATAGATATAGCTATAACATATATATAGTAGGTTTGTGTGTAAAAAGTGTTTTGCTCATGTTATATTTTTCAGTTCTGTATGGACTTTATCACACTAGTGAGAAACGTGATTTAAATTAGAATTAAATTAGAAAAAAAAAAGCCTGCAAATGCGGGAAGTTTATCACAATGTTTAGCCAGACTGGAAATAACCCAAAAATAAAGTGACAGCGAAAGGGACAAAAACAGCAGCTTTTTACTTTCAGAACTTCCCAAAAGTAAAAAGCTGCCAGTTTTGTCCCTTTTGCCTTCATTTTATCTTTGGTTATTTCACTTTGGAAGTAATGTTATTTGATAATTTTTTTTCTAATTTAATTCTAACTTAAATTCCATTTCTGTTCAGGGTTCCACGAGTGTGATAAGGTCCTATGCTAAGCACTGAGAGCTAGTATAGTGTATTGGTTGGAGCATAGGATTTGGACTCTGGAGATCCGAGTTTACTTCCCTTCTTGGCCATGGAAACCCATGGGGTGACCTTGGGCAAGTCGCACTCTCTCAACCGCAGAAAACCCGTCTGTAGGGTCACCATAAGCTGAAAATGACTTGGGCACCCAAGAACAGCATCATTGAGTGTTTGTGTTCATGTACATACTCACACCTTTTGCCATTCCTATTCTTCAGCTAAAAGACATATTCCTATCATCTTGTTGTTGTTGTCTGTCTTACAGTATCTTCATTTGCTAAGATGTTCTGTACGTTCAGTTCTTTGGATGGGTTTTTCAGTGAGTACGGAAACTCACCACCAGCCCAAAGGCAGTAGTTAAATCAGCCAGACTGCTGGCTTAAGAGTTAACCTTTGGAAATATCTTAGAAAGTAGGAGACCTTTCTCCATGGTGCCAAGTCTTGCTAATATGTAAATACTGTGCTGCGGATAAAATAACAACACCACGGTATGTTTTAAAACCCTGCAGATTTCTAATAATGAAGAGGTGCAAGAACTGGCAATGCCTACCGCTGTTTGAACTATGGATAAATGCAACCTTTGCCCGCCTAACATTTGCTTCCTGAAGCTAAAGCGCTGAACGCTCTCGCCTTTTTGTGTTTTCTTGCTGACAGACAACACTCAGAGTATCTATCGGGTCAGTCCGGATGGGTCGCTGCGAGTCACCTTTGCCAGTGGAATGGAGATCACGCTGAATACAGAGCCGCACATCCTCGCAGGCATTTTCAACCCCACATTAGGAAAATGCAATATCTCTCTACCAGGGGAGCATAATTCCAACCTTATTGAGTGGAGACAAAGGAAGGAGCAGACCAAAGGCAATATCTCAGCATTTGAAAGAAGGTTACGGGTAAGGTTTTTTCGGTCATATGTAAAATGAAGTCTTCATTTGCAAAGCAACGTGCCTCGGGTTTATGTTGAATTATTGCGGTGACGATCGTCCGCAGTTGTAATTGGTATTCTGTCCCATTCCAAGTATTGGAAATAATCTTTAACAAACTAAATAGTTTGGGACCAGGCAAGGCACTGATACACTTCTAGCAGAACTAAGATCAGTGGTTGCATCCGCACTACAGAAATAATCAAGCTTGGCACCTCTTTAACTGCCATGGCTCAATGCTGTAGAATTCGAAGGGGTTGTAGTTTTTTGAGACATTTAGCCTTCGCTGTCATAGAGCGGTGGTGCCACAACAAACTACAAATCCCACAGTTTCATAGCATGGGACCATGGCAGTTAAAGTGGAGTGGAGTGACCCACCCCCCCACAAAGCGATCATAGTAATGACTAAAGTAATTAGTTCTTTCCATAAAATAACATTCCAGGTTCTGCCACTGTTCATACAAATAAATGAAGAAGAAAGCATTTTGAGAAGCTGGTAGGAAGGGTCTTTGGAGGACTAGGAAAGCTGTTGGGATAATGGAAGAGACAGCTTAGGACTCTTCTGTGGCTCAGATTTGAATCCCAAACCTTATAATAATTTATGATCTTACAATGTGTCTGCCTGTTCAGGTGAGCGTTTCTAAAGGGTTTTGTCCAAGCTTGGCCTGGAGGGGGAAATTGTGGCACCTCCATTTCTATTATTTGCCCATATGAAATCCTTACCATCACATCTAATTTGTGCTTATGATTTATATTAAACAAGAGTATTAATGAATTCCTGTGGCAGGTGGTCAATATTTTTTTTCCTGTTTAATTAACAGACTTAACTTTGAGATCCAAACGCATCAATAACTTGCAGGGAAAATGCTTTAGGAAATCAGTTTTCCATTTGACAGAACTACTCCTTGGAGAGGTCTTGATGAGTCCAGCGAATAGCTTGCATTCAAGGTAGTGGTCTAAAATAATGACCCACGTATACAGTGATGATTATAGATCCTGATTTGAAAGGAGGAGGAAGCAGTGGAAAATTCCAACCAAACATACTTCTCTGTCCTCCCTTCTTAGCCATCCTTATACAGATCTTCTCCGAATCTTGCTCTGATCGCATGTTAGGGATGTAGTGAAACTGCTCTAGATTTTATTTCGGAGTTTAAAGGAGCTGCCCAAGATGTTAAGCCCCATCCTCAGGCTCAACATTGCACCTTTAATAGTTTCTTTAAAATCTGAAATAAAAGTCAAAGCAGATTAATTGCACTTCCGACATGAAAGCCAACAACCAAGACTGCACCCCAAAGGCTCTATGAAGGAGCAAGAAACACTCATATTCCACAAGCCCAGATATTGCAGCCGGTATGTTCAAGAGAAAGAAGGCATAGACCACCACTGTCCTTCTCCTGCCTAAATCCATCATCCAGATTGAGGCTTCTCAGAAGGCATGAGAATTGCTACTGTGGGAAATGGACTCCTTGGATAAATGGACCTTTGGTCCAGTTCAATAGAAAACATATTTGATTCTTATGGTAAAGTTAGAGGGGATTTGTGAAGGGTGCATCGGCAGGAAGATCAGGTATGAAAAATGTATGGCCTTCCAGATAGCTTTTGGAATGAAACTCCTATCATCCATCCCCATTAGCTATGCAGACTAGGGCATTTGGGAGTTGTAGTCCAACAGTATCTGGATGGTTGGATGTTCCTCGTTCTTTCAAATCTACAAGTTCATGAACGCATATAACTTGGAGATAAGTAAAACTCCAAGGGATTGTCCATCTGTTCCCAGTAATTCTTGGTAGTGAACATAATCAGCACATGTTCAGTGCTTTGATGATGATGATGATGATTATTTATATCCCGCCTCTCCCGAAAGGATCGAGGTAGGTTACAACACAAAAATACACCATAAAATACAAAATGCATACATACTTAAAATTTGCATAATCCCCCAACTCCCCTATTTAAAACTAAAAACGCAATTATAAAACTTTAGGATACTTATTTATTTAATATCCCCACCTTTCTCCTAATAGACTTAAAACAAAATCCAATTAAAACAGTGGGTAATACAAGAGATTGAAAAGTAAAACTAATGATAAAATTCAGATCATTCATTTAAAACTCTTTTTAAAAGGCTATTAAAATGATAAAAAATACAAGACAATACAATTAAAAGACCTTGTGCATCATGCGGTTGACACTCTAACGTCTGAATAAACAGAAAGCCTTTGCATGCCTTCACAATGGGAAAAGAATAGAGAAAAGACCACAGTTTGTAAGCAGACACCATGACAATCGTCTCCTGTGTCCTTGCCAAACATGACTGTAAAAAGCCTTCCACCATAGATTTTAAAACTTAAACTGGCTCCTGCTGAGAGATGCAGTCTTTCAAATAATCTGGACCCATGCTCCTGCAGAGGCACCAATATAAAATGTGCACAGCTCACTTTATAGGTTTTACTTGGTTTGATACTTGCAAACTGAAAACCTGTGCTAATGCATAAAGGGTCACAAAGAGAAGGGAAATAGCCGATTCATTGGAAAACAGTGAAACGTGGAAGCAACTCCATGGTTTAGAGCCTGTGAAATATCTCATCTGCGTCTGATTTCTCACCTGCCTAGACTGTTATAAAATAAAACCAAAGTCAAGTCACTTTCGTACCACCGTAAATCCTTTTACTGGTTTCAAACTGATGTTCTTTGTTGTCATCACCCATTCTTAGGTTATTATTTTAAACTTCATATGTTTTAAATTTTACATTTGTAATTTTTAAATATTTTTTAACGATTTTAATGGTACAATTTTAATTGTTGTTTTATATATGTTGTTAGCCGCCTTGGGTCCCACTTTGGGAGAAAGGCGGGATAAAAATAAAATAATAAATAAATAAATAAATAAATAACTACTAAGGCTATGATACACCCAGAGAATACCTTAGTTCAGTTACTTCAAATAAAGTTTTATATCAAAAAGTTCAAAAAACCTTACATGTTGACTATGGAAGTTGTAGCTAGTAATACTAGTCCTAGATGAAAGATAAATACATAGATGGATGGATGGATGAGAGATGATAGGGAATATGACATCCCCATAAGTTTAGACTTTCATATCTGAGCACAAATCAAATCTGGCATCTTAATTCTGCATAGCACATATATAAGAAATATAAAAAGCTCAGATATCCTCATGTTCCTAATTTGAATTAACTAAGGCGAGAAGAGACCGAACTACCCTAAGGCTGCAATCCTTTATCCCCTTTATCTAGGAGTGAGATGCTGGGAACACAATGAGACTTCTTTCTGCATAGACATGTCTAGAACTGTACTATAAATTGCCTTTCTGTGCTGTTAATACCTATCCATGTAGCAAGTTACAGTCTTTATGTACTTGAATAAATAATACTGCAGTACTGACATCTTGAAATATCGGAGTAAATAATATTGATTGAGAGGGTGTGAGGTGGCACAAGTTGTACTTCAACAGACGATTACCTTCTTCCCAGGGAGAAAAATGTAAGTGAATATTAAATGCTCCTTAGACGCTGTTGCTAACTATCCCATTCGTTTGGGTATATTACATTTCATAGTTCCCTTTGGTTTGACTCAGGGCCTCTTTTGCGCTACACAATTATAACAATAATAGTATGCTATCCCATGCAATTTTAGGATTGGCAGTTTATGGAGAAGCATTTGGCTTTCTCAGCCAACGCACAGTAGTGGAAATCGAAAGGTTCAAACATGACCTACTGTATATACTAAACTATAAGTCAACCTCAAGGACAATTTTAGGATTTTGATGTGGCCATGGATAAGCCAAGGGTAAAGCCTAGAGGCATGTAACAAAGGATCTAAAGGACGAAGCTAAGGAAAACAATGCCAAAGGTCTTACAAAATCCTAGGAGGCATAACTGTTTGTGTTCACCCGAAAGACTAGATGGCTGAGGAAGGAACTATAATAAAATGATGGCTGTGTGATGTGTGGGGGATGTGACCAGGCAGAGGCGGGCTAAGAAAATATGCACTCATGTCAAAAAGGATGGAAAGGCAAAGCAAAAGAAAGTGGCAACTACATTAGCACTGATTATAGCCTTTAACGTCAATGTGATAACTTTGCCTGATTTTAACCCAGAAAAGCTGACAAACATACACAAATGTCTTTATTCAGATCCTTCAAAGCCTGATTTCCTCTCTGCATGCCTTTGAAAGGAAGTGCAAAAGAGCTGCCACCGCTGCCATTTACATGTCCAGTTCTGGGGAAAGAGTGGGATGCCAATAAATATAATAACAATAATAATGTCCAGGCATTCAAAAAAGGTCAGAAGCGACGCCGTGGAGAAGAGAGCAGGGGGTCGGTGCTTCTATTAGGTGCTCCTGGGGTGGACTACAGTCTTGCCTTTCACAACGCTACTCAGAGGAGAAGGATGGTTCCTTTTTTGAGTTAAAGCACAATACTTTAATCCCAGTGACCTGTGGATACATTGACTAAGGGGCTGTGCAGACTGGCCATTAAGGCTGGCCTGGGAGCAGAGTCGGAGCATGGCGTCCACACCACATATGTCCCAACTCTGCCCTGTGCCACACCACACAGTGCGCAGAGCCAAAGAAGCATCATAAAGCTGTGGCACTGGCAGCTATGGCACCCTTTTTGTGGCTCCTTTTTGCCAGCTAGGGGCTGCGGAGTGCGGTTGCCACAGGCCCGATCTTGCGAAGATGGAGGCAGCTGCAGGCTGCCCCTTCAAGGGCGATCTGCATAACCGCTTAATTTTTTAATGAAAATTTCTAGATGTAAACATGAGTATATACAGTATCTCCTCCCCACTATCCTGTTAGCAATGAGATCTGTGCAAGCAGGTTAGCAACAGTGGAAAAGTCAATCCTTCAGTCCATTCTCAGCCTTCTTATCTTTTTCAAACTGCCAAGCTAATGGCAACAACAACAAAAAAAAAGTCCAATAAGGTCACAACCCCAAATCGGCTCTTTCATATCACTGGACAGCTTTTTAAAGTTTTGCCGTGATGCCATCAAGGACTCCAAACCCCATCTGTCTGGTGCAATTCGCTACACAAAGTAACCATTTCAGCATGGCAAGACAGCACTTCAAGGAATTTCCAATCCGCTCAAGAGATCTCGAATCCAGAATGAGACTGAAACACTTTATTTTGGTTCCAGTTTCTATGTGTGCAAACACCTGTCCTCTGTGCAGTTTCTTTCATTTCTCCACTTTCTGAAAATAAGCACATGCAGAGAAAGGGAGAATGCAAGTACAGTAGGCTGTTTGATCACAAAGATACAAACAACTCATCTGACACTACAACTACATGGGATCAGTCATCGGATATCCCAATACTTCACTTTTTCCCCCCATAAATGACAAAAAACACTCACAAGATCCACACATTTTCTCAGAGAGAAACCCCATTTCTCTGAGCCCATCATTTTCCATCATCAAAGAGGTGTTTTACTTCGTTTTCAATTTGTTTATCGCATGAGGATAAACCGAGTCAGGATTTGCATCCTGCTTCTGTCCATATTGGCATATTTTTGGAGGGTTGTAGATTCGCACCCCACCCTCATGAAAAAAACTGTTTTTGCTTTTTCAAACATTAATAACCCTAAAGCCTGCTGCTGCTAACCTCTTGTGTGTGGGTAGTATCCTTTGGGTTATATAAAGATCTGCACTCCGAGAAGGAGCTTGCCATTAATACATAGGAGACCAGGTCTGTCAACATCCGCTCTTGATCACCTTTTTCAACCCCTGCAAAATGAATGTTTGTTCAGCAAATGCACTCCAAAGGCAGGCAGGCCTGTCAGCCATTGAAATCAGATGTTGTTTGTTTGAAAGCTGTTAACTCCCACTAACTTTCCATTAGAACTTTTAAGAAAGCTTCAGTGCCCGAATTATTAGAATGTAGAACAAACCCCATTATCATTGTGAAGTCGAAGGATTTTCGGGCTATGTGGCCATGTTCTAGAATAGTTTGTGCCTGAAGTTTTGCCGGCATCTGTGGCTGGCATCTTCAGGGAATATTGGCATGGAAGAGAGTGGTATATACATGTATATACATACATACATACATACATACATACTGTGTGATCCTGTGTAGGGAGGAGTGATGCCCATGTTAATCCCTTTTGCATATCCTCCCTCCCTGAGTCTAAACATATCAACAACAGAAGAATACACTGATTAACATGGGAATCACTCCTCTCTACCCAGGATCACACAGTATATATATATATATATATATATATATATGCCCACTCACTCCTATGCCAGTATTCTCTGAAGATACTAGCCACAGATGCTGGCGAAACGTCAGGAATAATCTCTTCTAGAACATGGTCACATATTTCTCAATATGCCTTTGTCTACAGAATCCCTTCAGTTCTGCATGTCTGTATTTTCTTTAGGCTCACAACAGAAACCTGCTATCCATTGATTTTGATCACATAACAAGAACAGGGAAGATCTATGATGACCACCGCAAGTTCACTCTTCGGATCCTGTACGATCAAGCAGGCCGTCCAGTTCTTTGGTCCCCCATCAATAAGTACAATGAAGTCAACATCACTTACTCCCATTTGGGATTAGTGACCTATATCCAGAGAGGAACATGGACTGAAAAGATGGAGTATGACCCAGGTGGGAAGATCATTTCCAGAACATGGGCGGATGGGAAAATATGGAGCTACACATACTTAGAAAAGGTAAATCTTGGAATGTTTGTAAAGATTGCAGAGCAAATCTGGATAAGCAACTAAGCAAATTTGTCTTTCCTTCCAACGGAATTATAAAAAAAGCAATATTTAGGGAACTCAACCCTGAATGCCATTGTTAGGAATAAGTTTGAAAAAATATCAGACAAGAGAAAATCATATTTGGATATATGGGTTATGTCTCCCTTATCTGGAATTCTAAAATCCAAAATGCTCCAAACTTTTTCATAGGTAGCTGAGATAGTGACATCTTTGCTCTCTGATGCCCCAGTGTACACAAACTTTGTTCCATGCACAAAATTATTAAAATATATTGTATAAAATTACCTTCAGGCTATATGTATAAAGTATATATGAAACATAAATGAATTTTATGTTTAGACTTGGATCCCATCTCCAAGATATCTCATTATATACATATATGCAAATACAGTTATTACGAAATACAAAAAATAAAGAAATCTGAAATCCGAAACACTTGGATAATGTGTTCCAAGTATTTTGGACTCAGCCTGAAAAGTCAAAGGAGAAATTGTCATGGGCTGGTCACACTGAGGAGATAAAAATGAATGTCTTGCCAAAATCTATAATTTGATTTTAAAAAAAATATTGCAAACAATTATTAATCAATCAAAAATTCCAAGGGCTGCTTTCCAAATCACATGGGAGATGGGAAATCCTTAAAGATTAAGTTTTTTCAACTCCAAATATCGGTAGCCGTTATCAAATATTATGTCCCATGACCAGGTTTTTGTTATTATTGTGCCCATAGGAAACTGGAACGGGTTGGAAACCATGGTTGGGTGGTACAATTACTAGAGAGCTCTGAAGATATTTTATGAGATCTCACCCTTTCCCAAACTGTGCTCAACAGATGTTTTTAATGAAATACTATTTTCTATTATAGATTCCACTATAGTGTGTGTGTGTGTAGGAGAGAGAAAGGTCACGAGTGTTATTTTTGACATTATGGTTTGATATTTTTGTCATTTTGTCATTGCTCCCCTTGAGTCCTCTGCCATGCACAGAAGGGTTTTTGGGCGATGCAGAGTCAACTGTCAGTTGTGCAGGATATGGAGAGCGCAACAAACAGTAGGAGTCTGTCTTGTGCTGCTTGGAAAGGGCTCCTGCTGTTTTTACTTTCCTGAAAACTGGAAAGGAAATTAATTCTCAGGGAGTGTGAGATGTCATTCACCAGCAGATGGAAGACACTTAACACTGGGGAGCTGGTGAGCTCTCCTGGGTCTGATATAAACATGAAAAATATACCCCTAATAATTTGGATTCAAATGAGAAGAAAAGACATTCCATCTAAACCTTAGGAAGAACTTTTTATGGTAGGAGCTGTTCGATGGTGGAATAAATTGCTATGGAGGGTAGTAGATACTCCTTCTTTGGAGACGTTTAAAGCGAGGTTGGATGAGCATTATGCGGAAGTGCTTTAGGGGTCTGTTCTTGCATAGCAGAGTCTTGGACTAGATGGTCCTTGCAGTCCCTTACAAGTCATGTAAAAATCAGATTTTGAAATGTCTGTTTTGTATTGCATATTTCTTAAATGTTGTTAGAAAAAAATATGCATATAAGCATAACTAAAAAAAACCATGTGTTATCTCCAGCTTCTCAAAAAATGTGGTAAGGAAACCCTTTGAAATACCGAGGTACCTGGGCAAGCTTTGTATTCTCTTTCCTCATAAAGTAGGCTAAGAATGCATAAAGGGTCTCTGGAACAATTTAGGTTCGATTCAGACATTGCAGCAAGCTATAGTTAAGAAAAAAATAGCTATGCTTTGATATGATGTCCAATTGACAGCTGTGGTTTATGATTATGTGAGAATCTGAAGCCGTTTTTTTGAAGTGGTTTTGCAAACTGTGGTTTGTGGTGACTATGGTTTGGCGCGATGTTTGAACTGACAAACCGTAGTTAATAGCCACCGCTCTACCCTCAGAGGCTGCTGCACAACAGAGATGGGAGTAAACATATGAAGCTGAGTGCTGAGAGGATGAAAAAAGAAGGCAGGCAAGCCGCTGTAAACCAGGGTCTGCCCATGGTAGGTTTGAAATCTCAAACCACGGTTTGTGTTCTAGACGAAAAGGAGTGCAAACAATGGTTTGACATGGTGTCTGATTTGTACCTAGTTGTACTTTACCCTCTGTGGCTTGTCCTAGTACATTTGTGTGTATTCCTTCAAGCTGTTTTTTTAAAAATCCAGGAACATTTCCTGCAATTTTTCCTAAACTTTGGAGGGAGAAGAAAGGGTTCATTTCAATCATTTCAGTTATCCTAACTCCATTCAGGGATCCAGAATGGTGTATTGGTTGGAGCATAGGAATAGGATTCTGGAGATTCTCTGCTTAGCCATTGAATCTCACTGGGTGACAAGTGGGCAAGTCACATCCGATCAGCCCCAGAAAAATCCATGATAGGTTTGTGACTTGAAGTCATATAACAATTCCCTTCAGCTCCTGGATGGGAGTTTGCAGAGCTGAACTACATGTTACATTGGTGCACTGTGACCCCTTTGGATCAAGGCTATGGTGGGTGGAGAGCTAACTTTTAGTTGCTGTTACATGTCTTCAAGTTGACTTTGACTTATGGTGACCATATCCTAGGGTTTTCTTGGCAAGATAGGAAGCTTGCCGTTGGCTTTAAGGCTGGGAGAGGATGGTTTGCCTAAGGTCACTACTCAAGTGTAGGAATGAGCTACAGAATATGGAAAATGTGGGTAAGTAGGAAGAGAGGGCCCTTTCACACTATACAGTTATAGCACCATGCAGCCCTGGCGGCATTTTATGGAAACCTGGGGTTCATAGTTTGAGGAGGCGTTAAAGCTTTCCAGCTGATAATTGTGAAGACACTCCTTAAACTGCAAATCTTATGGTTCCAGAGAATGGTGTCAGGACAGTTAAAGTGGAATCATAGCACTATAACTGAGCAGGATGCAATATTATTTTAATGTCAGTGCACACAGTATACTATTGGTGATTCAATACTGTGTGTGCTATAAATTGTTTGGGAACATTTATGGTCTAGAGTAGGTGTGGGAATAATGCTTATAGTCTGGATATGGCCCCTTTGAAATCTACATTTGTGGCCTTTGGAGCACTCCACCGGTACCCCCAAAGCCCCACAACCTCCCCATTTAAAAAGAAATGCTCCCAAATCACACAGAATGCTCCCTACACATACAAAACACACAAAAGCATCCCACAAGTGCTCCAGAACCCCATATTAGACCCAAATATCTCTGTTTTATCCCACAGTCCTCTTATGATAGTGAGAGTAAGCAATTGCCAGCCTACCATAACCAGCGTGTTGCCGTTCCATTTGGAAATTCCTAGGGAGTGTGCAAAAGCTTTCTTCACATGCAGCGTTCGTACATTCCCTCTGCACCAACACCTTGTTGAATGTTACAACAGTGTGATGTGAATGGGTGAGGAGCCTCTAAAACTAACCTGTAGCATCGGTTTTATTGGGGGAAAGAATGAACTATGAGTGCCCAATGTCTCACAAGCTCAAGCAGCCACTGGAACCGGATTAAAAGAATTAAAAAGGGAACAATATTTGTTCTAGTGTTTGAATGCAGGATCCCTTCTACCAGAGAGTTTGCATCCTGCATCCAAGTACAAGCACACATACTGATCTCTCCTTCATTTGGAAACAACTGAATGTTTTTATGTTACTAGCATTAGCATACTCTCTTTTTCATTTAAACTAACATTTATTTGCAAATCACCTCTCCTATAACTCCCATTTTTTTCTTTCAGTCTGTGATGCTTCTGCTGCATAGCCAACGCCGCTATATCTTTGAATATGATCAGTCAGACTATCTCCTGTCTGTCACCATGCCAAGTATGGTGCGCCACAGCTTTCAGACGATGCTCTCCGTTGGGTACTATCGCAATCAGTACTCCCCACCAGACAGCGGTGTGTCTTTCATCCAGGATTTCACCAGAGACGGACGACTCCTGCAAACTCTCTATCCGGGAACAGGGCGCAGGGTCCTTTACAAATATACCAAGCAGTCCAGGCTGTCCGAGATTCTGTATGATACAACGCAGGTCTCCTTTACTTATGAAGAGTCATCTGGTGTTATCAAAACCATACACCTGATGCATGACGGATTTATTTGCACTATCAGATATAGGCAGACAGGTGAGCGACAAGCACACATAGGTGTTTCACTTCTGTTCATAGGCCACATGTTCTTGGCATACACTGTTCATTTCACTGTTCAGAGGCCAAATTCAATATCCAGATTTGCAGCTTTCCTTTAAAAAATACAGTCTTCAGCCCAGAGGAAGAGGAAAAATTTCAGAGGAAAAATTGTGGAGGCAGGGGCAATAGTAGGAGGGCTAAACATGTACCTGCCCCCCCCCAAGAGAGAGAAGGAGATAGTGAGATTGAGATAAAGAGATGGAGATGGTGATAGCAAAGATGTGATAAAGAGATGGAGACAGAGATAAAGAAATTGTTGATATGTTTATTATTTTAAGGTATGTTTTAATTTGCAAACTGTTTATTGTATTGGGGGGGGGGTACTGGGATTTGAGACTGAATATTTTAACCTGTAAGCCACCCCGGTCCTGTTCCACAGAGAGGTGGGATATAAATAAATTTTATTGTTGTTGTTATTGCTGTTGTTGTTGTTAAATAAAGATATAGAGATGGAGTTAAAGAAATGGAGACAGATATAAAGAGGTGGAGATAAAGAGACGGAGATGGAGATAGTAGAGATGTGAAAAGAGATGGAGACAGAGATAAAGAGATAGAAATATGGAGAGGAGATGGAGATAAAAAAGGAGACATATAAAGAGGTGGAGATAAAGAGATGGAGATGGAGATAAAGAGATGGAGACAGTGATAAGGAGATGGAGATGAGATAAAGATTTGGCACATGGGGGTGAGAGCCTTTTCACTGCACCCCCTCAATGATGCCACTGGTGGTATAGTGGTTTGATTTCTCTGAAGATCTGCCAGCCACAGCTGCTGGCGAAACGTCAGGAAAAAACTCTTCTAGAACATGGCCTTGCAGCCCGAAAAACCCACAAAAAACTATGGATGCTGGCAATGAAATGTCTACTGTCTAATACTAATGTCTACTGTCTAATACTAACATAGCTTATATAAAAAACCAAAATCTTTGTCTCTTTTTTAAAACCTAATACTGTGTAAAGCTCATGTGCTCTCTTTCTTTTTCCTTATTCTATGTTCTGTGCATTCAGGCCCACTTATCGGTCGCCAGATATTCCGGTTTAGTGAAGAAGGTCTTGTGAACGCCAGGTTTGACTACAGTTACAACAACTTCCGCGTGACCAGCATGCAAGCCATGATAAACGAAACTCCTCTTCCCATCGATTTGTATCGCTACGTGGATGTGTCTGGGAAAACTGAACAATTTGGGAAGTTCAGCGTCATCAATTACGATTTAAACCAAGTCATAACCACCACTGTGATGAAGCATACCAAAATTTTTAGTGCCAACGGCCAAGTGATTGAAGTGCAATATGAAATTCTTAAATCCATAGCCTACTGGATGACCATTCAGTATGACAATATGGGCCGTATGGTCATTTGTGATATCCGCGTGGGAGTAGATGCCAACATAACAAGATATTTTTATGAATACGATGCTGATGGCCAGCTTCAGACAGTCTCGGTGAATGATAAGACCCAGTGGCGTTACAGCTATGACCTGAATGGAAATATTAATTTACTGAGCCATGGGAACAGTGCAAGGCTTACTCCTCTAAGGTATGACCTTAGGGATCGCATTACAAGACTCGGAGACATTCAGTATAAAATGGACGAAGATGGTTTTCTCAAGCAAAGAGGGAATGACATCTTTGAGTACAGCTCTAATGGTTTCCTCACCAAAGCATACAACAGGATTGTTGGATGGACGATCCAGTATTACTATGATGGGCTAGGGCGGCGGGTTGCCAGTAAAACCAGTTTGGGACAGCACCTCCAATTCTTTTATGCAGACCTCTCCAACCCAGTAAGAGTAACTCATTTGTACAATCATAGTAGTTCAGAGATAACGTCCCTGTATTATGACCTTCAGGGTCACTTGATAGCTATGGAATTGAGCAGCGGTGAAGAATACTACGTCGCTTGTGACAACACAGGTACACCTTTGGCTGTCTTCAGTAGCCGCGGTCAAGTGATAAAGGAAATTCTGTACACGCCTTATGGGGAGATCTATCAGGACACCAATTCAGATTTCGAAGTCATCATTGGTTTTCATGGAGGACTGTATGATCCACTGACTAAATTGGTGCACTTGGGGCAAAGAGATTACGATGTCATTGCTGGGCGTTGGACAACACCAAACCATCACATCTGGGAAGAACTGAAGAATGTCCCCAAGCCATTCAGTCTGTATGCATTCAAAAACAACTACCCAGCAGGCAAGATTCAAGATGTGGCTAAATATACAACAGGTACGGTACTTATTAAATGGAAAAAAACAAATAAAACATAATTCTGATCAACTCCTTGCCCAATGGGATGAGGACATTTTAGTCTCCCTGATGCACTTCTTGCAGAATTGACACAGAAGTAAGCCTACCATGTAGGGGGCTGTATCTACATTGTAGAATTAATGCCGTTTGACACCTCTTTAATTGCTATGGCTCCATGCTACGGAAATCTGGGATTTATAGTTTCATGTGATACTTACCCTTCTCGGTCAGACAGCCCTGGTATCACAACAAACTACCAATCCCAAGATCCCATAACATTGAGCCATGGAAGTTTAAAAAAGTTTTTAAAGTATATCTCAAAATTTGAGGCACCTGTCATTTACAGCTTTATTTCTGAAAAGCTGAACGTTGCTTCAGAAAATATCTGATGATTTTTCTGCCATTGGAGATCTGTTTTTGTTCCAGCCAATAAAAAATTGGGTAGATGAATGTCCCTTTTTTGTTGGGGGGGGGCTGGCAAAACATTCCATGCTTCTGATGTTCAACATATTAATGGTATTCTTTATTTTATTTTTAGACATTGGAAGTTGGCTTGAATTGTTTGGATTTCAACTCCACAATGTCCTTCCTGGATTCCCCAAACCAGAGATGGATGCTTTAGAAACAACATATGAACTGGTACAGCTTCAAACAAAGACCCAAGAATGGGATCCTGGAAAGGTTCGCACAAATAACTAATTCAGCTTTTCTAGAAAAGAATACAATGGCATATTAGTTGTCAGACCAACATTTGTTTGTTTGTTTGCTTGCTTTATGTTCTCCCAAAATGGGACTCAAAAGTGGCTTACAATTTAAAATAAAACAGTTAAAACAGTATGTGGTACAAAAATTTAGACAGCATTAAACAATCTGGCCAATTAAAACATTTAATGAACATTAAAACATTTCCTGGCAGTTCTTTCCCGAATAGATTACTGGCCACCAAATTAGAACTTGTTCCCTTTGAATCTGCTATAATTATAGTCTGTTTTTGCTGTTTTTAAGGAATGTTTTATATTGACATTGTTTAATTGTTATTTTAAGGGGGGGGTGGGATATTGGGATTTGGATTGTATAGTTTTAATTTGTAAGCCACCCCGGTTGTCCTGGACAGAGAGGTGGAATAGAAATTAAATTTTTATTATTTATTATTTGTTTATTATTAAAACTTTTATTTTGCATACGGTTTCTTTCCTCCTTTCCAGACTATACTTGGCATTCAGTGTGAACTACAAAAGCAACTCCGAAACTTTATTTCCTTGGACCAGTTGCCCATGACCCCCAAGTACAGTGACGGGAGATGCGTGGAGCAAACCAAACAACCCAGATTTGCGGCTGTTCCTTCAGTTTTTGGGAAAGGCATCAAATTTGCCATCAAGGATGGCTTGGTGACAGCCGACGTCATTGGGGTCGCCAACGAGGACAGCCGGCGCATTGCTGCCATCCTCAACAACGCCCACTACCTGGAGGACCTCCATTTTACCATCGATGGGCGAGATACACACTACTTCATCAAGCTTGGGTCTTTGGAGGAGGACCTGGCAGTGATAGGCAACACCGGGGGACGACGGATTTTGGAGAATGGTGTCAACGTCACTGTGTCTCAAATGACTTCTGTTATCAACGGGAGGACTAGAAGGTTTGCCGATATCCAGCTCCAGCATGGTTCTTTGTGCTTCAACGTTCGGTACGGGACAACTGTAGAAGAAGAGAAGAACCATGTCTTGGAGATAGCCAGGCAGAGAGCTGTAGCTCAGGCTTGGACTAGGGAACAGAGACGACTCCAAGATGGAGAAGAAGGTATTAGGGTTTGGACAGAGGGGGAAAAGCAGCAGCTTCTGAGCACAGGGAAAGTACAGGGCTACGACGGATATTTTGTTTTATCTGTGGAGCAGTATCTGGAACTTTCTGACAGTGCCAACAATATTCACTTCATGAGACAGAGCGAAATAGGCAGGAGGTAACAAACAAACAAACGCGCAATCTCTGCCTTTGCATCACCAAAGACTGCCTGTTTTTAACAAAAGAAAAACAAAAAAAAAACATTAAGTAAAGGTTTATTGTATTGGTTTTTCTAGATCAGAACTCTGTGTATATATAAATATAGAGGGGGGGAAACATATCCAACTGCCTTTAAATGTGACAGAAGATGGTATTTTAATATAGTTTGTTTAAACTCTTTGGGAGACGGTGAGGATTTTTAGTTTTAGGATGGCTGCATTCAACATTTTGAAGCAGCGTCCCCAGTGTCAAACTTCATTCAGATATAGTTCACATGGGTAAAGTATTTATAATGCGACCCTATCCGTGTCTACTTGGAAATTAATCCCACTAAGCCCAATGGGGCTTGCTCCCAGGGAAATGAGTACAGGATCGCAGCATTTGTGTGCTCTCCCTTCCCTTCTTCAGGACCCAGTTTCTTGATTTTAATAGCTTACATGTAACATGTCTGTGGTTGCGTCAGTGCCCATTATCGCTTGATGTAATACACAACCCATCACCAAGAAGTCTGCACAAACTGTACTTCTCATGAGAGTTCTGGGGACATATATCTCATTTTCTCTCTATGCCAGCAAGGAAGAAACCAGCCAGAGCTTGGAAGGGAGTTATTTTGGACTATGCCTCCCCGCATCTCCCAGCCACCATAATCATGGTCCATGCTGGTTGGGAGATTTGAGGAATTACGGTCCAGAAAGAAAGAAAGAAAGAGAACGAACTAACTAATGAACAAAAGAACGAAATAATCCAAATACTAATCTAATTTTCATGTCCCTTAGCTTGGGAATTGTGATACCATGACCCTAGTAATCACTTGCAAATACATCATTTTTAGCATTTGCCTTATAAGATGGAGGGTTTCGCTGTGCAGGCAGCTAAAAAGTGGCAAATCAGGATTTCAAGAATGGGAGCATCACTAACAATTATGTTCACAAATGTGACACAGGAGGATGGAAGCTGACCTTCCACTTGCCAAATCAAGAGTTTATTAAATGGGAAAGTGTGAACGGGAGGTGTGACCTCTTCCACCATTATTCTTGCACATTTGCAAGCTGATCCCTCAAAGCTTTATGATAGTACCTGTTCAAGGACAAGGTACTGGTTATAATTTTTCCCCCTTGGGATGGCATCATCTTTTGGTCTTTGCAGAAATGGCGGCTGATAGATTCCCCTTCAGTAGGAGGGAAGATGGATCCTCTCTGTGTTTTGGATTAATGTTTCGACTTTAACCCAGAGCAATACACTACCCCAGTGGTATGGAAGCCACCAGCCTCCATCATTCTGTGGCTACCATTTGAGATTTTCTCTGTAATTTTCCAAATATGTGTCAAATACTGCTGTTCATAAAGAAGATGTTTATCTATGATGAGTGTATCAACCTACGGAGGAGATACCAGTTGGTAAACTGAAATGCACCCTCCTTTAAGCTCAAAAATGTTGTCATGCCACAAGTTATATTTGTCTAATGCAAAGGTGGGATGTTTGGCCTTCTCGGCATCCTGGAATTCAACTCACAGAGGCACCAGCCAGCAAGGTCACTTAGTAGGATTTATGGGAGACATTGTCCAAAATATCTGGAGGCTCAAAATTTCCCCACCCCTGCCATTTTAGAATATTCTTCCAAAACAAATGCAGATCCCAGGTTTTAAGCATACAAAGTCATTCTCAGTTTCCATCAACACCAATCACAGAAGGTTGTGGTTTTTGGCTTCAGTACAGAAGCGTTACCAGAGTGGATAAAAATTTTGTTTTTGCGCTACTCTGAAATGAATGGTTGCCGGTCAGACTTGGTGCAAATGAGGGCCTGTTCATATGATGGAATGGGAAAGCTCAGAAATGGGGGCCTAAATCCTATTCTTAGTTCTATTAAGAGGGCACACACATACTTGTCTGCACACAATCTAGGGATGGTACGAGAATTCATCAATTTTCCAATTGGGGTTGAATTTAGGATTTCTAAACATGAGTGG
The DNA here is from genome assembly GCA_034509955.1 of Urosaurus nigricauda. Taxonomy (NCBI): domain Eukaryota; kingdom Metazoa; phylum Chordata; class Lepidosauria; order Squamata; family Phrynosomatidae; genus Urosaurus; species Urosaurus nigricauda. The sequence goes on along the minus strand of JAOEGL010000011.1, from coordinate 21,023,906 downwards.
GAAGACAAGTGGCTTGTTAAAAGTTCCTGCAACTTGTAGGAACGTTTTGTTGTTTGTTATTCACAAAATAAACTGCACGGTTTTTGAAAACTGCACAGGAGTTTTTAAAACTGTGCTGTTTTGTTGTTTTTTTAAAAAAAAACCCCTATGCTCACAATTTTTTCACTATGCACAGAAAACTGCATAGATTTCTGGGGGCATCCACTTTAGGTTTTGTTTCAAGGCTTACTTGGGAAAAGTGCAAACACTATGGAGAAGGGTTCGGTATAGTAGCTTCAGCCTTTGCTGGTCTGAATGTTGCACACGCCAAATGTTACATACCAGGAAAAGAAGGCAGCTGAAGCTGTATCCTTTAACAGTTTGAATTTTGGACAAACCAATTTGGCACACTGCAGGGAAAGAAACCTGAGCTGACTGAAGCTTTAGCATTTGCCAGTTTGAATATTGCACAATTTCCTTTCTGTGTGGAAAGCTGCACATTTTTCCGTTTCCATGCCAAACATTGTGACGTTTCTGGAAAACGTTGCAGATTTCTGGGCAAAGTGTGCAACATTTTGTGTGTGTGTGTGGGAGGGAATTCCTAGGTGTTCCAAAGCTATGGCACAAAGTATTTTTGACATCTGTTGAGAATTTTTTTAAAAATTGAGATGATTTACTATCCCTAACAGAAACACAAACTAAAGTTATTCAAGATGGTCATATGAACTGGCCCTATGTGTGAATGTATGAATGTATATTTCTAGCATAAACAGTAGAGTAGTAATGAGGAATGTGCAGCACTTTGGATGTCGTCGAATGCAATTCCCATCAGTTCGATTTAGCCTACCTAGAGATGAGGGATGATGGGATCTGCAGTCCAACACAATCCAGAGGATGACATCTTCCATGTCTTTGCAGGATGAGGATTAAGTTGCTTGGAGTACACTAAGCATGGACTAGGTGCAATGAGGATACATTGAAATAATCAACGTTCATGTTTCCTTGAGCTGAAGACAGCTTATTTGAGTCACATGGAACATAAAGTAGTCTAAGATAACCATGGTTATGAAAATCAGATCAGAGTCTACCAAATAGTATTTCAGTTCTCCTGTACCTGTTGTAAGTCAGCCATCTAGGTACTGAGTGTTTTGGGATGCTGGAGACAGAATAACAAAGAGATGTGTACCCCAAAGGAGAAGTTACATTTGCTCACTTTGAACTTTGTTATGGGCTAAAACAGAAAACACCAAATTGTGATCAAATTCAACAATCCCTACTGGACCCCAGTCTATTTCTCTGCTAGTGACTCTGATCTGATGGCCACTTCCCATGAAATGCAGGAGAATTTTAATATGGAATTTCAGATCCATAAAATTTGCACTTTTAAATTCTTAGAAACACCACTTCTGGACTTTATTTACATAGGAAGTGTGTTGATGATATATTTTATCACTGATCTAAGAGGTGAGCACTCGTAACTTTGCTTATGGTTTAAGCAAATCTCCCGATCAAATTTTCATGAGTTGAAGGTATCCTTTACCAAAAGCTTTAAAGTACCAGAAGAAACAAAGGTTTTTAATCACTTACTAAATAGTTATTAGCTTGAACTGTGCATTTCTAGTATGTAATACGTGTTATGTTAGCTTGTGCCTTGAGTTCCTTACAGTTATATTTGTATTATATGCAGAAAATGCACTTTATATGACTGTCCACGGAGGGTTTTTAACGCTGCCTTGAATGTCGCCCTTTTTTGTTATTACGCCAAAAGCTCATAAAGTGAAATGGGTTATTTTTTTTTTCTTTTGGCATGTACCAGTGAATCAAAAGAATCGCCCAGGTGTATTTTATAGGAATTGTTTGGCATAGAGATTGGGGGTTTAAAATAAATAATTGTGTCATCCGATTCTGATGGTATGAGAGAAATGTTTTTATCATGTCTGCTTCTGAAATTCAAGGAGGAGAAATGTATGCTGTCCTTTATAAGCCAGGTCAGGTCATGTTCCACCAGGCTTTTTCAATGCAAATGGAAGAGGGTCTTGCAGAACAATAAATAAACAAACAAAAAATTATTAATTATTAATAAATTATTAATATAATATAATTAATATATAATAAATATAATTAATTAATTTAAAAGATTTTAAAGCTGTATATTTAGGGTGCATCCAGACTGCACACAGTTTTTGTAATGTATTGGAAAGCAGAAGTATAAATTTGAATGGAGGCAAAATGAAGGTATTGTACCCCAGTAAGAATTCTTTCCTGTCCATGACGTTTTCCTTCAGTCTCCAAATTTCTAGCATTGCCGAGACATCGATACCTATAATTTTTCCGTTTACACTCTTTGCATTTCCTTGGTCACTTTGCCTACTCCTTTCCTTTGGACTCCTAAGCTGAGTTTGTATATGTTCGACTGAAGTTTTAAAATACTGCAATGCTAGAAATTTGGGGATGAAAGAAAACTTCAGGGTGTGGGGAGAGAATTCTTATTTGGGGAATATTTACTGTTGCCCATCCTATAGCTACACTCTGGGATAAGTCTTGAGACTCCTAAACTGACTTTGTATATGTTCGACTGAAGTTTTAAATGACTGCAATGCTAGAAATTTGGGAGTGAAAGAAAAGTTCAGGGCGTAGGGAGCTCCTGGTCTATTAGTTGACCTGGGTTGCATCTATCCTGCAAAGAATACAGGCCATTGATATTGTCTCCTGCTTTCTCTGAATCAGGGGAAAGTAGGGGAAACAGGCACAGATAGTTCAGTTAATAGAATTTATTAACATTGGAACATAATCCATGCAGACAGCATCTGGAATCAACAGAGAATTCATCAACAGAGATATTCTTATTTGGTGGGTGGATGGGCAAAAGACCTGTTCAATGAAATGTACAGAAAATGTCCTAAGAATGGCAAGTGAGTTTGACTTTACATTCTGCTTCGAGTCACACTATTGTGACTTTCAGCAGAATCCCATTGAAACCAGAATTGCAGACCTTTCTACACATGCATAGGTGGAAACAGGATCTCAGATTATTTGTGAATTTAATTGCTTGGCTAACTTCTTTTCTTTTCTCCCCCAGCATTTTGCACAAAAGAGTCAGTGACCCAAAGAGAGGGCAATATTAAAAGGAGCATCCTAACTAGCAATTAAAATAAACAGCCTTCACATTGGGATGCACTAAGGGTTTTTGTGTGGTTGTTGTGACAATGAAACCTAAGCTTCTAGCTGCTAGTAGCTGACCAAGGCTTTGTCTTAGAATATGAAAAAAATATTCCAGGGCTGCGTTCACACTGGAGAAATAAACCGGTTTAAGTGCCATGGCTCAATGCTGTGAAATTCTGGGAATTGTAGTTTGTTGTGGGGTCCAGAGCGGAGCTCTGCTCCGCTCTGGGCCCCACAACAAACTACAATTCCCAGAATTTCACAGCATTGAGCCATGGCACTTAAACCGGTTTATTTCTCCAGTGTGAACGCAGCCCAGGTGTTGAAAAATGTTATCCTTATTGTTATTTTCTTACACCACTTGAAGGACTAGAGGAGTTTTATGTGCAAAGTAAAGGGGAGTGAAGAGAGGAATCTTTGGCGCACAGAGTTCTTGGAAAGATGGGAAATGGAAAGTAGGATATAAGTGGGGTATAAATAAATAAAAGATATTATATTATATATTATTCTAGGATGGCTGAAGAGAGGTAAAAATACCATTGGCAATGCATCAAGAAATAAGAACCTGAAGGAAAAGTAGGCATAAGAGGCAGAAGTTTTAGAAAATAATGAAAACAGGAGAGATTGGAGGAAAGGGATGGTAGCCCTAAAGAAACTTCACAGGGACGGGAGAAAGAGGATTGAGAAAGGCTGAATTCAAACATCATGGTGTTCCTATACTTTTTAAGTGTATCACAGAAAGGATACCTTTACAGCCTTATCACATGAGAAAAGAAATCCAAAACAGAGTGGGAAACTAGCAGCTTTCTCTGTGTCAAACTCTTATCTATGGAGAGACACTAGTGAAATCCCGCTGAAAAATCCACGTGTACCCATAAATGTGAAGGAGTGGAGTGGATGGCTGGGTGGATATATTTATTTTATTATTTGTGAAGTCGAAGGCTTTCATGGCCAGCATCCATAGCTTTTTGTGGGTTTTTCGGGCTATGTGGCCATGTTCTAGAAGAGTTTCTTCCGGACGTTTGGCCAGCATCTGTGGCTGGCATCTTCAGAGAATTTTATTATTTATTCACGTAAAGAGGAGGCTGCTGCACTTTCTTACTCACAGGACCATAGAATCAGAAAAGACCCCAAAGGCCATCCAATCCAACCCCATTCTGCCATGCAGGAATATACAATCAAAGTACCCCTGACAGATGGCCATCCACCCAAAGCCTCCAAAAACCTCCAAAGAAGGAGACTCCATCACACGAGTGTATTCCACTAAGCTTGTTTTGAATCAAAGACTGGGTTGGAAAATGTGTGAGCCTCTAGATGTGTTTGAACTGCAACTTCCATCATCCTTAGCCAACATAGCAGTGAAGAATGATGGGAGCTGCAATCCAACTAACCTCTGGAGGGCAAGGTGCTCCTTATCCCTTTGAAAGGAAGGAGGCAGCATCCCCTGTGAATGATGTACAATAGCAATTTTCCAGCAAAATTTTGAGCGCAGCCCAAGACAAGCTAAGCAGGAGGGGAGAAAAAAGAATAATAGTCTAATAAAACCTTAGAGATGGAAGGTACCCAAAGGGTCATCTAGTCGAATCCCCTTGCCATGCAGGACAACTAAAGCACTCTTGAAAGATGCCCATCCAAATCTGTGTTTGAAGACCTCCAAAGAGGGAACCTCAACCACCCTTTGAGACAATCTTGAGACAATTTACTGTTGAACAGCTTTATATCAAAGAGATTCCTCCTAATGTTTAGGTGGAATCTCTCGCAATTTGAATCCATTGGTTTTCAGCGTAGTATCTGTTGCAACAGACCTGGAACATATTTCCGTAGAAAATGACCAATATTCTCAAATATGTTAGGTATACATGTTCGATCGTCCGCACTCCTACCATTACCCTTTTCCAATATATAGCATAGTGTCTTATACAGACCGCAACAGAAAGTGATAATAATCCTGTTCAAATTTACTGTGGATTTTTTTTTCCTTGCCACTTTACTCTATCCGTGGAAGAGAACGCGTTTGCCGGTTTACAATCTTTTCTTAGATTTCGTGGTGAACTTTAGCCTCTTGATAAACGTTACTATATCCAAGTGTGTCCTTGACAATATTTTGGATGTCTGACGGACTTCCATGGCAGACAGTTGAAACTTTCGTAAGCAAGGTGTTGACAAACACAAATCAAAAGCCTAGCGTACGGTGTTATGTCAATTACTTGTCGTCATTTTAATTTCTCATGAAAAGTAATGATGTTTACAATGTATGCCAAGACTGACCATCCTTATCTAACAACAACAACATTTCTAATCTTAACTGAGATTGTCGTATATAAATGGCCTGAACTTTGTTGCTAGGAAACAATAGGTTCCAGTTTCGAATCCTTGCTGGATATTGTACAGGTTTATGTTCAATGGCTGCAGTGAAATGGTTTGTTGCATTTTGCTCTGGTTTTCAGCCCAGAAGCATGTATTTTCTACCAAAAAAACCATTACAACAACCTGCTGTAAATAGGATAAGTTAATATATGACGTGTTGACATTTGAAAGACAAAGTACTTTGAATATTTCATTTTTAAAAAATAAAGTTGCAAAGAATTAACCGGAGTGGCTTTTTGTGGATTGCTGCTGTTGGCTAACTTTATTTGTTCAAGAGACAGAAATAGTAATGTGTCTGGGCTGGTTGTGGTTTTAAAAAGTCCTTTGCTTAGATAGATAGATAGATAGATAGATAGGTAGGTAGGTAGATAGATAGATAGATAGATGTAAGTCTTCTTGCATATAATCCTCTCTCCAGATTTCTCTCGGGTTCCCATACATCAGAATAATTTGATGCTGAGCTATGCTTATAAACTATAACTCTTCCATAATGGCCAAAGTAGGGAAGGAAGAGGCAAAGAACCCTTGATATCTGTTTTGAGTTTGGTTCGAAAGCCCAAATGGAGACCAAAACCAATGGATGCTCAAATCCCATTATATACATTGCCATTATATACAAAGCCCTGATATAAAATGGCAAAATCAAGGTTTGCTTTGCGAGACTGGCATGTGTGTTTGTGTAAGTGCCTCCCAGTCCCTTTCCCAGTGCAATATAATAAATATAATAAGATGTAATAATATAATAAATATAATATCATATAATAAATATATAATATCATATATACCATAATATAATATATAATATATATACTATAATATAATGAAATATAAAATATAATAAAATATAATGACAGGAATATGGATTAACAAATCTATTGTGTTACTCCTTATTCCTACTCCTACTCCTATAAAAGCCTCTTACTCCTTTACTCCCTACTCCTTACTCTTACTCTCCAGCCCTTGTTTGGAGGAGGCTGGCAAAAAAACAAAACCCACTTAACCCGGGTTATTTGATACTGTTTTAACCCCCCTCCCCCGAATTTTCCTGAAAGATCCTCATCGTTGGCAATGTGAATAAGTTTCCAAATTGATTCATTCAAAGGAAGGGAGGCGGCTCCATTTGATCCCAAAATGATGGCATGTGTTGAGTAATACAAAGGTTGAAATGACTCAAAGAGAGTCACGAACCCAAAACATAATGGGGACAACAAAGCCAATACGCATCAGCGCAGTGATTCGCATCTCCTATGGCCAAAAAAGAACAATGCCAGGTGAAAAGCGAAATGAAGCTGCACTCTGGGGTTAAAAAGTGGAGCAAAAGGGAAGATGGAATATTCCGACTCGAGGCAGAAAATGTGCATTGTTGCCCCGGCATAAAAGCAGCCCTGTGCCAGTATGGGACTGCGGCAAAGCAAAACTGTGATCGCCAATAATGCAATGGATGTAATTGCAACACACACATATCAGACAGTCCAAAGGGTGGCATGGGCTGAAGCAGGCAGGTATGGGGGGCCTCCATGATGCACTGTGGTTTAAATGTTGGACTATGACTCTGGATATAGTTATAAAAGTAATATAGTTACTTTTACTGGGTATTATATATAGATATAGATATAGATATAGATATACACACACACACACACACACACACACACAATGTAGCTTATCACTCACGCGACACTCTGTCGCACAAATGTCATCAAAATGGTGCAGAAGTGTCCATGGTGTGATCATCTGGCTCTTCTAAAGTGTAACGTTTGGCCTTAGCACCATGGAATCGTCAGCAGAGAAGCCCTTTTCTTATTAATGGATTATTGACGGATCCGTTAATAAGAAAAGGGCTTCTCCGCTAACGTTACACTTTAGAAGCGCCAGATGATCACAACATGGATGCTTCTGCCGCACGTTTGGGCGACGGAAGTGTCGAGTGTGTGCTAAACACCTATGTACACTCGTCCGTCCACATTCTCTGGGTTCAGGGGCACAGGGCTCCCATGAATGTGGAAGAACTACAAATAACAAAAACACTATGTTCTTACCTGTGAGAACACCTCTCTAGGAACCTCTAGGTCCTCCGGTTCACCTCTGTGGTCAACATTTGCCATAAACTGACCATAGAATTGCTATGGAGGAGCTACAAATGCATAGTGGAGTGTTCTGTCTAGGAATCTCTAGGTCCTTCAGTGCGATGTTTGGTTAAAGGTGACCACAGAGTTGCACTGGAGGACCTAAGAAATTCCCAAAGAGAACATTAATAAAATCCGTGAATAATCAAATCTGCAAAAGTCAAAGCTGCAAATGGGGAGGGACAAGTCTATATTATATTATTACATTACTATTACTATATATTCTAACAAAGAGAGAGAGGAGTGTGTGTGTATGTAATATATTTTACATATGTTAATATTTATTACATATATATGTTAATAGTTATAGTTAAAAAAAGTAACATAGGCCCTATACAGATGGGCACAAAGCCCAGTCCTCGGGCCAAAACTAGGGCTGGGGAGCATGCAGCAACCCCATGCTCCCCAGCCCTAGTTCATATGGATGGCACCATTGTGAAATCACACCATCCATACACACATGCAACAATGGCGTCACAGCACACACCGTGTCCACACAGCCTCTTAGGATGCAGCTTCTGGTCTCATGCGACACATGCAACATTTAAGCAGCACACTTCCAAAGTGGTCCGAAGCATCTTTATTTTGGCCTGTCTGTATGGGCCCATAGTCATAAGTAATATGCTATGTATATTATATTACTACATTACTATTACTCTGCATACATAGTAATATGTATATCAGCCCTCCTTATACAAGGATGTTTTATCCATGGATTCAAGCATCCATGGCTTGAAAATATTCAAAAAAGATGTTCGTTCCTGACAGCAAACCTTGATTTTCCATTTTAGAAAAGGGACACCATTTTGCTCTGCCATTCTATTTAATGGGACTCGAGCATCCACTGATTTTGTTATCCACGGGGGGGGGGGGGTGTCCTGGAACAAAACCCCAGTAGATAACAAGGTCCCTCTGTATATATATTAACATAATTATTATTCTATATAGTAATATATAGTAACAGTGATGTAGTTACAGTATATAATAGGCATAGCATGTTACTTATATCCAGTCTCCTAGGCAACAAAGGAATCCAGGTGGTCTGCCTCCTTCCTATTATGACCCGGGACTGTTGCCTTGGAGGAGACTGGCCTCTCCCTTGTTGTCAGAGTTGGTCTTGGATAGATGGGAGCTTGTATGGTCAGGCCTGGATGCCCCCAACCCTTTCTCCTCATGCTTCTCCTCCTCCTGACCCTCTGGCAATGCTACAGCGCCTCCATTAAGCGTTTTCAGGAGCCCAACCCAGGTAGGTAGCCTCTTAAAAGATTATCACACTAGAGTCAATTCCAGAACCATCCCACAATCATCCCATTGCCAATAATGGGTTGGCCATTGCCAATAATGGAATGATTGTGGGATGGTTCTGGAATTGACCCTAGAGTCATAGAGTTGGAAGAAACCCCCAAGGGCCATCCAGTTCAGCCCCATTCTCGCTGTCCAAGCATCTGGAATACCATGTCCAGAATCCTGGGCAACACAATTCAAAAAGGACGTTGAGGAACTGGATCGGGTCCAGTTGGAGGCTGGATCAAGCTTGTTTCCATCTTATCGTTACCTAAAAGCCAGCAGTGAACAACAGAAACACAGTGGGCCTTGACATGGGCTGGGATTTGGTTTCAGGGCCCCCTTTGGATACCAAAATCCATGGATGCTCAAGTCTTACTTACGGCATAGTAAAATGGTGTTCCTTATATAAAATAGCAAAAAGCAAGGTTTGCATTTTGGTATTTATCTACGTTTGGGAACATTTGCAAGCCATGGCTGGTTAAATCCATGGATATGGGGGACCAACTGTGCATTGAACTCCTAGCCCAAGTTACCCTTTCATTTTAACAGACCTAGAAATGGAGGCCGATAAATTTCATGCCAACTTGACGGAGACAGCAGAAGAAAACATCATGGACAAAATGCATCTCATCCAAAAGAAGCTTGATGGTAAATAATACACAGGGTTTACCTGTTACTACAGGGTCCTCCTCTGCCAATCTGAATTCTCAACCATCTAGGCCCCTAAAAGCATGCTAGTGAAGAGTTTACAACTTGGAAGAGGAAGACACTTGGGACCCTATATATTGAGGGAAAGTTTATAAAGGGTGGGTGCTGGGCAGGTATCATTGATGGAGGGACATTTTATATTTCTAGCATTCTTTTAGCTTTTATTTCAAGTCTTCTTCCTTGGAGGTTTTAAAAGAGAGGCCTGATGGCCATCTGAAAGGAGGGGGGTTGTGTGTTCCTGCATGGAAAAAGAAGGGGGGTCGGATTGGGTGGCCCTTGGGGTCTCTTTGTGATTCTATAGTTCAAAATAATCCAGTTTGAGATTTGTTTTTTGGAATTGATCTATGTTTGGGAATATTCTCAAGTCACAGCTGGTTGAATCCATGGATATGGAGGCCAAGCTGTGCATTGATCACCTAGGCCAATTACCCTTTCATTTTCACAGATCTAAAAATGGAGGCCGACAAATATAAAAGTAAGATAGGGTCTGAACAGACAGGCCAGGATAAAGCTGCTTCAGGTCCCTTTTCTGTGCCAAAGATGCACTTAGGAATAGAGCGTGGCTTTAGTGCAGCTTCTGGCCTCTTAGGCCGCATGTGGCATTTAAACAGCACACTTCCAAAGTGGCCCAAAGCCGCTTTATTTTGGCCTGTCTGTTTGGTCCAATAGTTAGCTTTAACGGATATGAGTAATATGCCGTTTATATTATATTATTATATTACTATTACTATACATACATAGTGCATGTGTGTGTGTGTGTGTGTGTATTGTATATATATTAACATAATCACTATTCTATATAGTAATAGATAGTAAAAGTAATGTAGTTACGGTATATAATATGCATAGCATGTTACAGCAACAAAGGTCTCCAGGTGGTCTGCCTCTTTCCTATTATGACCCAGGGACTGTTGCCTTGGAAGAGACTGGCCTCTCCCTTGTTGTCAGAGTTGGTCTTGGAGAGCTGGGAGCTGGCATGGCTGGGCCTGGATGCCCCCATCCCCTTCTCCTCCTCCTCCTCCTCTTCCTGACTCTCTGGCAATGCCACAGCGCCTCCATTAAGCGTTTTCAGGAGCCCAACCCAGGTAGGTAGCCTTTTAAAAGATTATCACACTAGGGTCAATTCCAGAACCATCCCACAATCACCCCACTGCCAATAAAGGGATAGCCATTGCCAATAATGGGATGATTGTGGGATGGTTCTGGAATTGACCCTAGTGCGATAATCTCATCTATAACCCCCAAGGGCCATCCAGTCCAACCCCATTCTCACAGTAAAAGCACCTGAAATACCGTGTCCAGACTCCTGGGCAACACAATTCAAAAAGGACCTCGAGGAGCGTGTCCAAAGGAGGGTGACCAAAATGGTGAAGGTTCTGGAAACCATGAAGCCCTATGAAGAACGAATTAGGGAGCTGGGGAGGTTTAGCCTGCAGGCGAGAAGGTTAAGGGTTTGCTAGCCATGTTGCAATATTGGAAGGGGTGTCACATTGAGGCCGGAGCAAGCTTGTTACCTTCATATTGTTACCTAAAAGACAGCAGTGAACAGAAACGCAGTGGGCCCTTGACATGGCCTGGGATTTGTTTCTGGGGCCCCCTGTGGATATCACAATTCAACTGTACATTGAACACCTAGACCAAGTTACCCTTTCGTTTTTACAGGCATAGAAATGGAGGCCGACAAATTTCATGCCAACTTGACGGAGACAGCAGAAGAAAACATCGAGGACAAAATGCATCTCATCGAAAAGAAGCTTCATGGTAAATAATACACAGGGTTTACTTGTTACTACAGAGTCCTCCTCTGCCTATCTGAATTCTCAACCATCTAGGCCCCTAAAAGCATGCTAATGAAGAGTTTACAACTTGGAAGAGGAAGACACTTGGGACCCTATATATTGCGGTAAAGTGTATAAAGGGTGGGTGCTGGGCAGGTATCATTGACGAGGAACATTTTATATTTCTAGCATTCTTTTAGCTTTTATTTCAAGTCTTCTTCCTTGGAGCTTTTAAAAGAGAGGCCTGATGGCCATCTGAAAGGAGGGGGGTTGTGTGTTCCTGCATGGAAAAAGAAGAGGGTCTTTTTGTGATTCTATAGTTCAAAATAATCCAGTTTGAGATTTGTTTTTTTGGAATTTATCTATATTTGGAGATATTTTTAAGTCACAGCTGGTTGAATCCATGGATATGGATGACAAACTGTGCATTGAACACCTAGCCCAAGTTACCCTTTCTTTTCCACAGAGCTAGAAATGAAGGTTGACAAAATAGAGGCAAAATTGATGGAGAATGAAGGTAAATAATACACAGCATTAAAACAGGGGGGGGGGGGGGGGGGGTGTTAGAAGCCTAATTCTATATAACTGCTGTCAGAAGATTGTGTGTGATAGAGATAGAGATAGAGAGAGAAAGAGAAAGAGAAAGAGAGAGACGGTCAAGGAGGATTTTGGAGTACAGAGGAGAAGGTAAACAGAGGAGAAGGTAACACCTGGAAACAGACTTTGAGGGATTCTCCTTTAATTTTTCACTTTTTCTTATTCACTTTTTTTCCCTTAAGGGGCTTGTGGGGATTTTTGCTCAGAGGAAGTGAGGAAGTAGCCAGGAGCTCTCTAGATAACTATAGGCCCAGTTGATACGATATGAGGGATATGATCGCCCCGTTTAAATACTTGATGTCATATTGAGGAGGGGGTAAGCTTGTTTTCTGCTGCGCCAGAGACTAGAATGAGGAACAATGGATGCAAACTGCAGGAGAAGAGATTCCAGCTCAACATTAGGAGGAACCTCCTAACAGTAAGGGCTGTTCGACAGTGGAACAAACTCCCTCGGAGGGTGGTGGAGTCTCCCTCTTTGGAGGTCTTTAAGCAGAGGCTGGATGGCCATCTGTCCGGGATGCTTTGATTTGGAGTTCCTGCATGGCAGAATGGGGTTGGACTGGAAGGTCTTTGTGGTCCCTTCCAACTCTACAGTTCTATGATTCTATGATTGAGCTTGCTAACAGAGCTTGGGGACAAAGGCCAAGCCAGCAGGGGTTCTTTATGCTGGTGTTTAACCAGGGATCGTTCTGTGAGCTTGCAGCTACAGAATCGATTTGAAGCTCGCTCTCTTTATCAGGGATGAGGAGGAACAGCAGCAGGCATAGACTGCAGGGACATTGTTATATTGTGATTAATACAATAGAGTTCTGTGTCACATCCATTTAGGACGTCTGAACGAGACAATAGCAAAAGAGCGAGTGAACACCGCCGTTATCTTTGTAGATACCATTATTTCGTTCATAGGTGTGATACTGATTCTGGACGATATACTTTCATCACGTGCGAAGAAGAAGTGGTAAATCACTTTTCAATTTGTTCCCATCATTTTAGTATTGAAATGGCTTCCAAATTGAAATGGAGTTAATTTTGTAGTACACAATTATAATACGGTACCTTTCTATGTCATCTACACTATCGACATAGAACATAATGCTGTAGTTGTAGAATTTCATATCAACATTTTGTATATTGATTGTTATGTACTTTACTCTGTTGATTTTATTTTTGGTTATACTTGCTATGTATTTTTGTTGTTGCTGTGACTGTTATGTATTTTTGCTTTGTTAATTGTTTACATTGTATTGTTGTTTTATTACATTGTATTGTTGTTTTGTATGCTGCAATCCCACCTCGATCCATAGGGAGAGGCGGGAAATATAATTAAAAATTTATTATTATTATTATATTATTATAGTATCACATCCTTCATTTTCTCCTGCATTTCCAGCTATGCCAAATCTTCCAAATTGGATCCATCTCCCACTGTTCCAATTGCGTAGATGAAATGCCAGCATTTTGCCAGTGCATTGTCACTCCTTTTTCAGCCCCCCTCAATCTATATTCAGAAATGAAGGCTTCAAGCCGCTCCTTCAGGCCATCTTTTTCAGCCCATAATTTCATTTGTACTTACAAAGTGGCTTTTAGGTGCAAACAAATCTCTAGGGCAGATTACGTTTCTAGCCAAATGTGTTGCCTGCCACTGTTTATTGCATTTGTTGCCTGCCACTGTTTATTGCCTTCCTTCATAAATATTCTTTTTCATAAAACAATTTTATTATTATTTTAGGGACCCAGGTTTCTCAGATTCCACCACAAACAAAGGGGTTGAAACTGCAAAAATCAAAATCCCAGAAGCTGAGAATAAAGAAAAAACTGAGTTTTTTCCATCACACCAGACCAGACCAGACCACACAGAAGAGCATTGGACATTGGAGACCCTGCAGTGGAGTTTGGAAGGACCAAGAACAAGAGAAAGCCCAGTTGCATGATCAAACTTCTTATTGCTGTATTCCATGAAGCAGTCTTTGCAAAATATAAAGAAAAGCAGAATTCCATGCGTACTGAATAATAAGTCATAACATAATAATAAAATATTAATTTATATCCTGCCTCTTCCATTTTGGGGATTGAGGTGGGTAACAACAAGTTTATACAATACGAAATAATAAAACCAACAAACTTCCTCACCCATCTCCCCTAACCTTCCCTCCCCAAAATGAAAATCATAACCATAAAAATCCTGCATAAATACATAACAGTAGCATCAAAGAAAAATATTAATACTTGACAAGTGACGACTATCACGGGAACGTAATAAGATGGACAGATTCCATTGTTCTGGACAAAATCATTATGGACAAAATCAGTCTGGAAAGGCATGGCGGAAGAGGCTCGTTTTTATCGCCTTCTTAAAGGCCTCAAAAGTGGATATTAGGCAAATCTTTTCCGGCAGGTCGTTCCAGACTTTTGGAACAGAAAAAGACCTCTGGGAAGTCTAGTTCTTCTCGATTCTAAGAGATTCTTCCCAGAGGAATGGAGTGAGTGGGAAGGATTATATGCTAGAAGGCCTTCCTTCAAATAAACTATTTGGGAATTTAAGTGTTTTGGCACTATTTTGGCACTATATTTGCATGTATACTTGTCCCTCCATATTTGCTAGGGCTGGGGGCACAAGACCCCTGTGAATTACTCTACCCCTTCTTTGCTTCAGTCTTTTCAGAAAAAGGCAAATGGTGCTTAACATGAGGATAAAAGAGGAGGGGACAGAATTGGGGAAATTCAGCACAGAATAAGTAAGGAGATAGTACAGGAATATCTGGCTAATGTAAATGAACATAAGTCTCCAGGACCTGATGAACTACATCCAAGAGTATTAAAAGAACTGGCAAATGTAATATCGGAGCCATTGGCAATAATCTGTCAGAACTCCTGGAGAACAGGCAAAGTCCCAGCAGACTGGAGGAGGGCAAACATTGTCCCCATCTTCTAAAGGGGGAAAAAAGAGAATTCCAACTATTATTGTCCGGTTAGTTTGACATCAATTCCAGGAAAGATTCTAGAGCAGATCATTAAACAGAGAGTCTGTGAACATTTAGAAGGCAATGCCATAATCACAAAAAGTCAACACAGGTTTCAGAGAAAAAAGTCATGCCAGATAAACCTGATCTCTTTTTTTTGATAAAATTACCAGCTTGGTAGATGAAGGGAATGCTGTGGATGTAGTATATCTTGATTTCAGTAAGGCCTTTGACAAAGTTCCCCATGACATTCTTGAAAACAAGATTGTAAAATGTGGGCTATACAATGTAACCATTACATGGATATGTAACTGGTTGACTGGCCAAACCCAAAGAGTGCTCAACAATGGCTCCTTTTCATCCTGGAAAGAAGTGACCAGTGGGGTCCCACAGGGCTCTGTCCTGGGCCCAGTGCTATTCAACATATTTATTAATGATTTGGATGACAGAATTGGGGGCATACTTATCAAATTTGCAGATGACACTAAACTAGGAGGAGTAGCTAATACCCCGGAGGACAGGATCAAAATTCAAAATGACCTGAATAGACTAGAAAGCTGGGCCAACGCTAACAAAATGAAATTCAACACAGGGAAATATAAGGAAGTGCACTTAGGGCGGAAAAATGAAATGCACAGGTATATGATGGGGGACACCTGGCTGAATGAAAGTATGTGTGAAAGGGATCAAGGAGTCCAAGTAGACCATAAGTTGAACATGAGTCAACAGTGAGATGCAGCAGCTAAAAAGGCCAGTGCAATTCTAGGTTGCATCAGTAGAAGTATATGTCTAGATCCAGGGAAGTAATAGTGCCACTCTATACCCACCTGGAATACTGTGTCCAGTTCTGGGCACCACAATTCAAAAAAGATGTGGAGAAACTGGAGCATGTCCAAAGGAGAGTGACTAAAATGGTGAAGGGTCTGGAAACCATGCCCTATGAGGAGAGACTTAGGGAGCTGGGGATGTTTAGCCTGGAGAAGAGAAGATTAAGAGATGATATCATAGTCCTGTTTAAATATTTGAAGGGATGTCATATTGAGGAGGAAACAAATTTATTTGCTGCTGCTCCAGAGAACAGGACCCAGAACAATGGATGCAAGCTCCAGGAAAAGAGATTCCACCTCAACATTAGGAGGAACTTCCTGACAGTAAGGGCTGTTCGACAGTGGAACAAACGCCTTCAGAGTGTGGTGGAGTCTCCTTCCTTGGATGTCTTTAAGCAGAGGCTGGATGGCCATCTTTTGGGGATCCTTTGATTGGAAGTTCCTGCATGGCAGAATGGGGTTGGACTGGATGGCCTTTGTGGTCTCTTCCAACTCTATGATTCTATGATTTTATGAATATGGAAAAACCGCAAATAACAAAAAGGCCATGTTTTTACCTGAGAGGACACCACTCTAGGAATCTCTAGGTCCTCCAGGGGAACTCTGTATTTAAAGTCCAGCAGACACTGACCATAGAACTGCGCTGGAGGAGCTACACAGGTGTAATAGAATATTCTCTCTAGGAATCTCTAGGTCCTCCAGGGCAACTCTGTGGTCAATGTCCAACAGACACTGCCCAAAGAAGTGAGTGTGGACAGGATGCTGCTATGATGACGTCTCCATTACATGATAGGGTTCCAGACCGTATATTTCCTGCGCAGTCTGGAACCCTAATATTGTCGCCGCCATGCCCCTTTCTGCCCGTCTCTACTGGGCCATAGTCACTTTTACTGGATATAGCTATTATAGCTATATTAACATATTTTATTTAATTAGTAATATATTACATACGTTAATATTTATAGCAAACATATATATTAATATAGTAATATATTAATATACAGTGGTCCCCCGGGATACGAATCCCCCAGGGAACGAAATCCCCGGGACCCGAAACAGCCGGGGCCGGAAAAACGGCCCCGGCCTACGAAAAAATCCCCGGGTTGCGAAAGAAAAAAGCAACCCGGGCCCTTTAAAACAGCGCGCTCCGGCGCGCTGTGCAGCAGGAAATGCGGTCCCCCGGGTTGCAAAAGACTTCTGGGTTACGAAAGTAATCCCGGAACGGATTACTTTCGTAACCCGGGGGACCACTGTATAATAAATATACTTATAAAAGAAATATAGTTAGTTTTACTGGATATAAGCAATATGCTATCTATATTATATTACTACATTACTATTACTATATATATGTAAATAGTGTGTGTATGTGTGTGAATATAATTATTCTTCTATATATTGTATTTTATTGCATATGTTGATATATTAATATATAATGATATAGTTATGAAAGTAATATAGGGCCCAAACAGAGAGGCCAAAATAAAGCTGCTTCGGGTCACTTTAGAGGGATGCAGTTTAAACGAAACACACATCTTAAGAGGCCAGAAGCTGCGCCAAAGTTGCACTTGGGACGAGAGCATGGCTTTAGCTCAGCTTCGGGCATTTTAGCAGCACACTTCCAAAGTGGCTTGAAGCAGTTTTATTCAGTCCTGTCTGTTTGGGCCCATAATTAGTTTTACTGGATATAAGTAATACACTATGTGTACTATATATACATAGTGCATGTGTGTATATATATATATATATATATACTGTATATATATGAACATAATTACTATTCTATATAGTAATATATAGTAACAGTGATGTAGTTACAGTAGTGTATATAATATACAAGGCATGTTACTTATATCCAGTATCCTAAATAATAATAATATTAATAATAATAATAATAATAATAAATAATTTTTATTTATACCCCGCTCTTCAGCCAAGGCTATCAGAGCGGTTTACAATTTGTTAATTAGACATTTCCCTGCCCTCAGGCTTACAATCTAAAAAGACATGAAACAAAAGGAAAAGGGAGAGGTGGAGGGAAGGGAGAAAGTCCAGCAGATCTTCTCTCCCTCGGAGGCCTGGACCAAGGCAGATGGACTGGAGGGAGGGCTCTTAATACCTTCTTCAGGCAAGGCTTGTTGGAGCTCTGGCTTGCCTTTCTCTCCCCCTCAAGATGGTGGATGGAGGTCTAGGCAGCAAAGGTCTCCAGGTGATCTGACTCCTTTTTATTATGACCCGGGGATTGTTGCCTTGGAGAAGACTGGCCTCTCCCTTGTTGTCAGAGTTGGTCTTGGAGAGCTGGGAGCTGGCATGGCCAGACCTGGATGCCCCCAACCCCTTCTCCTCCTCCTCCTCCTCCTGACCCTCTGGCAATGCCACAGCGCCTCCATTAAACGTTTTCAGGAGCCCAACCCAGGTAGGTAGCCTCTTAAATGATTATCACACTAGGGTCAATTCCAGAACCATCCCACAATCATCCCATTGCCAATAATGGGTTGGTCATTGCCAATAATGGGATGATTGTGGGATGGTTCTGGAATTGACCCTAGAGTCATAGAGTTGGAAGAGACCCCCAAGGGCCATCCAGTCCAACCCCATTCTCGCTGTCCAAGCACCTGGAATACCGTGTCCAGACTCCTGGGCAACACAATTCAAAAAGGACGTTGAGAAACTGGAGTGTGTCCAAATGGTGAAGGTTCTGGAAACCATGACCTACGGAGAACATTGTAGGGAGCTGGGAATGTTTAGTCTGGAGATGAGACGGTTAAGGGTTTGCTAGGCCTGTTCAAATATTTGGAAGGGGTGTCACATCGAGGCTGGAGCAAGCTTGTTACTTTCATATCGTTACCTAAAAGCCAGCAGTGAACAACAGAAACACAGTGGGACTGTGACATGGCCTGGGATTTGGTTTCAGGGCCCCCTGTGGATACCACAATCCATGGATGCTCAAGTCCCTTTAAATACAACGGCATAGTAAAATGGCGTTCCTTATATAAAACAGCAAAAAGCAAGGTTTGCATTTTGGAATTTATCTACATTTGGGAATATTTGCAAGCCATGGCTGGTTGAATCCCTGGATATGGAGGACCAGTTGTGCATTGAACACCTAGCCCAACTTAGCCTTTCATTTTTACAGACGTAGAAATGGAAGCCGATAAATTTCATGCCAACTTGACGGAGACAGCAGAAGAAAACAACAAGGACAAAATGCTTCTCAGCCTGAAGGAGCTTGAAGGTAAATAATGCACAGCATAATACATGGCAAATCACTGTTTATTTGTAACAACAGAGTCCTCCTCTGCCAATCTGAATTCTCAACCATATAGCCCCAAAAATGCATGCTAGTGAAGAGTTTATAACTTGGAAGAGGAAGACATTTGGGACCCTATGAATTGAGGGAAAGTGTATAAAGGGTGGGTGCTGGGCAGGTGTCATTAACGGAGGGACATTTTATATTTCTAGCATTCTTTTAGCTTTTATTTCAAGTCTCCTTTCTTGGAGTTTTTTAAAGAGAGGCCGGATGGCCATCTGAAAGGAGGGCTTTGGTTGTGAGTTCCTGCATGGCAAAAGAAAGGGGTTGGATTGGGTGGCCCTTGGGGTCTCTTTATGATTCTATAGTCCAAAATAATCCAGTTTGAGATTTGTTTTTGGAATTTATCTATGTTTGGGAATATTTGCAAGCCACGGCTGGTTGAATCTATGGATATGGAAGCCCAGCTGTGCATTGAACACCTAGCCCAAGTTACCCTTTCATTTTCAGAGATCAAGAAATGGGGGCCAACAAATTTAAAAGTAATATTGGGTCTGAACAGACAGGCCAAAATAAAGTTGCTTCGGGTCACTTTAGAGGTATGCAGTTTTATTGACATCTTAAGAGGCCAGAAGCTGCACTAAAGCTACACTTGGGACTAGAGCATGGCTTTAGTTCAGCTTCTGGCCTCTTAGGACCCATGCGGCATTTAAACAGCACTCTTCCAAAGTGGTCCGAAGCAGATTTATTTTGGACTGTCTGTTTGGGCCCATAGTTAGTTTTATTGGATACGTATAAGTAATATGCCATGTATATTATAGTACCACATTGCTATTAGTATATATACATAGTATGTGTGTGTGTGTGTATATATATACGTTCAGCCCTCCTTATACATGGATTTTTTATCCACAAATTCAAGCATACACGGCTTTAAAATATTCAAAAAAGTATGAATCCCTGATAGTAATCCTTGATTTTCTATTTTGTATAAGGGACACCATTTTGCTCTGCCATTCTATTTAATGGGACTCAAGTATCCACTGATTTTGTTATCCATGGGGGATCCTGGAAGCAAACCTCGGTGGGTAACAAGGTCCCCCTGTACATAGATGAGATTGTCACACTAGGGTCAATTCCAGAACCATCCCACAATCATCCTATTGCCAATAATTGAATATTCATTGCCAATAATGTGATGATTGTGGGATGGTTCTGGAATTGACCCTAGTGTGACAATCTCATCTATGACCCTCATGAGCCATCCAATTCAACCCCATTCTCACAGTAAAAGCACCTGGAATATTGTGTGCAGACTCCTGGGCAACACAATTCAAAAAGGATGTTGAGAAACTGGTTCCAACACACACACATACACACACACACACACCCGTGGATAACAAAATCCATGGATGCTCAAGTCCCATTAAATATAATGGCATAGTGAAATGGCATTCCTTATATACAACCGCAAAAGCAAGTTTTTTGTGGGGTTATCGGGCTCTGTGGCCATGTTCTCGAAGAATTTCTTCCTGACGTTTTGCAAGCATCTGTGACTGGCATCTTCAGGGAATTATTATTATGCTTTATTTATATAGTGCTGTATGTTTAGGCAGCTCTGTACATAGAAACAATAAAATAGATAAAGTAAACCTGGCGTACATTCTAAGAAATAATAGCATGATACATATAAATGATACGTAACAATACAAGAAAGGGTTCAATAAAATAAGGGAGGCACCAAATTAAAAAAAAAAAAATCTTCAAAGATGCCAGCCACAGATGCTGGTGAAACGTCAGGAAGAAACATGGGCACGGAGCCTGAAAACCCCACAAAAAACTATGGATGCCGGCAATGAAAGCCTTTGACTCCATAGCAAAAGGAAGGTTTGCATTTTGGAATATATCTATGTTTGGGAATATTTGCAAGCCACGGCTGGTTGAATGCATGGATAGGGAGGACCAACTGTGCATTGAACACCTAGCCCAAGTTACCCTTTTCTTTTTACAGAGCTAATAAGGAAGATATTAAAAAACGAGCGCGAAATGTTTCTCAGCCAAAAGAAGAATAAAGGTAACTAATACACAGCATAATGCATAGCAAGTCAGTGTTTATTTGTTACAACAGAATATAGAAGAATATATTCAGAATATATTCTGAAAAGAAGATATCCCCTGAAAATATGACCTAGCAGCAGTTATGCTGAATTGTTAAATATAAGGCCTCCCCGAAAGTAAGACCTAGCAAAGGTTTTGTATGTATATATATGTATATATATACAGTATATTACAAATGTTCATATTTTTTGTTGTTGTTCAACAATAAATGTGAATTCTTCTTCATGGAAAAATAAGGCATCCCCTAAAAATAACAGCTAGCACATCTTTGGGAGCAAAAATTAATATAAGACACTGTCTTATTTTCGGGGAAACACGGTATGTGAATTCTCAACCATCTTGGCCCCTAAAAGCATGCTAGTGTCGAGTTTACAACTTGCAAGAGGAAGACACTTGGGACCCTATGCATTGCGGGAAAGTGTATAAAGGGTGGGTGCTGGGCAGGTGTCATTGATGGAGGGACAATTTATATTTCTAGCATGCTTTTAGATTTTATTTCAAGTTTCCTTCCTTGGAAGTTTTTAAGGAGAGGCCAGATGGCCATCTGAAAGGAGGGCTTTGGTGGTGAGTTCCTGCACGACAGAAAAACGAGGTTGGACTGGGCGGCCCTTGGGGTCTCTTTATGATTCTATGGTCCAAAATAATCCAGTTTGAGATTTGTTTTTGGAATTTATCTATGTTTGGGGATATGGTTGAATCCATGGATATGGAGGACCACCTGTGTATTGAACACCTAGCCCAACTTGCCCTTTCTTTTCTACACACCTAGAAATGGAGGCTGACGAATTACGTGCCGAACTGACGAACCTTGAAGGTAAATAATACAAAGCGTTAAAGGGATGTGGGGGGGGGGGGGTTAGAAGCCTAATTCTATATAAATGCTGTCAGAGGACTGTATGTGATATATATAGAAATAGATATAGATGAGAGAGAGTCAAGGAGGATTTTGGAGTACAGAGGAGAAGGTAACACCTGGAAACAGCCTTTGAGGGATGCTCCTTTAATTTTTCACTTTTTCTTATTCACTTTTTTTCTTAAGGGGCTTGTAGGGATTTTTGCTCCGAGGAAGTGAGTCAGAGACCTGCCTCCAAAAGAAGCAAGTAGCCAGGAGCTCTCTAGATAACTATAGGCCCAGTTGATATGATATGATAGGTGATATGATCGCCCCGTTTAAATACTTGAAGGAATGTCATATTGAGGAGGGGGTAAGCTTCTTTTCTGCTGCTCCAGAGACTAGAATGAGGAACAAAGGATGCAAGCTGCAGGAGAAGAGATTCCAGCTCAACATTAGGAGGAACTTCCTAACAGTAAGGGCTGTTCAACAGTGGAACAAACTCCCTTGGAGGGTGGTCGAGTCTCCCTCTTTGGAGGTCTTTAAGCAGAGGCTGGATGGCCATCTGTCCGGGATGCTTTGATTGAGAGTTCCTGCATGGCAGGGAGTTGGACTGGATGGCCCTTGTGGTCCCTTCCAACTCTACAGTTCTATGATTCTATGATTGAGCTTGCTAACAGAGCTTGGGGACAAAGGCCAAGCCTGCAGAGGTTCTTTATGCTGGAGTTTAGCAAGGGAGACCCACGGTCTTGTTTCAGTCCCTCCTTAAGACTTCTCAGTACGGACACTGAGGGACCTGCTGCAGTCACCTGCAACAGTTGTGAGATGTTTATCTTCGTGCCTATGGATCAGGGGAACTTCACCTGCATCAAGCGCAAGTTGGTAGCCCTCTTGCAAGACAGAAAGTCCAGCAGCTGGAGACCCAGGTATCTACACTTCAGCATCTTAAGGAGCAAGAGGTTTTCCTGGACAGAACAGACCGGATGGTCTTGAACGGGAAACACACAGAGGAAGTTTCTGGCGAGGAGGAGGTCACTTCACAAACAGCGGAGGCAGATGGTTGGAGGCATGTCACACCTAGAAGTAGGGAAACCAGGGATCGTTCTGTGAGCTTGCAGCTACAGAATCGATTTGGAGCTAGCTCTCTTTATCAGGGATGAAGGAGGAACAGCAGCAGGCATAGACTGCAGGGACATTTTTATATTGTGATTAATACAACAGAGTTCTTTGTCACATCCATTTAGGACTTCTGAACAAGACAATGACAGAACAACTGGTGATGTCCGTCGTAGGCCCTGTCTGTACCTTGATTTCGGTCATAGTTGCAATACTGATTCTGGACAAAATACTTTCATCACACGCGAAGAAGAAGCAGTAAGTCACTCTTCAGTTTGTACTTTCTCCTCCCATCATTTGAGTATTGAAATGGCTTCCAAACTGAAATGGAGTTAATTTTGTAGTATCTTGCTATGTCATCTACACTATCGACATAGAACATAATGCTGTAGTTGTAGAATTTCATGACAACATTTTGTATGTTGATTGTTATGTACTTTGCTCTGTTGATTTTATTTTTTTGTTATAATTGCTATGTATTTTTGGTTTTGCTGTGACTGTTATGTATTTTTGCTTTGTTAATTGTTTACATTGTATTGTTGTTTTATATGCTGTAATCCCGCCTCAATCCATAGGGAGAGGCGGGAAATATAAATAAAAATTTATTATTATTATTATATTATTATTATTATTATTATTATTATAGTATCACATCCTTTATTTTCTCCTGCATGTCCAACCATGCCAAATCTTCCAAACTGGATCCATCTCCCACTGTTCCAATCGCGTAGATGAAATGCCAGCATTTTGCCAGTGCATTGTCACTCCTTTTTCGGCCGCCATCAAGGTGGATTAGGGCCGCGACGTGTGGTTGCTGCAGCTTCAATCTATATTCAGAAATTGAGGCTTTAAGCCGCTCCTTCGGGCCATCTTTTGAAGCCCATGATTTCATTTGTACTTACAAGGTGCCTTTTAGGTGCAACCAAATCTCTAGAGCAGATTACGTTTCTAGCCAAATGTGTTGCCTGCCACTGTTTATTGCCTTCCTTCATAAATATTCTTTTCCATAAAACAATTTTATTATTATTTTAGGGACCAAGGTGTCTCAGATTCCACCACAGACAAAGGGGATGAAACTGCAAAAATCAACATCCCAGAAGCTGAGAATAAAGAAAACCAACCAGTGTCCTATGACAGTGAAAATCAGAAATTCCCCGACATACCCATAAAATCATCTTTGGACATTGGGGACCCTGCAGCAGATTTTCAAAGGACCAAGAACAGGAGAAAGCTCAGTTTCCTGGTCACAGTTATTCTCAATGCTCTCTTTGCAAGAGATAAAGCAAAGCAGAAGCAGAATTACAGAATTACTGAATCATAATAATAAGCAATAAAATAATAATAAAATATTCATTTATATCCTGCCTCTTCTGTTTTTAGGGGATCGAGGTGGGTAACAACAAGCTTTGGTCAGGCCCCACCTGGAATACTGTGTCCAGTTCTGGGCACCACAATTCAAAAAGGATGCGGAGAAACTGGAGCAGGTCCAAAGGAGGGCAACTAAGATGGTGAAGGGTCTGGAAACCATGCCCTATGAGGAACGACTTAGGGAGCTGGGTATGTTTAGTCTGGAGAAGAGAAGGTTAAGAGGTGGTATGATAGCCCTGTTTAAATACTTGAAGGGATGTCACATTGAGGAGGGAGCAAGCTTGTTTTCTGCTGCTCCAGAGAACAGGACCCGGAACAATGGATACAAATTGCAGGAAAAGAGATTCCAC
Source organism: Urosaurus nigricauda (assembly GCA_034509955.1). Taxonomy (NCBI): domain Eukaryota; kingdom Metazoa; phylum Chordata; class Lepidosauria; order Squamata; family Phrynosomatidae; genus Urosaurus; species Urosaurus nigricauda. The sequence goes on along the minus strand of JAOEGL010000011.1, from coordinate 20,999,081 downwards.
CTCAACATTAGGAGGAACTTCTTGATAGTAAGGGCTGTTCGACGGTGGAACACACTCCCTCGGAGGGTGACAGAGTCTCCTTCCTTGGAGGTCTTTAAGCAGAGGCTGGATGGCCATCTGTCAGGGATGCTTTGATGGAGAGTTCCTGCATGGCATGGGTTCGACTGGATCAGGGCCCTTGTGGTCTCTTCCAACTCTAGGATTCTAAGGAGGAGCCACAAAGGCCTAATAGAGTATCCTGTTTGGCCATAATCTCTAGGTCTTTCAGTGCAAGTTTTGGTTAAATTTGACCATAGAGTTCCGCTGGAGGACCTAGATATTCCTAGAGAGACCATATTAAGGGGTTTGGATTGGATGGCCATTGGGGTCTCTTTTTGACCCTACGGTCCAAAATAATCCAGTTTGAGACCACTTTAACCACCCTGGCTTATTTCTAGCAGGGAACTGTGGGGATTGTACTTCCAAAATCAGTAATGATGTCCAAAACACTGCTCCCACAGGTTTTTGGACTACACCTCCCAGAAGCCTCAGCCAGCTAGGCCAGTGGCCAGGGATGCTGGGAGTTGAAGTCTCCACGAGCTCCTCCTCACACAATCCCAGGCGGCCACCCATTGGCCAAGGAGGCTGGGGACTGAGGAGAGTATTATGACGTAGGAAGGAAATTTGCATGTGGCTGGTGATTGGCTGAGGGGGAAAATAGGTGGGCGGGGCGTTTAGAAATGTATTGAGATTGAACGTAAAATCCTGAGGTAGGAAGGAAATTTGCATGTGGCTGGTGATTGGCTGAGAGGGGGAAGAGGTGGGCGTGGCCTTTGTGGGGCTGAGTCTGGAAGTCTATTCCAGGAATGAGGATAGGCCACGCCCCTAAGCGACGCGATGACGTAATCTCGGTTGCCGGAAGCCTCGCCTCAGCCGCCTCACCGCCCCAGTGCGTCACTTCCGCTCTTCGAGCGGAAGTGACGCACTGGGGCGGTGAGGCGGCTGAGGCGAGGCTGCGGTTCCTTCCTTCTCCTCCTTTCCGTCCCTTTCCTTCATCCTTCGCCATGTCGGCGCCCGGAGGAGCCGGAGGAGAGTTCGGCAACCCGCTCCGCAAGTTCAAGCTGGTCTTCCTCGGAGAACAAAGCGGTGAGGGCCCCCGGTTGGGGAAGGAAGGCCGGTCCAGGGCGCTTTGGGACTACAACTCCCAGAATGCCCCGCCATTGGACCCAGTGGCTGAGGCTTCTGGGAAATGTAGTCCCAAAGAAACCTCTGACAGGGGATCCGGGGTTTTTTTTTGCCATGAGAGGCCTCTGAGGCTGAGAGAGTGTGACCCAGTGGGTCAGAACATCACACCAGAAGTGGGTCTAGGTTTATATATGTATATAGTGTATACAATGAATGTATATATATATATATATATATGTATTTATGTTTATAAATATATATTCATATATATGTATAAATATATATATATATATTTACAAATATATATTTATATAAATATATATTTATATATATATGTATAAATATATATATTTATAAATATATGTATATATGTATATATATATTCATAAAAATATATTTATATATCTATAAATTTATATTTATAAATATATATATAAATATAAATAATATATATATATAATATATTTATATATGTTTATAATGTATACAATGAATATATATATATATATATATAAATTTATATTTATAAATATATATATAAATATAAATAATATATGTATATATATATAATATATTTATATATGTTTATAATGTATACAATGAATATATATTTATATTTATAAATATATATATAAATATATTTATATTTATAATTATATATTTATATATATGTGTATATATATATATATATATATATTTATAAATATATATTTATATAAATATAAGAAAGAAAGAATAAGGGGTTTTTATAATAAGAAAAAAATTAGAATAAGATATGACACTGTATTAGATAGGACTTAAAGATATTAATGAGGGAAATGAAGGAAAACACATGGCAGAAATAACCCAGTTTGAGACCGCTTTAACTGCCCTGGCAGCTCGGTGGAGATAAATTCTGGGAACTGTAGTTTTGTGAGCCATTTAGCCTTCTCTGCCAGAGAACTCTGGGGCCACCATAAACTACAATCCCCAGGATTCCCTAGCACTGAGCCAAGGCAGTTAAAGCGGTCTCGAACTGGATTATTTCTGCCGTGTGTCTTGGTCCAAAGTTCCTTCACATATTGTTGCCTTTTTGAGTATGTGAAAGGATAATGAGAAGGGTATCTATGGAAGATTCTGTGGACCTGGATGAAACAGACCTGGATTTGTCTCAAAATATATGATATTACCATAAACCCATTGAGAAGGTGATGGCCAAGGGCTGTGATCCCAGACACCTTGGTTCTTAGGGAATTTGTGGCCCTTCAGGTGGACTACAACTCCCATTGTCCCCGAACAGTGGATCCTATTCCCCATCCCCGACGGCAAGATAATGGTATATTTGGATAATATTTCCCTGAACATGATGGTACTGATACTCGGGGAACAAAAGAGAGGGGAAACAAAATGAGGTAGCAATCCTCATTTTCTTGGAATTGCTCTTCTTCTTCCATATTCTTCCTATCCTTTGTATCCGGTAATATGCCTTATTTTGTCGCAAGGTATTTTCTGAGGTTGGCTTGATACCCTTTTATGTTTTGCTCCGCAGGATTAATCAATTCCCAGCCTTTGCATTAACGGCTCCTTTGTTGTTGTTGTTTTAAAAGTGGCATCAAAGATTATAAGGAATTGTTTGAGGTCAGTTGTTGTTGTTTTGACACACGAATACATTAACAGCTTACAGAGCTGAGCCTATTAATTGATGAGATCAGTGCCTCATATTATCTCGGCTGTTGGTGTGAGTTGGTCCTTAACGTTTTACAGGGTGGTTATTATCATAATGTGTGAATAATAATAATAAAAAAGCCTTTTTTTAAAAAAAGGAACATGGCTAGATATGTTTCACATAAATGTCTTCCGCAGTACTTTGAATTGCACTGTTGGCTAATGCTCAAAACCCATTGTATTGAAAGCATGAGAACAGAACAAAACAATAACAGTAGTCAATGATCGACTGCTCCAAGAAAGGAATATTATTATAATAAATAATAAAACTTTTATTTGTATCCTGCTTTTCTGTCATAAAACAAAGCAGCTAACATAGTTAAAAAACATCCAACATACAATACTTGTACATATATTATTACCATATCCCCCCCTAAAAGGATTAAACACTTCACAATTAATATTAATTTAAAATAAACTGTTAATAATATTAAACCACCTAGAAGCACAAAGCTTCACAGTGTGTCTGGACCCAAAATTGTGATATTGAGTATGATCAGAATTTGAGTATAATCCAGTTCGGTCTACCTGCAAAATTCGGAAAGCGTTTCAAACACATCTCCACTTTTCATGCTTAACACAATTATTTTTAGTGATGGCTCCTTTCATTTTTACATGGCAGTCAGAAAAAGGGGGGGAGGAAAAAACTAGGAAGATCGCATTCACACAACAAGTCAGATACAACAACCTTGTTGAAAGAGAAACATATACCTTTACCTTTATAGGTTATTCCTTATGCTGCTGCAGACAATGACTTCAGAAATCATAAAATAGAAGATCTTCTGAGAGAAATAAGATCCTAGCATTGTGTTGTATGGCAAGATTGATGTTTAGGCCTTACTTAGAGTTGTCATAGTGTGTGCTTGTTTGTGTGCAACAGGCTGATATATAACCATAAACAAAAGTTCCTGTTGCTGGCACATTATTGCTTTGGATGGGACTTATGGATACTTGCTGGTGGAGTATCACGAAACAGTCTTGTAAATTAGTTTATACCACAACAGGAGTTTGGTTGTTTGTTTCATTTCTATGTGCCTCTCCCAAGGCAGCTCCCAGGTAAAAACATTACAAATTTATAAACTTTACAATTAAAAGTGGGGGGAAAAAAACAATTATAATAATCTAGTTAAAAACAGTGTAAGTGGAGTTGACGTTCTGGAACTTGTATTTGATTCACTTTGTGACAAAGCACCACATTTGTGTTTATTTATTTTTTAAAATATTGTGTTCAGTTTACATACATGCTACATATATTATGGGGAGGAGTTAAATAAAATATTTGCCATAATGTCTAGGAGCAAAGATACAGTTTTAAAATCTCTCACTGCTTTTTTTCCCTTGCTGCTGGATTAAATTATTATTATTAATTTTTAAAGAAATAATCTAATAAAATAAGCAGTGGAGAGATTTCCAGAGTGTCTGGAGAGATGTTTTGGATATCTTACTTGTCACTTTATGTATGAAAAGTAACTCTTCTCCTTCTTCCTTCTCTGTAGTTGGAAAGACCTCTCTGATCACCAGATTTATGTATGATAGTTTTGACAACACTTACCAGGTAAATAAAAACATTTCGAATTCTCTTAAAATTCTAAAATTCACTCAGTTGGACTCAACCATAATTTTCAGCTGGGAGAAGAAAATGTTATTGACTGGGCTGAAAGCCATTGCAGCTTCCAAACTAGAATCAGTATATAAAACAAACAGCCTCAGATTCTATCTACATGGGAAATTGCATTCAGAATCAAAAAAAGCCTGCCAAGTAGGACAATCATTTGTGTTGCCAGCTGTACTTTTCTCTTATCTTTCCTGTCTGAAGTGCAAACTTAGCAGTTCTTATGATGCATATTTCAGTTATCTTGGAATAAGAAGCCGAACAGCAGTTTTCCCAAAAACAGTTTCCTGTTCAGTTTTGGTAACTTGCTGCACAGTGTATATTAACACCAGTTCACTCTAGATGAATTCATCTTTGTAGACTCATACTGGTTTTAGCCTTTAAAACACTGAACAATATGGGTCCGTGGTCCCAAACACACTGCAGAAATAATCCAGTTCGAGACTGCTTGAACTGCCCTGACTCAGAGCTAGGAAAATGGGAATTATAGTTTATTGTGGCCCCAGAGCTCTCTCTGACAGAGAAGGCTAAATGTCTCACAAAACTACAGTTCCCAGGATTCCCTAGCATTGAGCCAGGGCAGCTAAAGTGGTCTCAAACCAGATTATTTTTGCAGTATGGATTGGACCAATGTTATTTGAGAGGCCTCTTGCTTGATTACGAACCTGCATGGTCCTTGCAGTCAGCTTGTTATTCTGATCCACCTTTTGAGGATTGTGAGATTAGTAAATATCACGGATAGGGTCTTTTCAGTGTTTACCTTACATCTTTGGAAGAAGCATGTGCATTCAACTGCATTTTTTTAAATGAATATAAAAGTGGAAAACTTTTTCTTAAATGTCAATTTATTATATTTCAGCAGTATTCAGACTTTTTTTCATTCTTCCAGGCAACTATTGGAATTGATTTCCTCTCAAAGACCATGTATTTAGAAGATCGTACGGTGAGTGGGGTCATCTGTATGTTAACATTGGCAAGGAGTGATCACTACTGCACAGAACCATGCTGTGTTTGACCATCTGCCTTTCAAGAATGCCCTTGAATCCCATAGATTGTGATCTGTGTCAAGGAGGAATAACCCAGTTATGATGTGGGTGTCAGTCTACAAAACATTGCTGTCAGGAAGAAATAACTACCCAGAGTGTAAAATTTCAGCCCTTGTTGAACACAGGAGCATTTTGTAGGCACTGTCTCTTGTTCAAGCACTTCTCTTCCTAACTCATGAGAATTTGAATCAAGCTCTTTAGAAGCAGGAGTGAAAGAGATGCTTCTTGAGAGTTCACAACTTTTGCAGAATTGCATTGATATAGGCAGAGATGGTAGTTTTAATACTTGAATCTCACAGAAATATCTTCCTTTGGGAATTCTTATTTTTGACTGCAGTAACTAAGCTCTCAAGGCAGGATAGATGCTGGACTTTTTGGCTCTGTGTTCTTTAATTCTATGCCAATGTAAAATTTACAGAATGTGTTTAAACTCCCTTATTCATTCCAATAACAGCCCTCAAGTGGAAGGTTAAGCTGAAAGAGTGGTTGCCTAGTGCAAGGATTTGCAACCCAGGCCCTTATTTTACGATGGAAAGCATCATGTTACCAGGCATTGCAACCTAAATTGGCTATACTGTTAGTATTACCTTGATTTTTGTTAACTGAGCTAAGCCAGGAGTCATGTTAGCTCATTAAAAGACCTTGTCTTAGAAAGAACAGTCATTTTTATACATTAGGAGATGGCTGTATGCAGGATCTTGAAGCACAGGCTGATTCGCTGTCTCAAACTGCAGTCTTGAGCAGCCAGACTGTGTACCCTATTATCTACCCAGACATAGCTAAAAGGTTATTTAACCTCTTTTCTCCTGGTGTGAATAGCAACAGAGCCTTTGGCAGGGCTTCTCTCGATTTATTACTGTATGCAGTTAAATTTGAGACGCAGCCGGGCTTGTGGTGCATATGGAGGAGACTGCTGAAATGTCTGCTGCTGTTCACATTAGGTGCATGCATCTATGTGTCAGCAAGACCGTGGCCTGCATCTTGGCTGATGTGATGAATAAAGGGATCAAGAACTAAGCTATCTGCTAGTAGTCATTCCATTAGGGCTTGACTAGGCCTCTAATTTCTGTATCTGCTGTATGCATTTGTTCCCACTGTCATTTTTTTTAAATAAAAGTTTCAAAAGCTTTAGCCAGATGATTGTAATACACAGAAGGAGACACAATAGCAGGCTGGTTTGAGAGAAAAGGGATTCATTTGCAAGAAGAGATGAGAAGGTACCCTTCAGCAAGCTCTTCTGTTTTATTTTGTACTGCATTTTTGTTTCATTTTGACTACCCCCCGCCATTTGTTGCTTGCATTGGTTTGCATCAAAGTTTTGCATTATTTTTTTTAATTTCACATGAGTTTGTTGTTTTATTTTTATTTTCCATATTCCTGCTCTTCCCTTTCTCCCCTCCCACCCTCCCCCCACATTTTCTGTTTTCCCAGATCAGGCTGCAGCTGTGGGACACAGCCGGCCAGGAGAGATTCCGCAGCCTCATTCCCAGCTACATCCGGGATTCTGCTGCGGCTGTCATTGTCTTTGACCTTACAAGTAGGTACTAGATTTAGGCTCTGTATGGGCCTTGCTCATAAGAGAGAATTCCTGTCCACCTCAAGAAATAGATAGAACTACAGTTGGCCCTCCACACTTGCAGCTTTGACTTTTGCAGATTTGATCAATATGTTCTCTCTAGGAATCTCTTCAGCGCTCCAGCACAATTCTGCCAGACGTTGACCAAAGAGTTGTGCTGCAGAACCTGGAAGTTCCTAGAGAAAACACCTTTCTAGGCATTTGTAGGTCCCCCAGCATGCCTCTGTGATCAACCTCTGGCCGATGTTGACCACAGACTTGCACTGGAGGATTTGAAGATTTCTAGAGTGGTGTTATCTTATGTAAAAGGAATAGTGTTTTCTTATTTGCAGTTTTTCCACATTTATGGGGGTCTTTCACCCTTAACCCAGCAAATGTGGAGAGGCCACTGTAAAGCTAAGCCTGCAAGCATAGTTCTGTAGAATACATTGCTATTAACAGGGGCTATAGATAGACAGACGCTTCTACACATTTTGATAATCAGTAGAGATGAAATTTTCCTTATGAATTACAAATGTGAATTCCTCTTGTAAAGAACAATAAAACCATTACAGTGTCAAAAGTGCTTGTTAAAACTGTAATTCATTTATTGTTATTTCCAATAAGAATTTTTTTGAGGTAGGCCTATTTCCGTTTAAAAGGTTTAAAATAAAGTGAAGAGCCTATAGCTTGTGAAGCTATTTATACATTAGCATCCAGGAATTAATTTTGTTTTTAATAGCTAGGATGAAGCATTTTTGCTGCCATGCCATACCGTCTTTCTGATCAACTCTATACATTCTATATATTAGTTAACAAAAATAACAAAGGACCAAGCTGAATTCCATCTATTAAGCTCTTGGTCCCGCCAAGGTAACTCTGTAGCGAAGACCATAAAACCACTGCTGGGCCACATTCAGAGTCCACAGAGTTCAGCAGGTTGTTTATGACAGGAAACCAGTGGATACCTCTGGAAAACCCAGGTGCAAAATATGAGGGCAGTAAGCTCAAATCCAGCTTTCTCAGAAGTTGATAGGCACACAACAACAATATCTTGTGGCTGCAAACTCCTATGTATGTATTGATTTAAGAATTATGCACTCTTTATTTTGATGACCCAGGTTGTACAGGAGCGATTAAATTCACACCTTTTGTTTGGTCCGACATTAAGAATAGAGATAGTTATTTGTGGCTTCTTAATCCTCTGCCACTGACAATCCTGCAGTAATTTCTGAATGCTTTTTCTGCACACACCCTGCTTGTTTTGTTTTTTTTAATCTGTTTATTTTATTTAACTTGTTTGTGTGTCCACTTCATCAAAAACACATTGCAGAGTTTTTTGCAATGAAACTGCTAAATTTGGGAGGAGGACAAATAAAGGTTTTGTTGAAAGGGATTTGAAAGTTTTTAGTGTGGACTCATCTCAGATAGGTAGAAAACTAGTACATATAAAGTGGGCATGCACTTAGTAGGTTGGAGAGAGGGAGATTATTGTACCTATATTGTAATATAGGTAAAAATTCTCCGAAGAAAAACCTTGGGATTCAGCACACCTTCAAGAGAGCAATTTTCCCTCTTAGCCAGGTACCACCGGTACAGGTACATTTGCATGGAGTCCTGGAAATGAGTTGGTGAATTTATCTACACACATGTAGGAAAATGGTAATGTGCGATGAATTGTGTACCAGGAACCTGCATCATTGAAGAAGTCAGGTTAATATCAGCTCTTCATTTGTAACCTACACAGTTTGGTTTTGCTATCAAAATGCCCAAAGGAGGGAGGGAGCTATTGTCATGTAGAATATTCTGCACTTTCAGTTCAGCCCTGCTAAACTGTATTTTTTATGTTCTCCATATTCCCTGCATTATCTTGTTTGCTCTCCACTGACATGGACATTGGCAGAAAAGTCAAAGATGAGTGGGTCTACTTTATAATAATTGCTAATATATGGAGGATGTCTGGGGGTAATGATCCTTCACTGTACTGTTATCAGGTATTTTTGAAGCATTCCATATAACATTCCAAAGGAGAGTTCTGTCAGTTTATTATTGCAGAAAAGAACGCTATAATATATAATGGCTCTCTTAATTTTTTGCGCCTTAACTCTGTTTTGAAATTGGAAGCTGCTTGTCACATAAAAACAGTATCACAATTCTACATTCTACTGGCATCCTCAGCAGCTTTTAAATGGTGTCCCACTGCAATGGATGTAGGTGTCCCTTGGTGGCTCGGCTAAATGCAAACTTTTCCCCATTGTCCAGTCCAGCTCCACTGACATGTTTCTAGAGGGAAAAGAAGACTTTGTAATCATGGAAGCAAGCCAATGGTGACACCTTTGCTCCCAGACATTGTTTGCCTGTCAAGGAGGGTGGGCAAGTGAATCCTTCCATCAGTAGTCCACCTACTTCCTTCTTTTGCTTGTCATTCCTGTCCTCTGTTGTTCCTGACTACTTGATCTTTTCTTGCCTGTTAGTGTCATCCTTTGCCTCCCCATTTCACCTTTTGATAGACGTGTATGAAAAGCCATGTTCTACGTAGTAGAGAAGCAGAACTCCAGCTCTGTTCTTAAAAACTCACCAACCTGCCTTATGCTTATGTTTATACAATAAATCATAGCATCTCTGGTGTTTGCCTTGGGGTCCTACCTGATGGACGCATCTTAGGTGGAAAAAAAGGCAGGCAGTTGCACTTGCCATCTTGAGTAGCTGGAGTTAAGGTTGTTTCCTATAGGGCAACAACCTTAACCTCTCCTTGGTGTAAATATTAAAACTAATTTGTTTCATGAAATCTGGGTAGGAGGCATGCTCTTGGGAATTTGCTTTGTTAAATAGTTGTATATGACTCCATAAACATTTGGGGCATTTGAATACGTTATATGCAGAGACCCCACTAAATGTTTTTTCTTCCTTATCCTGGCAATTGTGCTGATTTGAATTTTGGAAATGACAGTAACAGCATCACTACCAGAGTGATTGGCTGCTTTTATCTTTCCTGCTCCTTCAAGTAGGCAAGGCCTGGGGCATTGCTGAAGATATAATGGAAGATGGCACCTTGGGTCTTATTTAGGGGGAAAATGCCATATAAATTAAATATTTTCCAGGATATTTATTGAAATAAAAATGAGCTCCTTGGGGCTAAGCCAAATAGAACTCTCAGTAGCTCATTCTGGTTTCTCCCTTCCTTGTCTCAAGGAGTACTTGAGAGGCTAGTTTTGTCTCTCAGTTGGACTCTGAAAAGTTAGTTTTTGGGACTACAATTTATCATGCTGGTTGGAGGGTTCTAGGAATTATACTCCCAAATCAAGGTCTTGTCTGAATAAAGATACAATTTTTATACATTTTTATTCTAATTTTCCCTGTTAAGTTTGGGGTGTAGCTTACTTGAGATTATTTTATACATTTTTTTTTCTCTCTCTCAAGAAGTCCTGTGAAGTTAGGCTCAGCTGAATGTGAGTAACTGTCCCCCATGACCCAGCAAGCATCATGGCCTAAGGAAGAGTTCATTTTGACATTGTCACTTCATCACAGTTGGCCTTCTCAAGGAAGTACCTTCCTCTTCCTGATGATGCTGTGACCAGATAAATGTACTGTGTCCTTAATCCATGACGTTGTGCCAATAAAAGATTCTGTTAGGCTCTCTAGGTGTAACTATTTTGTTACAGTTATTACGTACACTTCATCAATGTTTTTACTTCTCATGGTGGAACTTACCTGTTTGTGGTAGCTTTCCCAGAGGAACATGGCCTTCATATATAGGTGGTCTTCCTCACATACCCCAGTGTATCCCTTGTTGTCTTCTAGTGGGCAAAGTGTGAAGGAGTCCACTGCTTCCTAAGAAATTTGCCCAGATTCTACCACTGGAATTGCCAGTTATCCTGGTCAGTAACTGCCTTTGGTGAAGAGTGGAAACATAACAGAGCAGATAGATTTATGGTAGAAAGAAGCCCACCAAGTTTTTCTTTTGTCCTAAGCACTTTATTTTCTGCTGAACTGTCTCTGTGTTGGGAGGCCTGTTGTGCGAGGCAAATCTTAGCAGTTCTATAAACTCCTTTCTAATGCATTGCTTTTCCCTAAAGGACAGTTTTCTTCCTCTTCTGTCTTTTGTCTTTCTGCCTCCTCCCCGGGCTGGTACCAGCAGGTCCGACTTCAGCTATGGGATACAGCAGGACAGGAACGGTTCCGTAGCCTCATTCCCAGCTACATCCGTGACTCAACTATTGCAGTGGTAGTCTATGACATTACAAGTGAGTGAGAGATTCGTTTCATTGTAATAGGTTAAGGGACAGAGGCCCTGAGTAATCCTCTAAAGAGAAACAGTTGGGCATGTTCTATGTTGTGTTGGCAAGCATAAGGCCCATGGAATACACATGCACCATGCTGTTGCAAAGGGTCTTTATGAAACATTTGTTCTTTTTTTTTTTTAAGTTTTGGCTGTAATGTATTAAGTTGCCTTTTTCTTACAGATCTAAATTCCTTCCAACAAACCTCCAAATGGATTGATGATGTGAGAACAGAAAGAGGAAGTGATGTCATCATCATGCTGGTGGGGAATAAAACTGACCTTGCAGACAAGAGGTAATGTGGGAGACTTGGAAATTAGACCTAGGAAGGTTGGTTGATGTGTGCTGGAACTTTTCCTTACTACCCTCTTTAAGGAATCAGTTTGTCGTTTCTATCAGGCAAATGGGATCACGCACAGACATGCACACACAAACTGGAGTTGTTGCTTTAATGAATATACCCTTAATGTTGCTACAGTACTTTAAAAATAATTCTAGAGTTCATAATGTTGTCAGATAGCAACTAGTACTTTGGCTGGTCCTCCTTCAGAGTTGCTTGTCCACTTATCAGCCAACCAAGAGGCATTGTGCATATGAAGCTTAGGATGTGCTGCCTCGCCTTTTTGACATTGACTTTTGGAACTTAGAATTCATCTGTCAGCTAGCATATCTGGACATCAGAGATGGCATGTTAATGGTTAATTTCCACACAAAAGTAAAGCAACTTTATGCAGCATGTTACCCTCCCAGCCAAAGCCCACTAACTGTATTTTGGGGGTTTTCTGGTGCTTGACCTCTTTGTGTTTTTGTTGTGCCTTGCAGGTAACAAAGAGAGGTTTAACCACCACTGGTAGCCCACCAGGTGTGGCTGTGGGACTGTGTTTGGTTTAGTGGGATGTAAAAATCCCTCCCAAACCAAGTTCTGATTACTTTGAGACAGAGTGGTGGGATAACCAGGGCCCTCAACATAAGAGGGGGCATCTAGGAAGGTGGAGCAAAGAGGGTAATAGGAAGAGATGGGGAAAGGTAGGGAAGAAAGAGAAGAAAGTGAACCTGTCTGTCCCCAGCTAACAGCCCAAGAGAATGTGCCCTTTGCAGAAAAAAGTTGCCCACTCATGTCTTAAAATACCCTTATTTTTCCTTTCACATTCCTTTGTAAAGTAGCTGTAGGATTCTTTCTTCCTTCTTGAGAATCTATCACTAAGTTGTTGTTTAAACCATTATCTTAGCATTCTCCATTTTCCTGCTCTTTCCTGGTGTGATCTGTGCATTGTCTTGGTTTCTAGTGGTGAAGGTAATACAGAGATCCAGGAGCCTTCTGGTCCCCTCATAACTTTGGCAGGATATGAATGATGCATTAATAATTGAATTTTATCTAATGCCCTATTTTTCCCAGTGTCATGTTTGAATTGTTCTCTCCAGACAAATTACTACAGAAGAAGGCGAGCAGCGAGCTAAGGAACTGAGTGTGATGTTCATTGAGACCAGTGCAAAGACTGGCTATAATGTGAAACAGGTAATTTGGTGCTGCTTCTAGACAAGTAATTCTGCAGTTTTTATTCAGAAACCTCCCAGTGGGTTTTTGGAGCTTAATTTGATGCAATTTATATGTATTCTCGCCCTTTTGGGCCATAGCTTGATTAGTGCTGGTATTTCGTAGTGGATGAATTTCTCTTTCCTTTTGAACCCACAGTGTGGGGAGGTAATGACATAACTGCAAAATTTGCACAATTCACTATCTGTACAAGCATTAACATCAGCTTTTTATGTTTGCTTGTCAGCTTTTCCGTCGCGTGGCTGCTGCCTTACCTGGGATGGACAGTACTCCTGAGAAGAGCAAAGACGACAGTATCCTTGCTTTGAATCTCAGTAGCTTCCTTCTGTGGTGTGGTATTTCAGTGTGAGCCTTTTGTCTCTCCTGTGCCATTCTAAAAGGCAGTCTCTCTGACTTCACTGCCGTTTTGTAAAGTTGTAGAATTTATTTTGCTGTAGGTCATGGTGACTGGTTAGGGAATCTCCACTCCGGCTACTTATTCCTACTGTTATTGCCACACGGGTGAGCCGCAAGCCTCATCATATGTGGATCAGGGAGTAAACACACACAAAGCTTTGAGCTGGCTCTGTAGTTCTAAGCATATAGATGCTTACGTCTCAGTGAATGCTTGAAAAAGATTATACATTGCTGTGGCACCTTAAAAATGAGTATCACCTGTGGAGTATGCTGAGCCGTCTTCCTTCATGTATTATTTTCTGTATGTAGGAAAGGGGGATTGGTGAGAAGGCCCTTATGAAGTAAGAAAGCATTAACACTAGTAGTGCATCATCCTTGAAGTAGTACACTCCAGAAAAAGATGTACCACTTGATTCTGCTGACAGTACAAGGCAAATTGACTGAACTGGTGAACCTCAGTCTTTTAGGTCTAGCAGACACTTTCAGAATTTTGATGTGTCCTGTGTACCATCACAAAATGGCTGCCATGGAGTGGGATTGTCCAGTCACAAAATGGCTGCTGTGATGGGCTTTCATAGGGACCAATGCAGCAGGAATTTGGGGGAAAGTAAAAGAAAATGGTAAACGGGTAAGCCATCCACTTTTCTTTAAAGGCCCCTGGTCCAAATGTTTTTTTAAACAAAAATGAAAATGGGAGAGGCAGTTTTGGTGGCTTCATGGGAGATGTCCCTAGACATCATTTTGGGAGCCCAATAATCTAAACTCTTGCTTTCATTTTGTTCCTGAAAGCTATGTTACAGTTTTATATCGTTCAAAAAAGCACAACAGGAAAGACAGGCAAGTAATATCTGCAAAGAACAGAAATATGACAAAATTTCTCCAGATTTTGGAGATTGGGGATCAATCATTCCTCATGGTGTTTCTCTGGGGCATTCCATGCATATCTTTAGAATCAAAATGCTCCAAAGGCCAGACCTGAGTGGTATCCTTTTCTGCCTTGCACGAGGTTCAGCTTTGTTTTTCCTTAACTTGCCATCTCCAGTGATCGACATCAAACTAGAGAAGCCTCCTGAGCAGCCGGTAACGGAGAGCGGCTGCTCCTGCTAAAGAATCCGGTTGTGTGGCGACTCCTTCCCGATTGGCCAGTCCAGTCTCACTGAAGAGCATCACTTTTCATTGACTAGAGAAACGTAACTTTCCTGAGGGCCAAAAGCCCCCGTCTAATACGCAATTGAGCCCCCTGTACTGCGGAGAGCCTTGGCTGCTCCCTCCTACTGCATGGTGTGAACCCTCCGATGTGTCCTGTCCCTTGTTGGTTGTTGCACTTGGGTGCTGTGGCACCTTTTTTACTAGGTTTCCTATCTTGGGCGTGTTCACTTAGCTGTGTCGTCCTACGATGCAAAAAAAAGGGAGGATACAGCAAAGGAGCTAGTGGAGCTGGGGCTTCCCCTGCTTCTTTACTGCTGCTTTTTATTCATCCATCTTCCAAAGGTTGCTCCTTCGGTTTCGTTTGGCCATGCCCTTCTTGCAGTGGGAGGTGTCTTGCAAATGCCAGTGCTGACTTCTTGCAGGGTGCTCTTAGTTACCTGCATTTCACTTCCCTGTCTGTCCTCCCCTGAGGATGGAGGGGAGAGATGAAAATAGCTTTGAACGTACTACTTTAGACTTCCCCTTCATCGCTATAGACTGGCATAGTTAACTTTAGTTACAGGTAGCCTACCCCTTTCTCTGAAAGATTTTGGTGCTCAGTTAATAATTAAACATGGATGGGGAAGATGGGCAAAACTGGACTGATTGAAGTGGAAAGTCTTATGTGGGGAGCCTGGTTCCTGCATAGTGATGACCAAGGAGTCTCAGAATTGGGATATGGGTATTCTCAAATGATTTCTTGTACCTCTACTCCATTTTCCTCCATCACCCTATGCATTCAGCAAGGTCTCTTTCTAAATGAGCTGTGAACTCCACAGTTTCTAGCGGAATTAAAACAGGGACATGTAAATTAGGATCAGACAAATGCCAGGAGCTGCTATTTTTATATAATTTATCACTCGTGTATCATTTTAAATATGCAAAGTGCTTTACATTTACCTTCATATTTCATACCTCCGTTATGGTATTTCCCCAGATGGCTATGGACAAGCACACTAATACCACTATTGGGCGAGTCCATGTCTAGCTGTAGGTAGGACTCTCATTTGAATTATATGTTTTCATTCTATTGGGCTCACCTGTCGTCAGAGTCTAAAGAGAAGACGTAGTTACTCTCCTTGAATTGGTCCAGCCGCTGTATATGAAGTGATATATAGGGGTTTTATGTTTTGGTGTAATGCTTCTCCCTCCCTCTCTTCCCAACTTGCTTTGGCAAGTTCTGAAATTTTAGTTTATTATACAAGGGAAGATACTTCAATCTATGTTTGATGTCTGCTTGCTCTACATAAGAATGACTTGTGTATTGAAAGCTTTTAAAGATGAAAAGCCTACAGATCTAATGAACCGATTTAGCACAGAATGTGTTTTGAAATACCTCCCCCCCCCCACACACACACACACTTGCTATTGCAAACCTTTCTAAAGTGCATATTGTTCTAGGAGACAGGTAGAAAATGACATGACTTGAGTCATTGTGACTAGTGGTATTTGTTGGATAAAGAACCCATTTTGTTTGGTTTGAGATTGTTTTTGTCCATTTTAGAAGCCAAAAAAAATGTAATCCCTAGATAAACACCCACTCCTGTACTTCTGTAACTGATTCTGGAAAACTTTCCTGTAATTTTTGTATATGCATGGGAAGACATGATTCTTCTTTGCTGGATCAGAATAGTCCAGCCTTTCCCACTTGGTGTCCTCAAAATTGTGGACTACAGCTTCCATAATCTCACAGAAAGTCCATCTGGAGGTCACTAGGTGGGGAACACAGCTGTGGAAGGAACTCTGAAGAGTAGGAGCAAGACTTCTTCCATACCTATTTTGTTTGGAGAAGTGTTTCAAGAAAGACTGGAGGAGTGCACAGAATAAAGGTCTGTCCCTCAGTACAGGATTAGAAAGGTTCCCTCTTCACCAGAAGACTTGATTGGAATTCCTGAGTAATTCCTGATAAAGAGAGGAGATAGCTGTGCCTTGGGTATGTTAACAGGTCCTTCTCCCACAAAGTGTGCTCCCATTTTCAGATTCTAGCTGCTAAAGTGACTGTTATTTTCCCCACATAGTCTTAGTGTAGAGCGTTATTTCCTTCCTTTCCCTTTTAAAAGTGCCCTTGCTCTTTATTTCTGACTTTATAGGGCTGGCTTTTCTTTCTGACAGACTCTCAGCCCCTCAAGAGTTGCATGGCTGGGAGAAATGCCGCTTTATCACTTCAGAGAAATGTCTTAACAGAAAAGACTCCTTGTCAAGTTTTGCTCTTTTTTAAGTAATGCATTATTGTAAATTCAAAATATCTGCAGAGCACGACATAAATTCTTCTAACAAGAGAGAAAACAAGAATTATTGCAAGTCTTTTACTTCTAGATCTTTTTGTATATTTAATGATTTTCTTCGAATTGTGGCTACTGCTCCAATGAGGAGTTCCCACTTATTCTTTTGCAATAACGGGAAGCTTTGATGCATATAGATGGTTAGTGTGCTTGCAGGCTGCACTGAGCTGCACCACTAAGATGAACATTGGCATCATATAAGTCTTGTTTCCATGCTCATCAGTCTGGAAATCTTGCGCATACAGTGGGGATCAGATCTGTGTGCACAATGTAATGTCTGCATTAGGCAATCACATTTCTCACCCAATTCCAACAATCCGTCCTCTCCTTTTTGACATAAAAGATTGTGGATATCGTGGATAAAAGATACATGCATATTGATGGGTACACACAATCCCTATTGGATTTTGAGATTGGTGGGTCTGTGATCAGTCCCTTAGCCTTGGAGGCAAAAATCTATGTTGCTTTTGACATTCCAGTTCATTATTTCAGAGCATTAAATAAATGTATGTTTTCCGTTATTCCCAATCCTCTTCCATCTTGAAAGCTTCGGAGAGGTAAGTGTATAAATTGCTGAGGAAACAGTTCTCGTCCCACCTATCCCAAGCTACTTCTGAGAGTATCGGCCACATCTGTGCTGCCTGGAGTTTCTTTAGCATTCTTCTGTTTGTCTGTTTGAGCCTAGATACCCTAGGCATTAAAAATGAAATAAAACACCTTCCCCTCCCTCCTCTTTCTCCTCAATAATCCTTCCATCAGAACTACTAAGGCTATAATAAGCCTGTCCCCATCAGTCACTGCAAAGGCCTGCACTCCCCCTGTGTATATATACCCTCTGTTGTGTGGGAATTGCTGATGTCCTGTTGGTGTCTGTTTCTTTCTCTCTCTCTGCAGTTGAACTGGTTCCACTCTCCCTTTTGCACTGGCAGCCCAGTCCTGCCACTGCTGTTGTGGTGTTCTCTCAAAACACACTGGAAACTTGCCTTTCCAGAGAATAGGGATTTCAAAAAAATATATAGAAATACATGTTTATGGGGAGGGATGGGGGCGTTGGGCAGACAGCAGGGGAAACCTAGTGAATGACACTGTTCAGTTTCCACTGCCTTCTCTGTGGATGTGTATAATATTTGAGTGTGTGTCTCTGGCTCTGCTGTCTCCTAGCTGTTAGCCAAGTAAGTGACTCTTAATATATGAATATTGACTGTCAGATTACAGCTGTGTATCACACTAAATAAAAGTTAATTTCACCACGCTGTTGTCGTTGTGATCGTTTTTAAGGGCTTGCTGCTCCAGCCTGCACCTTCATCCTGTTTCCTGAGAAGACAGAAAGATAGTAAGAATTATGCAGCCAGCAAACCCAGATAATGTGCTAGGAAACCTCAGTTCTTTGATACTGTACATATAATGATAATTTGAGTATACAGACATCCCGCAGGTGATGACGCCTTTGCGCAGCAGACACCGGCACGGTCTGGTTTGACTTGTGTCCAAATGGACCTTTGTGTTCAAACGCAGGCTTAGCTTGTAACCAAAAATTCCTTCCAATTAAGTGAAGTCCTTCCTTCTGAGATCACTATCTGTACATTGAGACCCTGCATCTTGGCCTTCCAGAGAACAAAGAGTGTTCTTTTTTCCTCCTTTCTTCATTAACCTTTATTTTATTTGTTAAAATTATTAGCCTTTATTTATATAGCGCTGTAAATTTCTTCCTAATCTCAGTCTAGATTTCAGCACAAGTGTGTTAACTGGCAACTGTACCAGTTGAAGTCCTCAGCTTTATTATAGCCAATATTGCTTGGTCAGGGGGACAGTCTGTGCAGCTTTCAGTGTCTAGAGTAGAAATTGACCTGGTTCTCCAATTCTGCTGTATTGGGATGGGTAATAATTTTGGCTCTGTTTCTTCCAACAGTTTCGCTAACATTTGCAAATGTGTCTCTGGGATTGGAAGAACGTGAAATTTTTAAAGTAAAAAAATGGATGTGGGAGACACCAAAACTGGTAGATTCGCCTATCCAGAACAAGAGCTTTGAATGATTTATTCAAAAGTTTGGTTAGATTCCCTATGTATTCAATAACGTTACAAGAATGTTAATAATGAATTAGGTTTCCTGAACCTTTTCTTTTCCTGAGGCATCCTAATCTGTAACACCTACGGGTACATGGGACAGCTTTCCTCATATCTGATGTTTGCGGAGTGCTACCACAAATAGATGCTCTGCAACCAAAGGTTTGAAGGATGGTGGTATTTTTAAACTATAGCTACCACAATCCTGGTTGAAGGATTATTGGAGACTTAGGTCCAAAACACACTGCAGAAATAATCTAGTTTTGAGACTGCTTTAAACTGCCCTGGCACCATGTTAGGAAATTCTGGTAACTATAGTTTTGTGAGACATGTAGCTTTCTCTGTCTCTGAGCTCTGGTGCCACAGTACATTACAACCCCCAGGATTCCCTAGCACTGAGCCAAAGTGGTTAAAGCGGTGCAGGATTATTTCTGCAGTGTGTTTTGGAACCTTAGTCCAAAAATGGGTTTCCAAGATCCTTCCGTAACTGTTTTGCTTGGTTCTTCACCTAAGAGGATCCCTTCTTGAGCTGTGAGCATCCTTCCTTCCTTCGAGGCGCAGGTGAGCAGCCAGCATTCAAAGCGGCCGCGTGTCTTAGCCAATGAGGAGAGGCCGTCCTCGGGCGCTCGGCCAATCAGCGTCAAGGAGGGGGGTCTTACCTGCTGCTCTATTATTCTCTCAGTCACATTCCGCGAGGCGACTTCGGCAGTTGAGGACGGATTTCAGGAGGTTCTGCACCACAGCTGTCCTCCTGACTCCGGAGTCGTCTTAGTGCCATTCTCGGACACCTCCCGCTCTGCCGTGGCATCGTTGTGTCCCTGCCGTTACGCCAAGTGCTCAGGGAGGGAGAGAGGAGGATGATGCTGGCGCTGCTGAGGCGCTCCCGGCGCAAGTTGATGGTCCACCTCCCGGACAACTACACCTTCCGGGGCTTCGAGGCGGAGTGCGAGGAGGAGGAGGGCTGGGTCAGGCACTACCAGAAGGACGGCATCTCCGTCTGGGGACAGCAGCAGCAGCAGCCGACCCCCGGAGGAGGAGACCCGGCCCTACAGCGCCTCAAGGTCTGACACGTGTGAATGGGGACACGTGTCAGGGTTGTAGGGGGTAACGCAAGTCTGAGCTGGGTCTGACCCCTTTCCGGTGCAAAAGTTCTCATCTCCAAACTTGAGATAACCTTTCCAGGCTTCTAACCTGGAAAGGGTATTACTATCTTGTCCTTTTCCTCAGGCAGCGAAATGTCCAGGACCAGCCTCAAATGGGACCAAATTGTTTGGTATTTCCCAGCTAGCTTTAAGAAGCTTTTTCCTGCCCTGAACCCAAAGTTAATTCTTCTGTCTAGTGTTCTCACAGATGCCTGATCAAGGTTTATTTTATTCATATTCCCTTCCTCCCCTTCCTTTACCCATGACTCAATATAGTGTACAATCCTTGGTTGGTCTCCCATTCATTCGCATCCTGTGATTAGTGCCTTGATATTGGTTCTCCTTTGGTCCACAGGGCCGCATTGACATGCCCGATGTGCCGGCCGAGACGGTCTATGACGTGCTTCACGACACAAAATACCGAAAGAAGTGGGACGTGAATGTTATCGAGACGTACGAGATCGCCCGTCTCTCCGACAATGCTGATATAGGCTATTACTCGTGTGAGTGAGGATGGCCCAGAAGGTTGGGGAAGAGCAGCTGGTAATAGGATCTCATGGGACCTGATAACTAAGATGGTGGGAGTTGGTCAGTGATGCAGTCAAGGTGGGAGTGTGGGGCCTACGTTCAAGGCTCCTTTCTACAGATTGGAGCTAGGGGACACCCGAACACATTGGAACTACATCTTACTATCCCAAACAGCACTGCTGACAGGAGCAGTCCGTGATTTGGTGTCAGGCCACAGGCTCTAGCAGGTTTGCAGGAAAGTATCCAATGGTCACAAATACAGTAATGGTCTTTGGCATATGGGAGTGGGAGGGGGAATACCAGTGTCCCACATCACCTATCTTGGGAACCATTGATCTAAAACAAGCGGGATGGATTGTATGAGATGCAGCAAAAGATTATGTCTGTAGTCTTAAATTCATACAACTGCACCGTTGCATTTGGTATCCCGATCAGGACTGAACATGTTTGGGCTCCAGATATATTGCAGTGTTTAGCCCTTTGCGTTGGGACAGCATGTAATGACTAGTACTCATGGACACCCCCAGTGTTGAAAGAAATATGCCTATCAGTTTCTAGGGGTACTATTGAGCTCATGGCTTTTCCTTGGCTTATGGGCTTCCCAGAATGTCAGTGGTCACTGAGAACAGAGTGTCAAGACACGATAGTCTTTGGTTTCATCCAGCATGGCTTTTATTGTGGACTAAACCTGATGAATCTCAAGATGCAGGTCATCACGGATTTGGGGGTTGTACAGTATGTGGTTTCTTATCAATTCCACAAGGCCAGCCAAACAAATGCAAATTATATGCCAAATGTATCTAATACAGATCACAGATATTGATGTTGTCTGATTCCATGCCTTTCCATTCTATAGTTTGACTGTTTTTCTTATTATAGCAGTTGTTCCGAGATTTTTCAGGGTGTTTTCAGCACAGAGTTCGATATTAATTATGGAACCCAACATGATATGAATCTTGGTTTCTAACCTCTAAAATGTTCAAGCGTTGAAACTATATTTGCAGTGTTCTGCAGATTTTTGTGTTTTATTCCATAACACGCAGACAAAGAATAGAAACAGTACAGCATTATGGTTAGAGGGTTAAACTAGGACTGGCAAAAGGAGTTTTCAACTAATTACCTCCCCAAAAACTTATTGGGTAACCTTGGGCAGGTCCCTATTTACTGGTCTACCTTGCAGGGTTATTTATGATATAGCTAGAAAGGAGGAATAAGGTACTCTGCTATGAATACGTGAAGTGAGTTTCTAAACAAACAGAAATATGTATGCGAAACAACAGTTATGTGCAAAGTGTATGTTGAGACGCAATTCCAGATGGGATGTTAAGGTGACTTTTCTTTCCTTTTGGCTAGGGAAATGCCCGAAGCCTTTAAAAAACAGAGATTTGGTGACGCTGAGATCCTGGAAAGTTCTGGAGGATTCGTACATCATCCTCAGTTTTTCCGTCAAGCACCCAGTGAGTGAACACAGGGCATGGTGTGTGTGTTTCTGTTTATGTGTGTAATTTCACCCCTGGACATGAAGATGTTATCAATCACGAGTCCCTCCTGGTGTTATTAGACTGCAATTCCTGACCATGAGCTATGCTTTCTAGGGCTACTGGGAATTGGAAGTCCAACAGCATCTGGAGGGAATATTATTCCCACCCTTCATTTAATTGAAGACCCATTCTCAGGTGTGAAAAGACAAGTATGCTATAGACACAATGCAATTCACTTATTTTTGGTCTTCCTTTCCAGAAAGGATGGATTGTCTCTGCCATGCAGATTGGCATAGCTCAGTGATCCAAGAAAGGGTTCTGGACCCAGTCCCAAATAAGAAGAGAGCTGCTGAAGTTACTGTACAGTTTCATTAGCAATAATGGTGGGATTAGAGAGCTTGGCCACTGAATTTTGGCTGTAGAAGCAAGCACAAGCCATCATGGGTTGGAGGAGTCCAACCTCTCCTCCACTTCTACAGAATTCTCTGTCCTTGATTCAGCTATTCGTTGTTTTGGCAGAAATATCCTCCGCGCAAAGACCTGGTCCGCGCTGTGTCACCCTTGGCTGGATATTTGATACAACAAACCGAACCCAGTGGCTGCAGCCTGACATACTTGGCCCAAATTGATCCTAAAGGTAAGTGTGTATCCTATAACCAAGTATGGGCTCCTAAAATTTGGATTGGAAGTTATGCATTTTACTGCTAAAGGTATACTTCCGTTAATAAGGTAGACACACTCCTAGGCATTGCTTCTTTAAGAAAATTTGGTCTCGGAGCCTTGGCATAAGTAAACAAAACAGTTTGAACCT
Organism: Urosaurus nigricauda; assembly: GCA_034509955.1. NCBI lineage: Eukaryota > Metazoa > Chordata > Lepidosauria > Squamata > Phrynosomatidae > Urosaurus > Urosaurus nigricauda. Next base: position 20,976,272 of record JAOEGL010000011.1, on the reverse strand, counting down.
TCTAGAGACTCCTTGAAAGCTTCTTCCAAAATACATTCAGGGATCCACCCCCCACTTTGCACCAGCCTCTACTTTTCTTACACTTTCCATATGGGTGGCCAGACATATACTTTTCAAATATGTTGGTAGGCTAATCTGCTATCTCCTTTTCTGTCTGTTTTTCTGTTCATACATGCACAATAGGGGATTTTGGAGGCAGCTACTGTTTACCTTGCCTCTTCTATCCAAGGACACACTAGTAGTAGTAGCAGTAGTAGTATCGTTATTGTCATTAACAACTTTATTTATCCCCTGACATTTCACCCAAAACTGAGACATGTTGTGTGGCTTGCGTATTAAAATAAGTACAGTATAGCTGAAAACGTTCAGAAGAGCAACACTAAAATAGAAGCAAATGGTTAACAATATAAATATGCAATTAAAAATAATAAAAGGCATTTAAAACAGTAGCATTAAAACAATACAGTTAATTCTCAACCTGTCTCCCAAAAACACTTGATGATGAAAGCAGTGTAATGCTCTTTCTGAAATCACAGCTCCTTTTCCTTCTAGAGCAGATTAACAGTGTTTTTCCTTTTGTTTCTCCTATAAACTAGGAGCGTTGCCCAAGTGGATTGTGAATAAAGCTGCTGAGTACCTGGCACCAAAGGTAAGGCCTCCTCTGCTCAAGTGAGCCATTTCTGCTGGTGGGCATCATCAAATGACTTGGTGCAATCTTCATTGAAGTGGAATGAGTTGGTAGAAGGACAATGGTCATCAGTAGCTGCCCCAGGACAGGATTATCCTGTGCTATACAAACAAAGACCCCCAGAGACAGTCATCAGCTTGTCTACAGATTTTACAACAAACAGGCATTACTTATCAAACACGCAATGTAGTAGTTATAGAGTAGGTTTTTGTGCATCAATATTTAGACTTCATTGAGTCTTCACTGTCTTAGGATTGTGATGGGCTTGATTGCATCCTGGGTTTTCTAATACAGTGGGGCCTCCTTTATCCTTTCAGTATTTGGGGTCCAAAAGCCCCCGTTGTCCCCAGTGACAGCGTGGCATATGTTGCTGCCATTAGGGAAAATGGGCCTTGTGGTCCCATGTTTTTTGGTATCCTCAGGGGGCATCCAGAACGGATCACCCACGGATACCAAGGTCCAACCATATAGCAATATATGGATTCTATTTATATGGAAGATTTTGGGGGAGTGGGATATCCAGACTTGTAGGCCTTGCATCTCCTAAACTTGTCTGCTGCCTTCAGGTGTGCTAGAAGATGCACAGCCATCAAGTGTCAAAGATTTTGTTGGTAGAACAGTCAGCTTTTGTGCATAGAATGGAAGGGGGTGTTACCAAATGTCTCATAATGGTCTTGGGATTCTCAAAATTTTGAGTTTCTAACACAGAGGGAACAAAACTTGAGTTGCTGTTGTTGTTGTTTTCTACCCTCTCTTTCCCGCTCCTTGTGGTCAGATGATGAAGAAGTTGCACAAAGAGTGCTTGGAATATCCCTCCTGGAAGCAGAAGCATAACGTGAACATAAAGCCATGGCTGTACCCCGAGCAAAACCAGCTCCCCACCATTGCCGTGTCCGCCCTGACCCTCCAACGTGCTTCCTCTCTGGAGAACATAGACGAGAGTAGCTTAATGGAAGAGGAGGGAGACACCAGCAGTTCAGAGGACTAATGTCATTTCAGCTCCACTAGTCTGTCGCTGTGCCTTGCCCAGTTGTTTTTACAATAAATGGTGGGAAATTGCATGTTTTCTTTTATAGTCAAGGTTTGGACTTCTTGTCTCCTTAATGTCTGTTGAAGTCTTGCATCGAGACAGGTTACCTTTCCATCAGGTCTTTCTAGCCACGTTCTGAGACTCTCGGACCAACAACGGGAACAAAGTAGTTCTTAACGCTGCTAGTTCTCTGCATTTTCTCCTACCATTTGTGTTAGCTGTTGATAACTTCTAACCAACACCAGTCACCGCCTTAGCTATATCTGACATTGCATGATTTCGAGAATTGTTGCTTTGCTTCCCAATAGCCTTTCCGAATCTGGATGTTCTGCGTGAAAAGTGAATGAAGGAAACTTCGTCGGGATGTGTCTCAAAGTGATCTTTTAGTGTTTTAACAGCTTTGCCTCAGAGATGTATTATCTTATTCAGTGTTGAACACCAAAGGTGTTCAGCTAGGTCTAGTTAATGATCAAAGAAGTGGAAAGCACAGCCTTCCACTAAGTGAACTGACAGTCGTGCGGCCTCTTGACTAATGTATATAAAAATACACACTCAGCCAAAATCTTTCCACATGGCAGCATCTGCTTCAAATAAGCCCTGGGTGGGAGAGGAAAAGAACCAGCAGAGTGAGGTGTTCCCTCAAGGAACAGGTTTAGGATGTCATGAGAGGATATCAACTTATTTGTTATTTAAAGTTGCATTTTTATTTTATTTATTCCATTTTTTTGTCGAGAAGGGAATGAGGTGGCTTGTGAGATTTTCTGCCCCGTGTGCCAAAAATATCTCGACTGGCTTTGAGTAAATGAATCCACCTTGACTTGGGTGAGTGGGAGGCAGCAAAAATGCGTTGTCCAAACTCGGTTGCTAAGAGGCCCTGGAAAAATGGAATCGATCCAGCCATTCTAATTAGATTTGCAGTATCAAACTGCAGCTCGGACCTCCCAGGTAACAACGGAGACTCTCCACTTTGGTTTGATAGATGAAGGAGGAAAAAAGACGGGGAGGCAGAGCCAGCTGTTCAATGAGGCCTGCTTAAGTGGCAGATGATGTTGATGGATGGCTATGAAATGCTGCCTTGTTTGTCATGCTTAACTGCGGAAAGGGGCCAAAGCACTCAAAAAATCAAACTCTCCTAAAAGATTCCCCAGGAGATGTGGCGTTTGACCAGGGTTTTATGCCAGGCTGCTGCTCCAGTTATATGAGGAGACAAGGGCCTTTGCTGAATGTGATGTAAGCCTAAATATGATGTAAATCTAACAGTTCCTAGTAGGGGACCCTGTAGAAGGCAAAGCTGCACACCTGTGAGTTTGTGGAAGGACCGAGCAAACTGTTTCCAAGGAGGTAAGAAGCTTCTCAATACTCACGTCATGTATCTGCCTGTTAATTTAAGCAATGTCTTTTTGTAGTTGTAGTGATTTGTTGTAACAATGAAGTCTGTGTTTAGAGTCCTGTTGTCCCTCTCCCAAACCCACCACTAACACCATCCACGCTGAATACTAACCTGGCTGTTCCTCAAAGTATGGCAATTAACTGAGCTTAGTAGGTTTTTGATTCAATTAATTGTCGAGTGTGTAAATTTATTTTTTTCCCTGTTTTCTTGCTTCCAGCAGGTATACAGACGCCTCCTTTTTGCTGCATTTCTAACTTCAGGGGTCAATTAATATTGCAAGCCTACACTGTCATGTTCTGTAGGAAGTTTAAGTATATTAGCAGATCTTGGGGAGGGAAGCCAAGTAAGCTGAGCCTGCCAATGGAGTGTTCCAGGAGCATCTCAAACATCATGTCTAAGTGTAGACCTTTTACAAGATGAGATAATATCCATCATCTCTTGGTAAGGAGAAGGAAGCTTCGGTCAGAAATGGCTTCCTTTCCATTGAACATCTCTTTTGGAAATGATACGGATTCTTATGAAGAGCCTTCCTTTTCCTTGTTTGAGATTCCTGTCTTGATACCCGTGACCATCATTTGTATCATCTTGTTTTTCTTGGGAATAGTTGGAAATGTGACCATTATACTCATTTTTAAGCGCTACAAGGGGATGAGGACAACGGTAAATATGTATTTATCCAGTATGGCTTTGTCTGATAGTCTGATCTTCCTTGGCTTGCCTTCTGACTTGTACCGCATTTGGAAATACAAACCATACGTCTTTGGCGATTTTCTCTGCAAGTTTATAGTCTACCTCAGCGAAACCTGCACTTACTGCAGCATACTGCATATAACCACCTTGAGTGTCGAGAGATACTTTGCTATCTGTTTTCCTTTGAAAGCTAAAGTGGCCATTACAAAAAGTCGGGTCAAAGGCATCATTCTGCTGATATGGTTTTGCTCTCTCGTGACTGCCATCCCGATTCTCTTTCTCTTTGGTGTAGAACACCACAATGGAAGCCTACCAGAAGAAACAAATGAGTGCAAATGCATCAAGGAAGCAGCTCGCTCGGGGCTTCTTAAAACAATGGCATGGCTTTCCACCCTTTACTTTTTCCTCCCTGTGTCTTGCTTGGTTCTCCTCTATGGGATGATCTGTAGGAAGCTCTGGAGAACCGCACGCGAACTAGAGGGGCAGCATGCGACAACCAGGGAGAGGCATCACCAACAAACCATCAAGATGCTAGGTAAGTGGCATCCATCTCTCTCTGAATTTGCTTATTTGTTAAAATACTGTTTTGCCCTGGACCCAACGATCTTGTGACAAGGTGTGTTCTGTGGTAGAACTTGTTATAGTTCTTGGTCTCCCCAAGAGCTCTTTTGATAGTCCATATCATCTTTTTTGAGAGGTGAGGAGGTAGTAATGGAGTTCCTCTCTCTTCCTCTCATTTGGCCATGGATGCGTTGACCATCCTACCTGAGCTGTTTTGTACCTGGGTCCAATTCGTAGATTTTCAAGTCATGGGCAGATGGTAGCCATGCTTACATGGGGCAGGGGATTCACTCTCAAGTTTTCATCCCAACCTGCAGCTCTTCATGGCGGTGAACCCCTTTAAAGTTTGGGTTGAAGCAGATTCACTGCTCCACTAACACTGGAGCCATGAGCTGCTACTGAGCTCCAGCTTCTACCAAACTCCCAAGTTCTGCCCACCTTTTTCTCAAAGGACCTTTCTGCCCAACCGATGATGTGTTAGTGCACTTTTTCATAGAGGGAGGGACTTCATGCAAGGGATTGCTGTACTGAAAGATATTCTCTCCCATTTTTCAGCAGTGGTAGTCGTGGCTTTCGTGCTGTGTTGGCTCCCGTTACATGTTGGCCGGATCCTCTTTGCTCAAGGAAGCATGGTCCTCTACGAGATCAGCCAATACTTCAACCTTGTCTCGATGCTGCTGTTTTACCTTGGAGCATCGGTGAACCCAATCCTTTATAATGTCATGTCCCAAAAATACAGGAAAGCTGTGTGTAAGTTTCTCCATCACGGCCCGGTTTGGGAGTCAAGGCATTTAAGCAGGAATGATAAGGCTTCTGTTGAAGGTGTGGAAATCAGTTCCTTCATGTAAAACAATTTTGGAATAAAACAAAACAAACAGCTTCATTTATATACCGCTTCATACCCTTAAGGAGTGTCTAAGCGGTTTACAATTGTAAGCTATTTGCCCCCCAACAATCTGGGTACTCATTTTAGCGACCTCGGAAGGATGCAAGCCTGAGTCGAGCTTCAGCCCTTTGCTGGTCTTGAACTCGCCACCTTCTGGTTTTGAGTGAGTGACTGCAGTACAGGCATTTAACCACTGCGCCACCAGTAAGTAAAGATATCATCAACTTAGACTATAATATCTTTCTTTCCAATTTCAAATATGAAGTGGACAGTTGCAGTGGTGTCCGATACTTTACTCTTACCTTATCCAGCCTGCCTGAGAAGGGTTTGCAAAAGGGAATATATTTTGGCATTTTAAAGGGTTTTCTTAAAAAGTCTATTAGAGTAACATTATTTTATTTTTCCACTGACTTTGAGGAGACTCTCGGCTAGTCCTCTGTCTGTTAATTTCAATGTTTTCCGTGAAAATGGCATGCAATTTGCAGGGTTTTTAGTTATGGTAAGCTTTGCCAAATTTCAGAGACATAAACACCCCTGGCTGACATCCTGGTGGTTAATCCCAACTAGAGTAGACCCATTCAATCAGTTGTTCAAATGTGAGTCATCACATAGATAAATCTAATGGGCTAAATTGGACTAGAGCTGCTAGACCCAACAAATAGCTAAGCTGACATTACTACATGCTGTCCTTACCCCCGGCCCTTTCTTATTATGTCTTTGCTCTGAACAGTTAACAATCTGGTGCCTCCAATTTAACACTATTAAAAAGGAAACAAATGGAATTTCATTTCTCGTTCCACCCCTTCTATTCATTTTATGTTGCATTTATTTAAAAACAAAAGCAAATGCATACCCCAAAACGTCAGCCTTTTGCAGGTTGCATGGGGAGGGAAATGTTTGCCCTTCAGATCTTTTTGACCATCCCGCTTATTGTCTCTGATTATTGGCTATGATGTATGGTGCTAACAGTAGTCTGGATGAAATGCACCAGGTTGTGGAAGGCTGCAATATGGAATTGGTTTAGTCTCTGATGTCTTAATATTTAAATGCAGTGTGTGTTTGAAAGACGCAGTTGTAGGTTGAAGTGGATCTGTGATGAATAGTAAATACAGCATGACAGCCTTCCTTGAACCAGATGCTCTCTAGGTATGTTGGACTATAGCTGGAAGTCACAAGTTCTTTCAAAAGTGGCTGCTTCTTGGGAAGCGTTGGCCTTTCCAAAACAGTTTGAACCCTTCATCCCATGATCCTTCACTAACAAGACTTGTTTGGATTTTTAAAAAATCTAATCCCTCAGTAACTCAGGTACCGGTTCGCCTAACTCAGAAAAATACTAGAAAGAGAAGTGGATGTCTGTAGTACATATATACAGGGTCCAAAGTTGCGGTTCCTTCCCTCTTCCATATTTTTACTATCAGACACAGTAGTTCTACAAAGCTGATGTGAACAATTTTGTATTTTTATTGGCCATATTAAATATATTATCTATTTATAGTTACAATTTAGTAATACGATGTCTGGCAGGTTTAACATAAGTATGAAATACAGCAAAAATTACAATACAAGAGAAAAGGAGATCTAATACATTAATGCCACTAGAGTACATCAATCTGGAATGTATAGTTGTAAATATAAAATTCTACACTATGCTTTCCAGTAAACCTTCTGGAAATATAAACAGTTTGTGGCAATTACAAATACAAATTAAACTTTTTAACTTTTCTAGGAAGTCATAATTTTGGTTAGTATTTATTCCGAAAAAACCCAATTTAAAAAATGTATCCGATGTACTATTGCCAATTCAGTGAGATCTTTTTCCCCCAGTCATTTTTTGTCAGAGTTTAACAACAAAAAACACCCTTTGGCAACAGAAATCTGCTGAAGATATATCTACTGTTTTGTAAAATGGAAAAAAAAATTGAAGTATGAAAGGAAATGAAGGAGAACAGGTTGTAAACGTTCCTGAAAACTAAGACACTAACATTTGTATAAAACTCTTTCCAACACTGAAGAGAGGATTCCATTACAATAAATGATTAACTTAAAAGTTCTGCTACAAGTAGAACAGTACATTCAAACATACATTTTTCCAGAATTTTTTAAAAATCAAAATAAATAGATCACAAAAAGGAGAGTACATTTTTTGAAGGAAAAAAAAAGGTTAATTTCAGATTGCACCATAAATCTACTTTTTAAGATAGTTAAGTGATATGATACCATCATTTGTGTGTATGTTTATGTGTTTTTTCCCCCAGGTGTGAAATGCGAACACAATGCCACAAACCATAAGCTATCATTATGAACTAACAGCTGGTTGAGAAACACTTTTATGATGTTCTGTTGTCTGAAACAGACACGTCTCAAGCTAAAATGAGTTTAACACATTACATCCACTGTCTCACAAGTGCAAGCATTCTGATGTTTCGTAAAGGATAGCTGTTTAGTCCCTATCGGTATGCAAAACATAACAAAATGCATGGGCTTTTGAAGGTGAGCTTCTTCCTCTAAAACAAAATGGGTTGTTTCCAGCTTCCAAAAAGAGCACAATGTAAAGACGACATTTAATTACTTTTACTTCACAGGTACCTGCTGCAGAGGCTTGACAAAGAACAGTCCTATGTAGTGCATGATATTTACCCCCCGGAAACAAAAGGAAAAAAAGGAAACAAAAACACTATTCCACCCGAAGCCAGACCTGTCACTGAAGTATTTCTCACAAAACGTGGGGAGGGCGGGGGGAGGACTTCAACCACAAAAAAAACACAATGGAATAAGAAACGGCTGTAGGCGAGGCAGCAGTTCCTTTGAAACGTATGTATAACCCTTTAGAAGAAAAAAATCATTTCCGCGTGTGACTTGATCAGCCGGATTACGTTAGGAGGGCGTCCCGAAGACGGGGAGGGGAGAACCCAAAACCAAACCACAGCTTGAATCTTATTATTATTATTATTATCATCTTTAAATTTCACGTTAAGAATAGTACAAAAACATTTGCTCAGTTTGAGCCAAATAGTGAAACATTTATCATAAATGCACTTTTTGTTCTCATTAAAAGACAAAAAAAATTCTGTGCTTTTCCTCTGAAGCAAACGCGGCGGCGGTTGAAGTCAGAAGCACAGGGTGTTACTGGTCTCTCAGGCACTGAGAGTGAACTCTGGGTTGGGCCAACAGTTGTTTACCAACAACGGAAAGCATTTCATTTAGAAATGTACAGTATAGAAGAAGAAGGGGGGGGGAGCATTTTGCCATCTCATACCAATGCAAATCCCTCGGTCCGTAGACAAATCGGGCGCCCCAAGTACTTTCGGTAAAAATTCTAAAAGACTGTCGGCACCACCTGCCACCCTTGTCTCTTAAAAGTGATAGTTAACTACTGGAACGATCCCAACGCTTAAAAACAACTGGAAATAGAAATAAAAACAGCACTAGCGCTAAAGTAAAAAGTTTGATTAACATTTTGGTTTCATTTTCTTGTCTACAGTATATTATCTGACGTGGTATGCTTTAGCAATGTTCTGTAATACAGTACTGATCTACGCTTAAGCATCTCTGCTGCTGTATCTCATACAGGCTGAGACTCAGGTCGAAGCAACTGGTCTTCCCCTACTCCTTTCTTGGCTTTGCTCTACTTGAAAATAAAGATCTTGCCGTGAGTATTAAAAGTCAAGCTCTCTGAGAATCACAAGTGCGTGTTAAGGCAGCTTTTCTGTTTTTGTTTGTTTGTTTTCGCTGTTTTAAACAGCAAACCCTGATTAGAAGATGCACAAGTGTGCGATAATAGGGATTTTTCTACTCTTCATTTCTCCCCCACCTCTTTATCCCTGTCCCCCTAAGAGATAGGGTGAGGTTTTTGGGGAGAGGGGTTCTACCTACCCAGCCTTGCTGTTAGTCAGCAGCAAAAATGGAAATGTGTGTCTTATACAATCATTCCCAGCTAGCATTTTAATTGGAATTTACATAAATACCCAAGGCATAAACTTCCGTATGAAAAAAATAATAAGCTGAGTAATGAAGTCGATTCTCAAAGCTGCTCGCTTACTTGATCACAAAGTATTGGATGATAACGGCAAACAGGATGGCAACGGTCGCAAAGATAATAAGAAGCAGGAACGCAAACTGTTCGTCGCTCAGCGGCTTCCTCCTACTTTTCATAAGGTCAGGACTCGTGTCTGAGCATGGTGAAATGAGCTCCTGTTTCTGAGATGAAAATGCGGTGCTAGGACTATACGGTCCATACAGTTCTTGCAACCCAGTAGAGTCCTGATACTGGCGCCCAGCACACACCCTGAATCGATATTCACAGTTTGTCTGCATGTTGGTGAAGCGGAATGAAGTCTCTGGTCCCTTGTATACCTGAGAAAGAAATGGTACCATGCACAAATATTTAAATTTTTTAATTTGTACATATATTTAAAAAAAAATTTTTTTACATAGAAAGTTGCCTTAAAACTGCAGAATCATAGAATTGGAAGAGATCACAAGGGCCATCCAGTTCAACCCCCTGCCATGCAGGAAGACATAAAATCTTATGCTAAGCATGCCTACTCGTCCACCTATATCAGTCTTGTCTGCAGATGCAGATCCAGAGGCTTTCAAACAGAATTCTCATCCAGTCCCGCTTAGAGATGTCAGGGACTAGATCTGGGACTGTTTGCAACCAAAGTGTGTGCTGTTATCATTGAGTTACAGCCCCTGGCACAAGGAACCATTTATTATTATTATTATTATTGTTATTATTTTATAGAACGCTGTAAATTTACACAGCGCTGTACATATATATACCGGTATATGGCATGGTTCCATTGTATTTGCAAACAGTACAGCCTTTGGATCTTAAAAACAATCACCATACGTTCAGATAAATATGACAAATCTAGACATTACAAATGAGCCTGAAACTGCAGGTGGAAGCCCATTTGATGGAATGCTTCTTCCTAACCAGAAGCTCTTCACGTAGTAAACTAGTTTGACAAATAAAACATCAAGCTAGAGACCGTTTCTCTGACATGGAGCAGAATCACGAATGCGCCAAATGCAAACACAGGATTAATAGTGAGAACTACAGCCATTATCTCAAGTTTCATCATTACAGCCACAGACTCCTTTCTTCACAAATTGGGGTCCATATTCATTAATGGGATATGCATGAGAATAATGTAGAAACTAAGTTCTGAAAAATGTTAATTCTTAAAGTAATTAATAAACAGTAAAGTCTACAAATGGACATATAATGAAGAAGCATTGTCTTCTCACCTTGGATTAAAACATCTTTGCCATGACCCCACAACACCTCTAAATGTGTTAGTTTGCTCCTCAAATACCTTGCAGCCATGGAGCTGGTCACCCATTTTACAGCAATTTATTTAAAAACTTGGGGTAGGGGTGGGGATTTCTCATAACAACAAACAAAAGAGAGTTTAGAAATTACCTGATCAACTTCCCTCCCACTGGCAAGTTGTAAAATGTAAACAATGGCATCGCCTTTCATTGGCTGTAAAGGCTCCCATGTGACTTCACAGATGTTATCTCCCAGCTGATGTACTTTAGGTGCTGGAAAAAACAGAATTCATGACCGATCATTCAGCAATTCATTTTCAGTATCGTTCCCCTTTTAAAATTTGTAGCACTACAAGCCCTATGAAGTCATACCCTCCCCTGCAATAGTAACTGTGTGTATTTATAGTGCAACTTGCATTTTTGAAGACTAGTATCACTGTGCAAGCTTTTCCCAAATGGTACAGAGCCTGATTCATCCCTGAGTTTGTATGTAAAGAGTAGATTGCATGTTTGTTTTTTAAACAGAGGTCTCCCTTGGAATAGCCATATCAGGACAGCAAATTAAAGTTATTGTGAGCATGTTGCTCTAGAGTATTATAGCTCATGTATTAAGCTGTCTCTTTTTTACAGATGCTTAACAATCCTACTGGATCCCCACTGTGTGTAACATAAGCACCCTGTTTCACTGCCCTGAGATCTTTGGCAGTTGACAGAATATTCTAATATAAACAAACATGTGACATGCGCCCTCACCTTTCAGTGCTGGTGGTGGAGATTTGGTTGTACTGAATGCGTAAACTTCGGAAAATTCTCCTTCACCGGCATCATTGCACGCTTGGATCTTAAAGAAGTATGTTGTGGATTCACTAAGCCGCTGCACTTTGTACGTGTGACAAGGTCCACTGTAGACAGTGATGAATCTGGTAGGGAGGGAGCAAGTTGGAATAGGTTTGTAATTACTCTGAAGCCCACCTCATCCTATCTGTCTGTTTTATTTTATTTTTTAATTAGATTTAAATCCTAAAACAACTGTGCGCCACATACAAATGACTAGGCTTCATTGTAAAATGGTGCATTACTGTGAAGGTCGATTCTTGTCTTTAAGGAGACATCCAGGAAGGGTTTGCATGGAAAGGGAACATGCAACTTTCAAGCTTCTGTAAAGACCCCTAGTTTCTTCCTCAGTTCTTTACATAGTGAAACCAGAGAAGAGAACAAGGAAAAAATAATGCCCTTAGGGTGCGGCTGAATGTCTCCTTCTTCATGGACAAGAACGGAGCTTCATAGTAGCTGTCCATTGCATCACCTTCTGTGGAAGGAGGCATTCGGGTGGTCATCTGTGGCTACCAGCTGACAATAAAATCCATCAAGAGGAGAGGGAAGATGTGTATTCATACCCCATGGTGTCTAAAACCACGATCAGACTAAATTCACTCTGAAATCGGACCTGTTCTGAAATCCTAAACAGTTCTTCAAAGAAAGATTAAAAAAGAGTGACTTATCCTCACTCAACAATAAATCAGGACAAGAACAGATCAACATTTTTGCAGTGACCTCACCTGCCAAACCTATCCTCCATTTGCAGGTTGAACTGTGTGGGGTTGGCAATTAAAGCTCGGCTCGGACCTTCGCCCCATTTCAGCTTAAGGCTCTGGTAACTGAACACGACACATTCCAGGTGTGGGGGATCAGGTGGCAAAGGCTTTGTTTTCGCTTTAATGGAGGGACTGAAGGGACCCGCTCCGAGACTGTTGAAGGCCTGGATTCGGATCCTAAAAGGAAATATTGCCATTGACAAAGTTATTTTGGGGGGCTTCTTTGTTTTATTGAATCCCACTTTCTTGCGAGAGGTAGCTGTGTCGGTCTGCTTTTAGCATGAAGAAACAAAACATAAAGCATTCCAAGTAGCATCTCAGACACATTCAAACCAGAGCATACTAGTTCTCATTAGTATATTACATCCACTAAATGCCCTACATATATGCGTACTTTTCTTGGGATGGAATATGATACAGTGATGAACCCAGGATTGCTGCTGAAAATGGTCACCCTGCCAAAAGACTTCCCTCTCCCAGCTCATCCTCCTGCAAGGTGTATTTATGGAGAAGTCAGATATGGCATTAGTCTAAGACATTTCTGCCAATTCCCTTCCTTTAGTTGCAGTCGGTAACCTAAACTCCAGGGTGAGTAGGAATGCACAATGTGATCACATGCCTTGCAGTTAGAGGACTCAAACATGGGGCTGCCATTTTTGGCAGCACCCATTCTCCCTAGGATACCTAGTTCTGGCCTGAAAGTGAGCTTTCACAACGGCAAGTGAATCTGTTAAAGGATGCCATCTTGTGTTCAGCCACTGTTTTTGCAAGTAATCAACACATGCTACATTTTCAGTATCAGAAGGGCTTGAAACCTATTTTTAAAAAGAAAGGAAAGATTAAATGGAAGCTGAGGATCAAACCAGACAAAATAGGGGAGACATCTACTCCTTTCCCTGCCTTTTTGAAGCTGAATATACCTGCAGGGGCTCCAAATACAATCTAAGCATCTGTGTGGGTGCATAACCCTGAGCTGGTTTTTCTAATAAAAACCCTGCCAGCAGCTTTCCCATCTGCAGGGGATCAAGAAAGCAGGGCCTCTTATCTTCTTGCTCCATGGGGAGAGAAGCAACTGGAAGGGGTAATTTTGATGAGAAAGATGGCCTATGGCAAAAGGCTTTAGCAGTACATCAGTACTGCTTTGATCAAACCCACTACTCCTGCATCGATATTATCATCAGAAATAACAAAGTAAAAAAGTTAGTTGGCTGTTCACATGCCTCCCAATGTGATACCTCAAGCACACATCCCAATGTTGAAATTTAAAAAGTAAATTAAGTATCTTTGGATAAGGATTGGCCTTCCACTCACCTGTATAAAGTGTCAGGTTGCAGGTTCTCCAAAACATGGCTTGTAACTCGGTTGACTGTTGAGACCTGTTTTTCCCCATATTCTATGTTGTAGCCCAAGACCTCTGCCCCATGGCAACAGGGCTCCTCCCAATGGAGAGCAAGGCACGTTGAGAGAGGAAGAGGGGCTTCCATCTGGTCTTCTTCAAGCAAGTGCAACACAGCCACTGCAGCTGGCACTGAAGCTGGAGTTGTAATCATCCCTATCTCCCCAAACAATCCTGCACCGGCGATATTCACAGCCTGAAGGGCAGGAGGAGAAAAAGTGTTAAGCTGTGCCTGTGATTTCTCAAACTTCTGCAGCCAGCTTAGATTTACATATCAAACTGATGTTGGAAATGCATGACTCTTTGTATAGTGTGAAAGAGCATGAATTTCCCAGCTAGAGAGAAACATACCTCCTGTACTGGAGTGACTTATCTGAGTCTCTTAACTGAGTCACTATCTAAGTGTGAGCTCGGTGTCTGGAACAAGGTAAGCCCAGAACAGTGACTCATCCAGATATTAAAAACAAACGGAGAAAAATTCTCTCTTATCTCATGGGGGTGGTGAGGTGTTAAAAACTGTTAGACTGTTTATACACACTTCATAAAACTCAACAGAAATAGGACAATAAAAGAAATTAAATCCAAATTGCTATTATTGTATCTGTAGATGAAACGCAACTTTTCCAATTTTTATGCAGCTAGAGAGTGAGGGCAGAGTCTCATTTCACATGTCATGCTTATTATACACAGTTTGACACTAAGGGAACAAGTGGAAGCAATTTTCCAACTCAAATGCTGCTGCTTTTTCTTGTGTAGCCATAAGCAACATGCGGAATCACCTGCTTCTGAATGGAGTTCCTGACCCCTCAGGGACATTTGCAGGAGGAAGAAAAAAACCACCCAGGATGTCCACATAACCTTGTGTGCACTTGAAAAAATGGCAAAGAATACAACAAACTATACAGACAGTCAACTGCATATTAAAGTGTTGTCTGTGTTTGTGTACTGTTTGTTTTGTGGACAATGTGCTGTTTCTGGTACTTTTGGGGCGACCTACCCTTCCTTTAAAGCTGTGCAACGTTTAAATTCAAACAACATCCAGTTTTGTGATTATTTTTCTCCATCTTTTTAGAAAGCTCCATAGCGTCTGAAGTCATTTCACACACACACATACACACACACCATCTTTTAAGAGAAAAAAGCTTTTAAAGATGTCCAACTTTCAAAGTAGTGCCACATTCCATTTTGTGGTGTCCCCCCCCCCCTTTTTTGGGGAAACTTTATAGCTTTTGTACAAAAGCTATGCAGCATTCCAGAAATCTATGCCGTTTTTGCGGGAAGCTCTGTAGCTTCCTTCAGAAAGTTACACAGTTTCTCACCACTGCAAGAAAAAACACTCCGAAGTGTCTCAACACCATGGTAAGAAAACTGAATGCTTTTTCCTGACATCTTTGAGGAATGGGAAAATCTACCAATTGTTATCCATAATCTAGTCCAGATCTGGTGTCCTCCACATGTGTTGGATTACAATACACATTATGTCCAGCTAGCATGGCTGAGAATTGTTGAACCAAAGAACTGCTGTCTATGTTTGCTTGCCCTTAAAGAAATGGAGAATCTTGTGTCTCAGTATCCAATTCATCGTACAATAGTTTTACTATTTAAATTGTTTTAATAATGACTGTTTAGCTACCTTCAGCACTATTCTTACATAGAAATAATATAAAAATGAAATGAGTAAGTGACTTCTGGCAATTCAAATGTGTGTTTGATAAATCTTCTAAGTCTCCTATTTTAGAACTCTTTTGTGAATATAACTTTTTAAAAAGCTGATATTACTTCCTGTAATCACAAGGTGCAGCCCAGAGCTTATTTGGAGGGTAGGTAATTCAACGGCAGCATTATATTTGGAGTAGTGGAAACATCTAATTATGCCCAAGGCTGAAACATGACGCATTACCTGCATGCATGAGACGGATAGGTAAAGCCAAACCAATGATTCAGTCAAGGTACTTTGGGGTCATAGAGGCCTTAAAACATTTTAATTTCCTTCTCATAAAACACAGCTTTGAAACAGAGAGAACTTAATTTTAACCGCCATTTCAGAGCACAGAAATGTAATGAAAAAAGAAGTGAGGTGCCACTGAAAAATCCAGATTCACATACCTGTACTCTACAATAATATGTGGTTGCAGGTGTGAGTCCTTTCACCTCATAGCTCAGAAGAGGACCAGAGTATATTATGTGCATTGATCCTTCCACCTGACCCCACTCCAGCCTGTATTCACTAACTTCCGCACCATTACATGCTGGGATCTTGGAGAAAAGAAGAACAACAGAACAAAGCAAACATGAAAAGTTAGCATTTAGAACTGTGGTTTGTGTAGCAATCATCTAATAAATAATCCTACAGAAAAGAATGGTAATTTGTAGAAAATAAACTTGTCAGTCTCTAATGTAACCTTTCTGCCCCAATTATGGCTATAAAGGAGGAAGATTAAGACACAAATATTTAAAATACTTTTTTTAAAAAAGCACTGATAGATGAGGACACTAAGGAGAATTTAAATTGTCCTAATCCTTAAATGTTATTACTGCTGCTGTAACTGAGACCTTTTCATGAAAAATGACTAAAAAACCTCCCGTGGATTTCCATTTGCACACAGTGCTTCTTCTTCCTAGGCTTTTGGGGCTGCATCTTGAATGGGAGACAGTTGGAATATAAGAAAATTCCCTGGCATCTGTGCACTGTGTCCTCCTACCACAGAAGCAAACCAGGAGGGGTAATGCTAAAAATGAAGGATATCAGTTCAGCCAGCTAAGGAGGAGCAGTACTTCTAGATTGAATCATCAATAACAAATGCCCCAGTTTCTCCAGGATATGATGGAGAAAGAAAAGCAACAGCTAGCACTTCTGCAACAATGTGGACGGGATAGTTCAGAGACAAACTAGTCAATATTAGTTGAGATAGGAATACGTTTTACTCATATGACACATGAGTGTTACATTAGAAGAAATTCAGACAGAGCACCTAATGTCAGTACTGTCCAAGTACTGCGGAATCAATGCACAGATAAAGCATATATATTCATAAAGACATACATTTTATCTGTAGTTAAAATACATATACATATAAAAGTTATCTTGCAAATAGTTGTATTGTTTTCACAACAATCCAGCAATTTTGCTCACTGGTCACATTTTGCTAGGGTGGGAATGGAAATTAAGCTGAACTTGCCCATGAGCAACCATCATGGAAATGAGTCTGTGGCTACATTTTTACAGAAATAGTGCAGTTTGACACTGCTTTAACTGTCATGTTCTAATGCTGTGGAATTCTGGAATTTGTATGTCTAGACTGTCAACAGAAGAAAACTGGCCACTCAACAACAGCAAGCATTTAAAAGTAAATACAAAGCATTTAAAGCACAGGTATTCTGTATTGTGTATATTAACAATGCATACATTTTTGTTGTTTAAATGAGAGAATCCCACCCCACCCTGAATTTCTGCACACACATTCCTTGTATTAGAGCAGGACTTGTGTAACAGGAAGGAAGGACAAAGAATTAAAAAAACATACCTCCCATGAGGCTACTACACATGTAGCTGTTTTACAGGATAGAAGGGGAACACAGCATGGATCTGGGGGTCCAGGAGCTGTAGAGATTTCTGTCATTTCTGAGTAAGGACTAAGCTGTAAGGAAACAGATCATCAAGATCAGGAAAGAACAGAAACATGGATAAATTCTGAATTTGTTTCTAAAGTTACTAGAATACAATCAATGTGAATGGATAGGCAGGATATAAATTTACTAGTAACAAAACAGAGCAAAATGCCCATGCCACAGCCAAAAATATAAAAATATAGGAACATTTCCCAAGCCTTTCCCTAGAACTTTCCAAAATTATAATGCAAAGAAATCTTAATTCAAAGTCGCACAGGAAATCTACAAATATGTGCTTAATATGCAGAAAATTCTGAACTCGATATGCAGATTTCCTTGAGACGGAAAAACAGGCATATGGGCACCCTGCAATATCATGTTGCTATAGCACCAGAAGCTAATTTTAGCAAGTATCTTTTAACTTATTATTTTTAAACAAAAACTCAACCAGATACCCCAACTTTGTTGGCTGCTCGAATCCAGAAGCAGTAGGTTCTCCCAGGAAGGAGACCAGACACTGTGCATTCTAGTGCCTGGCCACGGTACACTTGTTTGCGCTCATCCTGGTCACAGTTTGCTATTTCCACAATGTACTCTGTTACATCTGAGCCCCCATCTGTGGACGGTGGATCTGTAAAACATGAAGTGACAAGGCACATAAACCATGGTTTCAAAGTAATTATAATCTCAGCTATAGATGGCTGCCTCCACAGAGTATTAGGCTGGCGCTGCAATGGGGCACAGAGCTGACTCCAGATTTTCAAAGGCTACACCAGCAACATGTAAGGACTGTCAAATTCTACAAGGCTGGTATAGTTTTAGGTACCACCCTGAAGACAGACTGTGCGTCTGTCATTCAAGGATCAACCTTGCTAGTATGCAGAAGCCTGTCACAAGAATCATTGCCACCAGATAACACACTGAAGCTATGCAGAGGATTGCTGCAATCTGCTGTTAGCTCATTATTCTAAGATAATAATTGGCCTATTATGCAAAGAGATTCGGAGGCTGCATCCATATTGCAGAAATAATCCAGGTTGCCACCATGTTAATGGCCACAGCTCAATGTTATGGAATTACTGGAACTATAATTTTTGGGGGGCACCAGAGCCCTCTGACAGAGGAGGTTAAATGTCTCCACTGTGCCCTTTTGTCTCACAAAACCACAATTCCCAGGATTTCATAGCACTGAACCATAGCAGTTAGAGTAGTATCAACCTGAATTATTTCTTCAGCAAGAATGCAGCCAGAGATATCAAGAACACCAGGAGGCTTCCCAATATTTGCTCATGACAGTTGATGGCAGCCTTTAGGACCCATGAACAGCTGGCTAGCTCTAGGGCAGAGCTCCAAAGGCACCAATACCACCACACCTGGAAATGAGCTCAGCCCAGCCTACTTTTCAGCTCCTCATGTAACACCAATTCCACTGACCCACTTTTGGACTGGTATTTATGATATGGTGCTGGTGAAGTGCTTCCAAGTAGGCATTTGACTACAATGCCCTATGATCTCCAGTAGATCTTGTTATTAACAGCCCTGACCAGGATTTGCAAACTCAAGTCTGTGGCTTTCCTAACTCAGTATGAAGTGAACTCATCAGTAATGATACATTTTTGCAACTGAGAAGTAAAAAATGTATGGTGTGGTATAGTTTCCTTATTTAAAAAACAACAACAAATTATATATTTACAAATGTAATTTTTATTTATTTGGTCTTTTATTTGCCAAACCTATTTCGATTGTCTAGGTTTGTGGCAGACAAAGGGTAGACTGGGATTCAATGGCAGATATATTGATGATTTCCAAAAAGACTGGAAAAAAGTTTGGACACAATGGTTTAAAAAAAGCAAGTCAAATTAAGTGTATGCATGGGAGGAACCCTTTTCTGTGGCTAGCCTTGTGTTACAGTGGTCTCTACCTGTAAAAAGAGAACTGTTTGCTTTTGTGTACCTAGCCAGTTTGGTGTTTTGTGTTACCAAGTCTGACTAATGTAACTTTGTATTTGTTTGAACAGTGCATGGCTCGGGAACGCAGTGATTTGTTCATTCTACTGTGTCCCCTTTCTTTCTATGCAGCTATTTGCACTTGACTCTGGTTAGCAGACTTCAAGGTTTTAGTAAAAAAACAAAGCAGATGTCACAAGTCTGGCATCTGCTCACACCCAGTTTAGAATGCAAAGCCCTCAGGGACTGAACTATTAACATTATAAAAACTGCTGCAAATCATGGTGAATCCATGATATGGGAAGGGCACAAAGGAAACCTAGCATTTTCTAAGGTGGCTCTACTGAAGTGCACATTTGTGCAAGGTACATAAAACTTCACAAACAAACACACACAGAGACTTTTTCTAAGTTTTAGATCTTACCCCATTGAAGAGAGACTTCCTTAGGCTTGGCTTTGCTGGCCAGACATAGAGAATGGCATGGCCCTGGAGGAACAGCTGCTGTCTGAACAATGAGGACATCAGATGCCTAGAAAAGAACACACACACATTAGCTTGCAGGTGCCAAAACCGGCATGTGTTTCACAAATACTTTCAGTGGCACAGCCTTTTTTCAGAAGGGCTATGTTTAACTCCACATCAGGAACATGGCCAATCTTGAACTGAAATAAAAGCCAAGTTCTGCATGAAGGAAAATATGAGTTCTGCAACCTACATAAAACTATACCTATTATATGTATTTGCCTGTATTTCTTTAGTCAGTTTGATTTATTCTGGATCTGCCCAAAGGAAATCACTGGAACATATAGGTTCTGTAGCCCCAGCAGCTAGAAATCCTACAGAAACAATCACCCACCCAGGCTTCAAAGAATTCAATCATGTGAACTCAAGGCATGATCTGAAGGCACACAGTGGCCCAATCTTGTGAAAGTATGGTAGGTTCGGATGGGGGGCTCCATGGGAACTGTATATGTGTTCTAACTTGTACTAAAATAAAAATGCTACTCATATTCATGAATCAAATGACAGCAACATTTTTGCTTGTTTCTGACATGAAAAAAAAAAAACAACTGAAATAAGGATAATGAACCATGTAGCCAATACCAGCCTCTGCAGCTTTCTTACGTTACCACAAAACTATGGTATACAGACAGA
Source organism: Urosaurus nigricauda (assembly GCA_034509955.1). NCBI lineage: Eukaryota > Metazoa > Chordata > Lepidosauria > Squamata > Phrynosomatidae > Urosaurus > Urosaurus nigricauda. The sequence goes on along the minus strand of JAOEGL010000011.1, from coordinate 20,956,048 downwards.
ACTGTTTTCAAAGGACTCCTTTGCTCACCTGACTTTGCCCCCCTCTACCAATGCAGTATACTCGTAATCTGTAAGAAGTACCAGGCTTGAGATGAGCACAGACATGTTCTCTCATGGGACCACTATAAACTGTTTCCCATTTATTGCCTAAGAGAAAAATAAACCACAGTTACAACCCATCTTGCAGGGTGGGGTAGGAGAGAGCATTTGTTTTGCAACATTACAAATGGAGCATTTTGGCAACATGATGAAGACTTGAATTTGGTTTTAATGCTCATATGGCTCCTGGTTTCTCACATTTCCCACCAATGAAAATACTGGAGATAGAAACATATCCCATCTTGGCGCAGACTGAGTAAACAATCACCCAACTGGTCACGGTTTGTTTTTACTGGGTTTATGCTTTTTAACTGTTATTAAAAATAAAGTTAACACTGGGTTTGTTATAAACAAATGTTGACTCTTCCGCTTGGTTGGAAAAGTGAGTATAAATATAATGAACAGAAAAACAAAACTACTGCTTCATTTTCTATAAACTTAATTTAGTTGAATGTGAGAGAGTACTGAAGTGAAAAACAAAAAAGAGGGAGGAGGAAGAAAAGTACTGGCATTGTAACATTCCTCCACAAGATAAAACTAATGAGACCATTTTAAGAAACTCTCTTTTGTACAGATATTGGGCTGGATCCAGACTTAGTCACGCTTAGATCAGGCCTACTAAAATTAATGGGGCACAAGTTCAGTGGTCTATTCTGGCCATGACTAACTCAATCCAACCCATTATTATACTTACCAGCTGAGGCCTCTGACATTTCTAGGATATACATAGAGATCTCTGATCCTCCATTATCCTTTGGTGGATCTAAAAAAATAAATAAAAAATAAAATAGAAGTAACATTTAGAACAGAAAAGAGGCCCAGGCTTAAAAAAAAGTGGGTGCCGGGGTAAGTTATAACAAATTGCTCAAGCCCAAAATGGTATTTTTAGAATGTTGGTATCAAAATAAAGACCTGTGCTCAGAAATGTGACAAATTAACAAAATCCACTGTTCATCTCTATCCTAAGCTTCATACCAGGGGATAACAGCCTGAGTCACCCTTGTCAAAAATGCCTTTGACCAGAAGTATTTGGGGTTTTGGATTTTTGTATGTACATAGTAAGTTATCTTGGGAGATGAGGAATATGTCTAAACATGAAATTTATTTAATGTTTTATATACACTTTATACACATAGTTTGAAGGTGATTTTATACATAGTATTTCAGTTGATATTTTAAATAATTTTGTACATGAAATAAATCTTGTTTACACTGAACCATCAGAAAGCAAAAGTGTCAGCTCCACATGTGGATGATTTTGGAATATTTCAGATTTCAGAATTTCAGATAAAGGATACTCAACCTATATGTGAAACTCTCATCCTCACATCTCTGCATCATTTTGAAAATGCTGCACTGACAAAATGGCTATATATCAGAACAACTGAAATATGTGCAGAACCAAGTTTGCACCCATCTGTAACGATGAAAGGCAGGAGGATACACCACACATGTATATGTATATGCTAAATAGGCAGTAATCCAGGCAATTTCAAAACCTATCGGTCCAGTCTAATGTGCCTCTTGCTCATTACTTCTGCACAGTTGATTATATGCTCAAATGGAAACAGTAAATACAGAGTGTTGAACTGAAGCCAATGCCTTTTCTTTGTTTTATGCAACAAGGACGGCAGGACAGCAAAAGAAAGCAACTGTAAAAAAACTTTGCTTACCCCAGGTAACTTTCACATTATTTGAATGGATCTTTCCCTTTACACTTGGTTTACTTGGAGCTCCAGGTTTGTCAGGACTTGTGCTGTATTCTACTACCTCACTAGGACCACTTTTTCCTTCAGTATTATGAGCAAACAGCTGTAAAGTTAAGAACAGAGCAAACATAAGCTTAAAGCCTGTGTGCAAGTTTAAATATTAACAGACAGCTGCTGGATTAAATGAATAGTCCACTTCATCCAGCACCCTGTTTCCCACTGTGATCATCCAGCCTACGAAGCCCTTAGTCAAGATGTTAAGGATAACAGCCCTCTCCTGCCAGTGTTCCCTAGCATCTGGAATTAAAAAGCTAGCTTTCTCGAAAAAGAGAAGGAAATGACATGATTCTTTATGAAAGGTAGTTTCTCCAAAAAAGAGAGATTGTGGCCCTGTTGGGGGCGGGGGGGGGGGGGGTACTGAGTGGTGAAAGCAGTTACATGGTTAGGGAAGAACATAATCAGGGTGGGATACAATGGAGGATTTTAAGGTAACTGAAATGTTCAAAAGGAAACTTGAGAAAAAGACTCAGGAGTCCCACTGCTTTTTGACAACACAAAAGTTGTCAAGGTCTCTTCCAAACTGGAGAACCTACCAGAGAAGGGAAAGGGCTTTGTACAGTTTGGAGGACATCACAGTTGGCCCTCTATTTCAACTTTCCCCATCACACTGAGGGATGTTAGGTATTCTGCTTATTTTACAGGAGTCACTTATCCAGTGAATGATAGAATATATTTCAGTAGAGAATTTGAACTTTATTAGCAACTGCACTAGTAGTGTCTGAATTTGGTACGTACCCTAAATTTATAAGAAGTACTCCTTCTAAGGTCTTTTAAAGTGCAAGAAAGTTCATCTCCATTGTACCCTGCTTGAAAACCATAATCCTGTAGAAGGAGGGAAAAAAAGGGGGGGGGATGCATTCTTATGAGCATCACAATACAACAGTTTGGACTGTTTACTAACTGTGTACAAGCATATTAAAAATTCCTCAGTGATTACCATTTAATGGTCAAATATTATACAGAGCTTAGAAACAATAGTGTTACTGTCAACATACTAATGTTAAAACTGCATAATTAACATTATAAATATTTCCCTTTTAATATTAATTTTAATTAACTCCTTGAGTTGACAGTTAAATATCTTAAAATGGACCAGGCCCCTATAAATGATCCAAACCCACCAAAGTGATACCTAGAAGTAATGAATTAAAGGGATGACTACTAATCGTTGCCAAAAATTATACTATCGGTGTTTAGAAATTAACATAATTTCAAAATCTCTGTTAAAAAATGTAAACAATTAGAGTGGGGAAAATATTAACCAGCTATTTCCAAGGTCTCAATATACACTTGGTCCGTTCTGGACCCACACCCCTGGGTACCAAAGTCCACAGATGCAAAGCATGAGTTCTCCCCAATGGTGGCATGTGCATAGGGACAACAGAACTAGGGACAACAGAACTTAACGGTAGCGCAGCCATATGCATACACCACCATGGAACAATGGGGGCTGTTCCTAATAACAGCGTGGCCATGTGGATGCACCACCATTAGAGACATCACGGGCTTGCCATCTGCGGATGCTTGAATCCACAGATCGCAAGTCTGCAGATAATGAGGGCTGACTGTACAAGAGATACATCATATAAAATATATACAGTATGACAATTGTATTTTTTTTCTTTAAGTTAAAGGCTCCCAGTCTATAGATGCTCAAGTTCCTATTATATACAATGGCATAGTAAAATGGTGTCCCTTATATAAAATAGCAAAATCAAGGTTTGCTTTTTCTGGAATGTATATATTTTTGGAATATTTTCAAGCCATAGATATTTGAATCTGCGAATAAACAATCTCTATATATAGAGGGCTGATTACAGTCTGAATATAAGACAGCTTCCTATATAATATAACAGAGTTTATGACAGTATTTTTTGTTCACTCCAGGACTGGCTGTTTACCACCATTAATTCAGCTTCCTTTTCTGAATGTTATCCACTTTAGCAACAACAACTTGATATTACACTGTTCCTGGAAGATTCAGGGATAGTTTACTGCCCACTCCGCTGGGATGTTTGAACAATACAGCACATAATTATTCACCAGGCAACACTCTAATCTGCATGAGAGACCAGCTGCTCCTTTCAAGACCTTTTCCTCATCCCCAACTCAAGTTTCCAAAGACCTTACCGAACCTTCCTCTTCCATTTCTAAAATGTACGTCAGAGAGTCATCTGAAGATACGCCATTTGGAGGGCTCCATTTGAGGGATAACCATGTCACCCCTGCTTCCGTCAGCCGAGGGGGTAAAGGTGGTGGTGGGACAATTCCTACTGTGTAACACACCAATGTCTCACTGAATCCACTAGAAGGAGAAAAGTCAAAAGCTTAACTACTTGCCGGTTTTTTAAAAAACAAACCATATTATTATATAATTCATTTTTACCTCATTCCAATGTCATTTTTGGCTGCCAATCTGAATGTGTACTTTGTAGATGGGGACAGCTTGGTTATTTTGTGTTGCTTCTGATGACCATAGTAGCATTCCTTGAATGCTCCATTCTTCCCCTTTTCAAGTAAATTAATAAAAAGAAAATCAGATACGATGCAATAGCCATTTGAGACAAACAGGGAAGTAGAAATTTCTATCATATAGTTTTGCAGACTCAGTCCACATGATCAGATAACCACTTTCAGTGATGAACTGCACTGAATCCACAAAAGCTTATGCCTGAAATGTCTTCTTCCCAGTTTAAAAGGTGTTGATTTCTTTTTATGTCGTTTTATGCTAGAACAGACTAACATGGTTATCGCTTTGAATTCCTGATTCTGGTTTTAACCTTAACCTTTCAGTTTTTTCTTTAAAAAAATCCATGGCTCAAAAAAGATTAAGGATGACTTTTTTTTAGCAAAACTAACAAACTAGGGAAGCTTCTTTGGAGGTCTTTAAACAAAGGTTGGATGGCAATCTCTCAGGAGTGCTTAGCTTGTGTATTCCTGCATGGCATGTGGCTTATTCTAGATGGCCCTAGCAGTCCATCCCAGCTTTATGATTCCCAGCAGCGTACTGAAGGATATTATTGTTATCCAAACAATGTACAATATATTGGCCAGCAAAAAATAGTGGTAAACAGAAAAAAATGAACAACACACAATTTCAGTTCAACATGATGATTTGAGTACATTTTAAAGAACTGACCTCATCCCATTCTAAAAGGTAGTTAGTCACTTTGGAGCCGTTGTCATTGGAGGACTAAAAAGAAAAGAAAAGCTTTATTTTTTTCTAGTTACTCAAGCTCCCACTCGTAGCCATTTCAATGCACTAGTCAGTCCTAAACATATAATGTAGACACACACACACACACACACACACAACACACTCTACCAATACATTTTTGTTGTACTATGTTGCAATCAGAAGTGCACGTGGCTGGCTGCTACTGGCAGTACTGATCCCCTATCCTAACCTCAAAATCTGTAAAAGTAATACAATTGGCATAGTTGAATAATGAATCCTATGTTCAGCTTCACTGCTCTGTACTGGATCTGTGGCCTCCATTTTGAAGCCAGCTTTGCACCTCAAATTTCTCCAGTTAGTAGATGGTTTTAGTCATTGCTGTGTCTTGAGCTACACATGCTCCTGATCTTAGATTTGTAGGTGTTATGTCTGTTGGGATTTTAAAATGTTTGATATTCCTGCCTAATTTGGAATTCCCCAAGAATGATGATATCTCTTCACTTGTTTCTCAGTTGTGTCACTTTGGTTTTAAACCTGACACCGAACTTCCTGGCTCATTATAGAGGGCATGACTGGTTATGCCTATGATGCATCTCTTAATAAGACATACACACACACACACGTACAATAATTTCACTTAAAACTAGTATGCCGCAAACACAGATGCTATAAAACCCAGTTTGGAAGTAGTTACCTATATATTATGTATATCATATTACATTGTATAATAATAATAGTTACCTTCCACTGTAAATTCAGGCTGTTTTTGGTTTTATTGACTACTTTAGGTGCAGCTGGAGGGTCTGGTTCACAACTCTCTGTAGTAAAACTTGCCAGCTCTGAAACTGTTTCCTTTGTGGAACTACTTGAGACTGAAACTCTGCATGATTGGAAAAAAAGAAACGCTGAAGAAGCAGTCCAAATATATGAATGACAGTGAGATCTGGAAGCTTAAGAGCATGGTTAGTCATAGTTGTTTTGAGTAACAGAGTTCTGTACAGGACTACATTTGGCAAATATATCTACAGTCTAATCCAATCCTCACCCCCACTTCCACCCTGCCAATATATTCTAATTCCCAAAGAAGGCAATGAATAAGCCCATGAATCAACTATTTTAAAGCTACCCTGTGATTTTCCACAATTGCTCCCTTCTCTTTTAGTTGTCCCCACCAGATATGCAATGTAGGAGATAACAATGGATGTTCTTCCCATGTTGTCTGACTGTGCACAAGGTGCTGTCATACCTGGAGCAGGGCAGATGGTGATAAAAATGAATTTCTGATCTGATTGAAAATGGCTGGAAGACTAACAGAATCTACTCTTGCCCTCATTTTGCCCTCCCTTATACTGGGGGACTGGTAACTATCACAGTAGGAGACAGGCCACTCATCAAACAGCAATGCTCCTTCTCACCCAATAACAATTGCTCAAGTTCCCAACCAGTGTTATATCTTGGCTAGTATGAAGGCCAAAGGCCCAATCTATAGGAATGAAGTAGTATTTGATATTACTCAGCAAAAACAAAACAAAACAAAAAAACAGAATTCATAACCAACTGCATCATTTTTGCAATTTCAAGAGAAATTTGTTCTCCAAGATTACCTGACATGATAATCTGTTGCTGGTCTGAGATCAGGAAGTGTAAAAGTTGTCTCTTCACCACTGCAAACAGAAGAATCTGTTACTTCAAGTAGTATTTCTGAACAATAAAACTTTTTGCAAGTAAAAACACAGCCTCCCCCCCCCCCCCCCCCGCAAAACCTTGATCCCAAACATGTGCCCACAAAGTTGGTGACACAGAGCTGGCCTGTGTCTGTACATTGGTAAAGCCAGACCCAGTATCTTCTGGAAAATTATGATTTGGCTTAAGCAACCCAACACCAGAAACATTCCATCTACTCTCTCTGAAAATAGCTTTCTATGTAAATGTAGGTAGAGAATAATCCTGATGGACATATTTCTTATTAAGGTTAAACTGAGACAAACTGTGGAGCTAAAAAACAGGACTTACGTGTAAACTGATTTAAACTTCCCGTTTTTACCACTGTTTGAAACTGCCACTTCAAACGTGAATGTTGTAGGAGTGAGATTATGAGTTTCTTCATTTTGAGACACAACTGGAGGGCTCCAGGACACAACTGCTGACCTTGCTTGAATTTCAGATACCTTGGAGTGGGGAGAAGGACAGTCACTTTCCAGAATATTCAAGGCATGCATTGTAGGTGGTGTCTCCTACATTTCTGCACTAGTATCTGTTTACATGTAATTGTTGCATTTGCTTGCATTTCAGACTACCACCTTCCATATTCTTTTAGCTAACTTTAAACAATACAAACAATTTAAAACAATTCCAGATAAAACCAATAAAATAATTTAACTTGGATAAAACTACATTAAACAGATCACTAAGTTAAAATAGCAGGAAAAGTTAAAACAGTTAAAGCTTTGTACATGTATATGAAGGGTTTTGATAAAAAGCCATGCTTGGCACTTAGAAGAAACCAACATTAGTGCCAATGGGAAGGATCTACAGGGAAGGCATTCCATAAATGGGGTGCCACAGCAAAGGGGTGCCTCTTCCATGTTCCCATTTGATATATAATTTTCACTAGTGGGGCACAGAGGAGAGTCCCTCAAGCAGACCTCAATTCTTGGACAAGTACATATAGCAGGGGAGCTTCTTCAAATGTTGCCATTCCAAGTCACTTTGAATGTCATCTCCAGCACCTTAAATTTAGGTTGGAAGCAAACTAGTAGTGACTGAAGCTTCTTTAAAGTCAGTGTTATTTGTTGCTTACCTGATACTGCTGCTGTATTTTGCACTAGCTGTACCTTGCAAGTTCTGCTCAAGGGGAGCCTCATGCAGAGCACATTGCACTAATCAAATCCGGAAGTTACTGATGCTTTGGACTACTGTGGATAAATTATCTCTGTCCAGGAAAGGCCACAGCCAGTAAATTGATGAAAACTGACACCAAGCCCTTCAAGCCACAGAGTCCACTTGGGTCTCCAGTGGCAGAAATGGATCCTGGAGTATTTCCAGGCTGCATACCTGCTCTTTTACCCCATCCAGGGCAGAATGCTTACCCAATTCCCAGTTCCAAGAACAACCAATCCACAAGAGCTTTTGTTTTATCAGGATTCAGTTTCAGTTTACTGGCCCTCATCCAACCTCAAAACCCCTAATGATCTCCCGTAGCAGTTTCATGTAGATGTTGAGAAGTATTCAAGACAGAATGGAACCCTCTAGGACCTGACAGCTGTGGCCACAGGGCTGAAAAGGAACCCCCAACGCTACTCTCTGGAACTGGCCCAGCAGATGGAAGGATCACCACTGTAACACAGCGCCCTCTACTCCCACTCCCACTTGCGGGTTCAGCAAGACAGATAGATACTGAGAAATCCAGGAAGACCAAGTGGGATAGCACTTGTTTTTCACCCTGAGTACTTGTCACTCAGGGTGACAAAGAAATTCCAGAGCTGTAACCTGGCCTGAAACAAGACTAAAACATGTTGTGTCTGATGGCTGTCCTGGGTTACGTAACCATAATTCCCCTCCCCCCAATCTTAGCACAGATTCAAAGCTCAAAAGAATCTAAGCTAAGTAGGCTTTGTGTCAAACCTCATAACGATCATAATCAAGGATTTCAAATAGTTTCAGTCCTGAATGTGCCCAACAACAAATTCCTTGAATTGAGCATCTGGGGCAAACTTGGTGGGTTAAATGATATGTAAAACTGATTTATTCTTTGATGTCTTCCTGCAATATCCAAGATCTGAAAGCACTCTGAGATTCCATTCTTATATTAACATATATAGATCTGTATTACAAAGTTACGCAGAGAGGCACTTTCTGCAGCTACATCACAACTATAAATCTCTCCTTCTCCCCCCAAATAATTCTGCTGCTTCCTCAAGTACTGGTATCCCTTTGTATTTTAGATGAATATTATAAATATTATCAAGGACAACTGAGAATTCTAAGAAGGTGTGAAAATGAAGCATTATATTTAAAATACATCAATACTTACTGTAGGCTTACTGAAGCTCAAAAGCTCTTCAGATTTTCTAGATTCCGTGTCAGATTCTGAAAAAAAAAAAAACCTATGATAAATGGAGGGAAACATGAACAAAAATCCCCAACAAAGCATTTCTTATCTGTGACCCAAACTCAGAAGATTTCATTAGAAAAACAACAGTACATGCTGGGCAAAGTTCATTGCTCTTATTTGTTTTGACCACTGAATCTGCTAAGTATGCAGACTGAGCAGACGTAACATAACTGCATAGACTTCGATTTCCTTTCAGTGTGCCTGGTGCCATCAAGAATTTCTGTGTATCTTGCTTTCTCTTTGGCTGATGCAATGATAATTCTAATGTGTTAAAATTCTAACAGTTAGCTTCCTTATTTTGGAGACATGGCTTGGACTGTTTTGTTTTCCCAGAAAAACTCCTGGAGAAGTTCATTTTTGAGATTCACTACCTATCAACCAATAAGCAACTCATTTCCACAAGGGTAGCTGCTCACCTGGCTGTGAGAGATTTTAAGCTTTTGATAATTAAGGCTGAAAATTCAACAACCAACATTTAAACAAAGGCAAACCCATGCAAATACATGCGCATGTTTTCAGATAATTTCATGTTAGCTTGTCTACTTATTCTACCAAGGCTTAAAGTTCAGGATGCTAATTAATGCGGAGGGCTGATTAAATCAACAGAAGCAGAAAAGCCCCATGGGTACGGAAGTGCAGATCTAAACATGGATGAAGAACATTTGTTCTTTCTTCCACCTTGGCAATGAGGTCTGTTTTATTCTTCTTACAAATACACAGACTTCTCAAATGACCTAAGAGAATCAGCTGATTGTACTTCATTTCTTCAGTCTATGACTGCCCAAACCAAACCACACACACAATTTTGGCAGTTGGGCTTAAGTGGCGAATTTGCTCCTTTGCTCTTTCACAGCAGTTGTTTAATCTGTAAAGAATTTCATCTTCTGAAAAAGTCAACTGAGTTTGCAGGGACAGGCAGCACGCACTATATTCTACTGCTGAAGCAGAGTACTACTGTGTGGCCACACATTAAAAATGCATGTTTTAATTGGATTGTATTCATACACAGAGAGAAATCAGTTTAAAAAAGAAGTCTGAGAATGCTAGAAAGTGCATGTTTAATTATATTACCCAATACTACTGCTCCAGCATTCTAAGACTTGTTTCATTTTTAAACAAGGTGTATAGTGGAAAATTCACCGAAAAATAGGTTATGCCTAGCTTCTGAATACTGAAATTCTGAGGAATCCATTACAACAAATATTGTATCAGCTCCTTGTGCTCTTATTCCACAGTATTTTCCTTCTACAATGGAAGATTAAAATGGAAAAATGCCCCTCACTATTCTGATCCAGCTCTTCTTGGGTCTATTTCTGTTCCATAAGAATACTTTGCCATTTGATTGAACACTCTCTGGAGAACACAAACATATAGTCCACATGCTAATTTTTAAAACAGTTTTCACATACCTCCCATTCCTGAATCTCCTGATGGGACGGGGCTTCCTCTGGTTTTTCCTACTTGTTTCTGTTTGATTTGCCCTCCTGATCCTTGCTGTCCCTTTCCTAATCCATTCTGAACATTAGTACTGGAGGAATTGTTAACTTTATGAGGTGATGAAGGAGGGCTGTTCATTTTGTTATTTGTATGTCCACTAGCTTGTCGGTCTTTTAGTCTTTTCTTCAAATGCTCCTGCATTTTGAGAGTCCTTTCGTCTCGTTGAACAAAATTTGTTCTGCCATGGGAACGAGACTCTAAAGAACCATAAAAAAGAGAGAGAGAGAGAGAGAGAGAGAGAGAGAGAAGGAGGGATGCACATTAGACAGAATTCAAAAATTGCATTTTTAAGCTTAAAAAAAATACACAGAAAACTCCCCCCTCCAAATTTAAAGGACTCCAAGGCTTGGACAAATTAGAAATCTGATTCAAAAAATGACCATCGTTTTTCTAGCTAGCAACCAGTATTTGAAATTATTTTTGTACCCCCATCTGAAGGGGGAGGGCAGAAAATGAGAAGGGAAAGTAGAGGGAGACAATCCACAGAATATTTTTGTATAATACATTTTTTAAAAATTGCAAGGATATACTGGGAGAATAAAGGAGTACTACAAGCTTAAGGCTTAAATTTCTCACTAATATTTGTTTGCAATTCATCTGTTTGCAAAACACCACCAATAGACAAAAAAAGAAAAGCCTGACCTTAGCTGGATGACCAGCAACCTCAACAACAACAACAACAATCATTGCCGCCTGCTTTTATAGATAACTGCTTAATACAGGCTCTTTTAGAGAATTTAATGTAATACTCACAACCCTGTTCTTTTTATTTCTTCAAAAATATGAATAAGACAAAGCATGACTAAGATATCAAAATATCCAAGAGCTGGCAACACATGTAAATGTACTAAATTATGGGAGGACATCTTACCTTGGTAAGCAACCAATTCACCAAGTGTCATTCCTTCAGAATGCAGTGAGCTAAACATAACATTGCACTTCCTCTTGTCTGCAGACACCTTACCTTGTTCTTGGTAAAGATGTGGTGATGGCGGTGGTGGATGCTGATGAATGAACTGTGGTGGTATTTCTCCTGTCCCCGGAACTGGAGGATATACCGGATGAGGTGGATGGGGAAGCAAAGCAGGGTGAGGGTGCATATAATGGGGCACATGTGGAGGAGGTGGATGCATGGAGGGGTGGAATTCGGTAGAATGTGGCAAAACTATAACCTTCCGAACTCCATTTTCTTCCACCACCTGAAAAGGAGAACAATTTTCTGGTATAGTTAAATAATACAAAACAAAATCTTCAAGACACTTGTTCTTTGACTTGTCTCACTTTCACCTTCCCAGGCTGATCCTACACATGTGTCTTTAAAGTTATGGGACATATAATGGTAGACACTTTTTAAAAATACATCTAACAATATCAACACAATTAATATGCATTATTTCCATCATCTAAATTGTAGATGGGGAAGGAAAGAGAACAAAACCAAAAGGAACTCTGATGATCCTTATTTCCTAACCACAATAGAAACATTGGGAAGTTCTGTGCTGGGTCCACAGGAAAAGCAAGACTAAACATGATCAAGAAAACAAATAAAACATTCAGTTTTGCCCCACTTTCTATTTAAAGCCTTTGTAAAGTATCGTAAAGCAGGAAATGTTCCGTTTATGAGAAATCTCTCTTTTGAAAAACCATTCAAAGGATCTTAGTAATTACCTGAGATACATAGCCAGGAGGCACGAATATTGGAGGCACAGAACCATTTGGTGACATCATAGGAACATGTGCTGGACCTGAAAGGAAACCAAGCAACAGAGCATTCATGTCTGTACATTGGACTAAAGGGTGTGCAGTCACAGTTCATTTGACAAATGGATAACCTAAACGGCAACCATGCATATGGATACACATTTTATTTTTATGTAAAAAGCTTTAAGTGATGTTCCAGTCTTTTCAGAAGTTTCAAAATGCTGTAGAGGAGTCCCCCAAATTGTGTTAAAGTATTATACACTACCAAAAATGGCTAATAGATTCGAAGGCACAAAGACAACAGAAAGCTTAACAGAATAACAGACTTAATGCACACAAAGGGCAACAGTAGCAGGTCTGAGGTGCTGATTTTCCTCCACAGCACCTTCTGGGACAGCACAGATTTCTCCAAAACAAAACAAAACAGAAGTGACTGGAAGTCTACTTCTAGTTTTGCAGAACAGATGCTCTAGTTCTGGTTTTGGTTTCTAATGTTAAACAGTGCAGGGGGCCCCTGTGACCTATTTAAAAGAGGAATTTGCTCCTTGAGGCTTTCAAAAGAGACAATTCATTGTTGGTTTTTCGGGCTATGTGACTGTGTTTTGGAAGAGTGTATACCTGATGTTTCTCCAGCACCTGTGCTGGCAGCATTCTCCACAGATGCTGGCCAAACATCAGGAATAAACTCTTCCAGAACATGGCCACACAGCCAGAAAAACCCACAAAAAACTATGGATGCTGGCAGTGAATGACTTTGACTTAACACAATTCATTGTTGTTTTTAGGGCAGATAAAAGGAGAGTTGCACAGAATTTGGGGGGATAATGATAACAAAAACAGCTGGAGAGGAGCGGTGCATCTTTTCTCCTCTTGATTTAAAGGAGATAGAAAGTGTAAGTGGAAGATGTCAATCCAGACAGCAGTGATTTTGGAAAAACTTGGCTAATGTAGTCTCCCCTCATCTAGCACACAGAACTACCGATTGCGGGACTGAAGCAGTTTTTCAAGGACTCGGCAATGTCACAGCAATGCTGATTTGCTCTAGTATGATTTTAATATTCCTACTGAGTTTTATTGAATATTTTATGATCATTAACTGTCATTTTCTTCTCACAAAATGATCATAAGTACAACTACCTTAGGTGACATAAAAGTGATGTCATAACCTAGCGATGCTCAAACTTCAGCCCTCCAGGTGCTTTGGATTTTAACTCCCAAAAGCCCCAGCCAGATAGGTCAACAATCAGGAATTCTGGGACCTGAAGTGCAAAACTACTAGAGAAGAAAATTTGGGAAGTTCTCTGCTTGCACTTTATATAAAAATACTAACAACATCAGGTGGAAGGCTATGCACATCCATGGATTAAGGTAGGAGGGTCCAACAACTAGAGTGGTAAAGAAAGAGGAGTTCACTCTTTCATCTAAATATGCTTATGACTGCCATCTTTAAAACTTTAAAACCAGGCAAGTGTGAGAGATCTGAAGGTCTAAGGCTATATTTATTACCCATTCAAATATATCATACTGGATATAATCAGATGCCACTTTAAGTAGGCAAATAACTATTATTTATCTGAAAACCAGGAGCAAAAGTAAGAGTCCAGTGCTGGTTGGCAAGCAAGCACAAATCAAGATTTGCCTACTTAAAAAGGAAAATAGTAATTAGTAAATATCATTCATGAGGACAGTAGGAATTACTGGATAGTGTAGTGTGCAAGACTAAGGCTAATGCCAACTCACACTGATAATGCCAAACCAGAGCCTGGCATTGCATAAGAAGATGGCTCAAGAAAAACTGGTCTCTAAATAAGCTGCATTCAGAAAGGTATGTAGGCACTTTGTAATATTCACAGCAACTGAAGATCAACTCCTGTAAAGGCCTGCAAACACCATTCCTAGGATAATTAAGCATTTTAAAGTATCCTGGAATATTCCTGGTGGCAAAATCCCCAAAGAAGGGAATAGTTTCTATTGTTACTCTGGCCAAAGTCAAACATTTTCTCAAGCTTATAGCCAACCCTCCTGAAACACTCATGATGCCTTACTTCACTGGTTGAGTCATGTATGCTTCTTCCCACTACTATGACAGATAATACGAAGTGACAGAGAAAGAGCCCAAAGGCATTTCTTTCTCTGCCAAGTTCTGGATGGCTTGATAGTTCAATGTAGCTCAGCAAGCCCAAGCACGAAGAAATGATTCTCATGGCTCCTTCTCAGTTTTTATGTTGTATAATTCTCTTAAGTTACTATTCGACAAACCTTTGGATATTAAATTAGAAGAGGGGGAAATTATGGTGAACATGACAAATACGCCTTCCATATTGTGAAGATTTGTGGACAAAATATGTTCCACAATGTGCTCCATGGACAATAGGCCTCTACTCTGCAAATAGAAGTGAATTCCAGAAAATAAGCAACACTGTTGGCTGTATTCAAGATAATCAACTAGAGTAAATCTGAAGTGAAAAGAAAGCAAGTGGTTTTCCCTGAAGCAATTGACCATCACGTTTCTTTAGGCACTTGCCAATGCCTCAATTGCAGCACACTTGGTTTAAGAAATCTTACTATCCACTGAACCCCCACCCACCCTTGCAATGTTGGCTGCATAGAACTATACCCAATAAAATTTCCCGTATGACTATTGCTCATTTTCAGAGTCTAACTGTTTCACATGCTGGGAAGAGAAAATTTTCTCCTACAGCAGACTGGCAGTATGACCGTGGGTTTCCACCACCTCACTGTTTTTCCCTCTAGAATACTGCCTGGCTTCTCTGTACTAGACATTTTAAGGTAGATATTGATTTCAATGTGTACTTCTGCAGTTTATGCCCTCTCCACTTATGGACTGTTGCAAACTCTTATGATTACACAGTGTAATCCCGAGGGTGTGGTAAGACTGGTTGATGGATAACCATGAATCAAAATCTTCTTCTCTTTATTTATACTCACCTTTCCCCCAAAAAATGGACTCAAGGCAGATAACAAATTAAAACAATTACAATACAGTTGAAAACATTAGAACAAAATCAAATTATTATCATTGAATCTTTTTAAAATATGCGTCTAAAAGTGAAAAAGCAGTTATTTTTTTAAAAAAAGTACAATGTACTACAATGCACACTTAAAGCTCTTTCCTTAAAAAATTCAGTTCTAAAAATCTGTTGAGGTTTCTTTTTTAAAAAGCCTAAACCTCTCGATGGAAGGACAGCAAGGGGTGCCCCATTTAGGCTCCATAGAAAAGAAGTTCAGGAGTCTAGGACAGCCAAAGAGACGATCCTATCCTGTGTCCCCACCAACTATATCTGAAAATGATGAGAATAAAAGAAGGGCTTCTAAGGATCTCAAGGTACAGGCAGGTTCATATAGGGACAATCAGTCTGCCAGATAGTCTGGACTGATGTCTTATAGCCCTCCAAGTGACTGCAGAAGTCCAGCATTGATAACTGTGGTTTATTTAAAATATATATCTGGCTCAAACATTTTTTTTTTACCTTGGATACACTGAATGTGTCCATCTTCAGTTCTAATTGTGAAAGTCTCTCCTGGGTTGACTTGCACAAGGATAACCTAAAAACAAAACAAAAAGGCAACTTTTAAATCCAACTTTTGAAGGAAACACATTCTCTGTCAAACCCAAAGCATGCAAAATATAAATGTTGTGTTCAAAGGTTGTGCAGTGTTAGTTTATACACTAGTCAGCTAGTCTGTAATAAAGTGTGCAGAGATTAACTGTATCAGATTTAAAAAATGATTCCACAAAATTAAAAGAAATTTTACGTACCTGCCTGTTTCGGCATTGCTACAGGAGAGAAAGAAAAAAGGCTTTGAACATCTTTCCTACCTTATCATATGGAGGCAATGCTTTTCTGCCATGTTTAACTGGATGAATTATACTCATGACCTTCCTGTTTTCTATTACTCTGCATCATTAGATGATTTTAAACTATTTACATAGAAAAACAGGTATTTCCATTTCAACCTTAGCTGTTCAATTCATGGATGAAATTCTGTTTTATTACAATTTTATAACAATAGCAAGTACATTTCTATACCACTTACCAGTGAACTAGTACTCCCTAAGCAGTTTACAATCTGTAAACCAATTGCCCCCAACAAGCTGAGTATTCATTTTACCAACCTACAAAAGGATGGAAGGCTGAGTCAACTTTGGAGCCCTCCTCTAGGATTGAACTTACAACGTTGTGGCTGCAGGATCAGCATTTAAGCACCACGCCACCAAGGCTCCTTTGTAATGTTTTACTGTCACGTTGTTTTTCAAAGTGCTTGTATGTGTAGCATGGAGCCAGCCTTCATGCGCTAGTAACCATCCACGTTATTGTAACATGTGCTACATGAGGCTACTTTTGAACATGGATCAGACAGTGCATTTTTTGCAAAATACTACAGCCTGCATATCTGTCTTTGAAGCCATCTGCCCCTGATACAATTTTTAAAGTTTTAGGCGAACTTGGATACTTTCTCTCAGCAACTTCACAAGGCATGTGAGGAGAACGATGCATGCCATGTCACCTTTCCAAGAGGAAAGCTGGGATAATAAAGATAAAAAGTGATACTCTGCTTCAGTATTTTCACACACAACTTAGCATCGTATCACAGCAATAACCATACCCGGGGAGAGATGAAGAACAGGCAGAATTGTTCAGTTTACTAACAGCTGCTGCACAAATGTTGCCCTCTGACAGACAGACACAACATCATCAGCTTGTGTTTGCAAATAAAATGTGGCAACGTGTGTGGGTTATTTTTATGGAAGAAACAAGCTAGCAAAAAGACAAAACACTGGCTGTGATGCACAATATATACATACTATAAAGGACAGAATGCACAATAAACACCATTAATCCTAACAAAATCATTACATGGAAGCCATTTCCATCCATTTCCATGAAACTTCCTCTCAAATAAATGAGCTCTGAATAGGAGTATACGGAGTAGAAAATGATGTCTAATTTTTCTTTTTAGTCAATGGTTTATAAACCAAGTATTTTCTTTAGACAGGCTCACACTGTGCCCAGAGACAAGCAGCACGTTTGCATTCACTTCTTCAGAAACTGATGCTGCCTCAAGCCAGGAATGACACTTTGAATCACTAGTAACTTGAACAGGATGCCTACTAGCAATGCGCTGGTTAAACTCTGAGCAAATGCTGGGAACAGTCAAGGATGCAACTGTAGAAAATTATTTATTGCTTCATCCCAAGGTAGCAAGGGTTTATCTTAGCACTAGGGCTCATGGTTAACATGCAAAAGGTCCCAGATTCAGTCCTTGCAATCTTCAGATAGGGCTGGGAACAAATTCTCCCTGAGAATGAAAAACTGTCATTAGTCAGTAGAGACAATACATAACTTACTAGCTGGATTAGAAGTATAATAAAGTTGATTTCTTACGCCTTGTGCTTTCAAAACTCAGTTTCAGTTGTCTTCCTTTCCACAAGCATTCATAGCCTGCAGCTTTTTGAATACTAGTTAGTTAAATATGATTCACTCAAGCACTAGATCCAGAATCAAATATTTTGTTGTTATTATGTGCCAATGGTATTTTCGGCACACAGAGCTCTTTGGTTTTGTTTTGCCCTCAGCCAATCTGTGAAGAATGTTTTGTACTATTTTACAGAACTAAAAGTCATCGTCGGTGGCTTATTATAGAATCAGCAATTAATAATTTTGGCTAGCTTGTCTTCTGATTTTAAGCTTAATTTCTCTAAACCTTGCAAAGCTGCTTTTAAAGAAATAACCTAAAAATGTTACAACAAAAGAACCACAACCAGCAACTTGTGCAGTCAAGAGGGCCAAGATGACGCATGTGTTGATCAGATAATATGGACGAGAAAGGTCGAAGATGACCTAATACCATCATCTAAAGCTACAGCCAAACCACTTGCTTCTTACTGAAAAAGCTTATTTCAACAAGAACTAACAAACCAGAAGCATTTATGCCTCATTTGCCTAGCTCCTCACCAATTTCTTAAGCAGCGAACAGGCCAAACATTTTCCATTTGTACCAGAGGGCTTGCTAAGTTACAGTACCACATTCAACCAAAGATCAGCCGACTTTACATTTAGTTCCAATAAAATATGAGCCTATTTTAAACTACTCTCATTCACAGGCCGTGTAACATGTATAGTATTCACTGCCTGGATAAGTGCAGATTGCAAGAGCTCTGTCAACCCTATGGATCCTATAATGTATTTATTTATTTATTTAAATTTGTATGCCATCTTTCTCCCAGAAGGGACCAAGGCAGCTCACAGACAAAAAACATTACAAGAAAAATTCAAAAGTTTAAATAATCTAAAAACAGATTCTAGGCACTATCTAGGTCAGTGGTCCCCAAACTGTGCTCTTTAAGGGATTTTGGACTTCAGCTTCCAGGATCCCAGACTTTGGGGAGCAGAAGTCCAAAATCTCTTATAGGGCACAGTTTAGGGACCACTGATCTAGGGGTTCATGTGGCAAACTCTTCCAAAACAAAGTTGGGAGGTGATTAGAAGTAGTGAAAAACCCACCAGAGGACACGAATAGCCACGGCAAGCAGAACATACAGACCAGTGATTCCCAAACTTTGGTCCTCCAGGTTGTATGGACCAACACCCAGAAGCCTTAGCCAGTTTGGCCAATAGTCAAGAATTTCTGGAGCTAAAGTCCAAAACATCTGGAGAACCAAAGTTTGGGAACCATTCATCTGGATTGTTTCTATGTTCTCAAAAAATCACTTACTACTTCTTTTCCTTCTGGGAAGGGGTATGTGTGAAAACTCCTTCATAAACATGCCACACACAGAGAGAGACAGAGAGATCTTAAAAACTAACAATCCTCTGATGTGACAATATTCACATTTTTTGAAGTATCCAAATCTTTTGTAGCTGAAAAGGCTCCCACAGATCAGCTTTCATAACTATCAAATCAATTTACTGATCCTGTCAACAAGAACGCATATGTATGTTAAGATACAGAAGTAAAGTTTCCAAATATGGCTGTTTGATCTTTCTATATATGGAACACCAAAATGGCATTTAATTAGGTAAAAGGATAGTTTACATCTTAATTGCTCTAAGGCAAATTTTAGCAAGTTTCTGTAACAAGTACACCTTCATCACTAAAAAGAGCATAGCTGTCAAATGATACAAAACGGGCAACGGGTTTGTTAACAAGACATTCTTACAGGCTTACCATGTAAAGATCATAACACAAAAGAAAACAGAGAAAGAAAGGAAAACAAGCAACTGAGATATAGTGCTAACAGGTACAGGCTGAGTATCCCTTATCTGGAATTCTGACACTCAAAATACTCCAGAATCCAAATTTTTTTGAGCTAGGTACCTGAACCATGTTTGTGAGGCTGGAGAGACGGCTAGAGAGAGAGATGAGGATCTATGAAACAGTTTTTTTGTGGGTTTTGGGGGCTGTGTGGCCATGTTCTAAGAAGAATTTATTCCTGACATTTCATCTTCATCTGTGGCTGGCATCTTCTCTGAAATTTGCCAGCCTCAGATGCAGGCAATCTCTGAAGATGCCAGCCAGATGCAGGCAAAACGTTGGGAATGAATTCTTCTAGAACATGGCTACATAGCTCAAAAAACTAACAACAAAAAATGTGAATATTGGCCATGAAAGCCTTAGATCTGTGACATGTCGGGAGGTGTGGATATGTGCCAAGCACTATGCTTTGATTCCTGACACTTCACAAATCCTCTCCCTGGACTCAAGAGCCAGTATGGTGTAGTGGTCTGAGCACTGGAGCAACTCTGGAGAATGGGTTTTGAACCCCTGCTTGGCCACGGAAACCCACTGGGTGACCCTCGCTCGGCCTCAGAGGATGGCAATAGAAAACCTCTTCTTGAAGAAACCTGCCAAGAAAACCCTGTGAAAGGTTCGCCCTGGAGTCACAGTAAGTCAGAAATGACATGAAGGCACACCACCACCACCACTACCACAACAGTCCCTCTCCAGCCTCACTGTGTCTCATTATGCAAATATATTCAAATACATGCAAATACAGGTATTCCAAAATTCAAAAGAAATCTGAAATACAGAAGCCTTTTTGTCCCAAGCATTTTGGATAAGGGATATTCAACCTGTATAAAGTTTGCATTGACTTGAATGCAAACAGTGAGAGGAAAAACCAAAGGGAGCTGATCTTCTTGATCTGGAGTCTCCCTCTTTCTTCTTCAGCCTGATTAAAAAAGATAATTGACCTGGTTGGTATACTGCAATTATGTAATAGTTATGCACCTACAAAGTTTATACCCTTGAAGTTAGGCTATAAATATATCAAACCAGAGGAAGGTGAGGCCGCTGTGGGCTTCATGCTCTGCTGCAGCCTTCCTAAAAGCTGGTGATGGAAGCAAGTAACATGGTGGACAAAAGACTTGAAGATATGGAAAGCACACAGGGAAAACAAATGGGAATATCCCTCCTTTTCCTATCAAGGGGCCCGAACAGACAAGCCAAAATAAAGCTGCTTCGTGTCACTTTGGATGTATGCTGTTTAAATGACACACACATCTTAAGAGACCAGAAGCTGCACCAAAGCTACGTACTTCTCAGGAGTGGAGAGTAGCTTTGGCTCGCTTCCGGCCTCTTAGGACACATGCATCATTTAAACAGCACACTTCCAAAGTGGCCCAAAGCAGCTTTATTTTGGCCTGTCTGTTTGGGCCCAAAGACAACAGAATTGCTGTTCCTGAAATCCTGCTCTCTGCTATAGCAAGTGGCTCTGCGTGTACATAGCTCAGGGGGTCCCAGTGTTTTGTTTTTTTAAAAGACAAAAAGTGGAAATGAACTTCCAGTCACTTCCATTTAAATAAAAAGTGAAACAGCATTTTGGGAGGGGTGTAACAAATCCCTGAATCTCTGTACTCCTAGAACTTGTCCAAACATGAACTAAATAAAATCTTGATCTAACCCAGCAGGCTCATCTCTTCTTTATTCTGCAGCAATGAAATGTTCCAAATATTGCGATACTTTATACATCCAACATTGTGGCCCTAGTGATACAGGTCCAAGACACACTGAAGAAATAATCCAGTTTGAGACCACTTTGACTGCCCTTGCTCAGTGCTAAGTAATCCTGGGAAATGTAGTTTATTGTAGCACCAGAGCTCTCTGACAGAGATGGCTAAATGTCTCACAAAACTATAGTTCCCAGAATTCCCTAGCACTGAGCCAGCGTAGTTCAAGTGGTCTCAAACTGGATGATTTCTACAGTGTGTTTTGGACCACAGTTGAGGTATTTCTTACCTCTGTAACACAAAGATGGGCCACTCTCCCACATGTAATTTGGAAGTCAATAATGAACTAAATTTTTGATTGACATTTCTTGACTAGAAATAAACCTTTTTCTTACTCCTCTTACACAGTGCTATTATATCTGTCTAGTATTTTCACGTACTTTAAAATGTTTCACACTGCATCACATATAATTGTAATTGTGACCACGTAAAGAAATTTTATTAGACTTTGTGGTGCATATCATAAATAAAATGAAATTAAACAGAAACTAAACCAAATTAATGCTCAGGTTAACATACAAAAGCACATCTCAAAAAGGCAAGCAGAGAATTTTTGCTATGTCTTTTACTTGTCCATGAAGTGTCATTTCAAAATACATTTTACCAGAAAACTCACTTAACTACATTTCCCAGAAAAGGGGGGAAATCTAGGCAAACTTCACTTGATGTTAGTTTTGTTATTACCAGCTGTTTCTTTTGTAAGAGAATTTCATTAGGAAGTTATTAAACTTTATTAATTTAGAAAGCCTCTCTATTTCAGAAAAGTTTTGTCATCTGCCGGTTTACTTCCAACGTTTCAGAAGCACTTTGTTGGAATGAGGCCACTATGCAAAACGTCAGCTTAAAGGCCAAGGTTTCATCATTTTCCAGAACTGTTAAGCAAACTGCATTATGCAGCTGGAGTTAAATCACACAGCTGACTTGAAACTATCAAGGCATTTTCACACTGAAACAAAGAACTATTTACTTTACAGGCCAGAGAAATATCACTGAAATTTCTGGTGCTTATAGTTGAGAAGTTGTCATTTCAGAAAAATGAAAGGATGTGTCACTTTGGTACTTCTTGTTCAATCCTATATGGTGAAGACTTAGCTACTGCAGCATCTCTTAAAGGTGAATGAATACCACATATTGTTTTGCATTAGAGCAAGAGCAATAAAGGATGGACAGGCACTCTGTTCACCTATGTTCATCCCAAATATTAGTTATTCAACTCCATGCTTTGCTATCTCTCTCGGTTTTCCAGGGCACTCAGAAATCGGTCAATTAATACTGCATTCCCCACCATACTAGTAGTTTAATACCAGCTCTTGATAAGGCAACACATCTCAAAAGACTGTCCTCCCCAAATATCTTGTAACTTCAATTCACAAGTAGATTTTGGTATGGCGTGGAAATCTATCATTTAAGGGACACAGTACTTAGGCAAGCTTAAAGCAGCTTCTCAAATTCCAGTCTTAGTGCCAGGCTACAAGAATAATCTCTGCTGAATATCTTCACTTTATTACCTGCAATTATGAATGGCATTACTGAAACTGATTGAACGAAAGATAAAGGGTGCAAATATATCACCACTCTATTGTGTAACACAACATAATCAAGCCAGCGGGAATACAAATCTTAAGTGAAACTATTTGGCAGCCTTTTAATTTATACCAAGCCATCTTAAAACATTAGTGTACAGACTCCCTGGAAAAGAAAGAGCAAGCAAAATCAAAATGATCAGTCAGCAAAACCTACTTTTAGAATATCACAGAGCAGAAACCTTCAAGATTTGAATTTATACTAGGAATCTCAATTAGAAAATGGTTGTGAAGTACCATTCTGCGCCTCCCAGCTAAAAGCCTGAGAGATTATTTTTTGCTCCTGGAACAAAGACTTTAAGAACTTTAGTCATCAGTACAATCAAAATATCACTTCAAATATGTGGATACACAGAAAGCAAATTACCATAACATACTTCTCTTACTGCACTTGTGAAGATGAGTCGTTTCTATAGGCAAAATTTAGATGGTTTCTGTTAATCACAGGCAAGACTCCATGCCATCATGTGAGTTTCAAGCTGTTCAACAGACATACCATGGTTTAAAGATGCGTATGTCTCCCATATACTTTTCACTTACTTTCACGCTTACCATTTCTTTGGTGCTAACTGCCCCCAGACTGTTCAAATGGTCTGGACAGCCCTGGCAACAGGCCTCAGAGCTAAAAATGCTGGTGTTCCATGCCATTAGTAAATGGGAAAACACCCATTATCCAGGGCTTAATCCAGGATGGGCATGCCAACCTGGCTAGCATTACAAAGACTGGTCAGATGAAGCATGGGGGGTATGGGGTGTTGTGATCTCTCCTACCTTTCTCCACCTGGGTTCTCTGTTCAGCAGGAGGCAGGGAGGCAGGGAAGCAGAGCTGCAGCGGTCTATCAGGATTCTATTTCCCTCACCGTGTGCCCCATCCCATAGTCTGCTACGTTTGAGCGTGTTTATTGGAAGGTGTGTGGGTGGGTGGCGGGTGGCTGGGACAGAATAGGGATTCTGTTGGGAATACCACCCACCCCACTGATCAACAGTCTATAAATTAAATAAAAATAAACAAAAGAACTTAGCTTCATAAGATCATCACACTCATCTTCAAAGTGCAGCAACCTCTTTACAACAGTGGGTTGTAATTGGCTTAATAATTCACAAGTAATGGCAAGCTGCAACTGGTATACACTCCAGTTCGCAAACCAGTTCCAAATAGTATTTTATATCCTGATTAGCAACCCCTTGCAAATCATGGTTTGTGGGATACCATAGGTCTGAACATATGAAGAAATTATCCTTTGGCAGAATGATTGAATACTGCCCTACTGAAAGCCCGTTAGAACCTGTGCTTTTGAAATACCCCAGAAAACAAAAAGTTTGGGACTGTAAGTATAAAAAACATAAAATTTTTACCTCAATTTGGTGAATATCCCTCATTGCTGTCACTAGTGTCATTTCCAGTACACAATACTTAATGCATGCAACTGCCTTGAAGGACATATTGTACTGAACCACAATGACAACATGTAAGGGTGACTGTAATATGCTGCTTAGGAACATTTAATATTCACATATGTTTCTTAAGTCCACAAAATGTTTCACATTTAGAAGGTTCACAGCAAACCTGCTATTTGAACTGGAAAACACATTTTGTTCCCATTCTCTAATCACCATTCTAATAATGAAATACCTAAAGAAAGAAAACTGGCACCATTATGGTTTTCATACATATTGACAGTGCTACAGGAACCTTGCAATACAATTTCCTTGATATCACTGCAATTTACATAGGGTGCTTTGGAAAGATTAAGAACCTAAGGCATTTGACGTTGGCTAGGGTACCTCATGCCACTGGAAGAATGTTCCCCTTCCACCCAGGAATAACATTAAACCAAGGAAAGAGCCAAACATTATCCCATCTGTCACCTGTATTTACATGAAGCTTACAGTCTCCTTCCTAACAAAATGAACGTTCAGCTCCATCTGAGTCTAACTGCCATGCAATTGGCAAGCAAAGGGCTTCTGATTGTGCTCCACAGAGGAGCGGGCTAGAAATAAAGATGTATTATTATATTATTATTATTATTTTGCCATCAGCCAATGAAGGCTGCCTTGGTTTCTCCAACAACAACAACAAAAAACATCCTGGCCAAAGAAAAACAACTGGAGGCAGCTCACTAGTTCATTCTTCTTTACTAAAAAGCATACTTGAAACTCCATAGGCCAAAGGAGAAACCACCACTGCATGATAGTCAGACCATGAGTAAGGTACTATCACCTTGGCTGGAATTTCATCTGAATGCCTGCTTCCAATCTGCCATCTTCTCTGAAGAACTGATCTCCTTCTTCTTCTTTATTTCTATTCTCACTTCCTTTGTGCATCCAGCCTCAGTTTGTAAGCCCAATGCTAGGGCCCATCTCTATTAATGAAATTTACCACTTTGGGAGAGTGTTTGGGGAGAGTATTTGAAAAAACTAGGTAATACACAGTAAATAAATAAAACTTGGGATGCTTTTCTGTTACATAGCCGCACTTGCCTGTTGCGTGGTGTCCCCATTGACCATATGAGGTAGAAGTGGCACTTCATTCAAAATAGGTGTGGCTTCTAATGGAGGTGGCTGGTCTGCCATCATAGCTGAAATGACCATTCATTAATAGTTTCTCTCACGGCAGCCACCTGGTGAAAGAAAACACAGTTGCAAATGTCAGAAAGAGTTACCTCTGGCCTTTTGGCTCTGAAATACATTCAGCTGATCAGAAAAGCTCAAGAGCAAAAGGTCAACCCTCTGCACAACAGGAGATAAGGAACACAGTCAGCCAATACCATGCAATGGATGACTACAACCAACAGTTTTTAAAAGAAACATGCAAATGAAGCCTAAGGTAACTTTACTAATTTTGGTTTCTGGATTACATTTTATTTAGATAGAGCCATTTTTCTCCCCACCTGATCTTCTATAATAAAACAGAGAAAATGCTGCACTTGAGTTCAATCCTACCTTGCTTTTTCTTATCTTTGTCCTGTTCAGCAAGACTGAATTCCATAAATAAATTACTCTTATTCCTCCTTGGATGGCTTTCTACTCAGAAGCAGCTAAAGGCTCATTTCATTTTATACCTAAAATGCTTTCAATTTTTGCCTGGTATTCTAGACAACCATACCAGGAACACTTGACAACATTCATTAATTTATTTTCATTTTTCATCCTAACAGGTTCAAGAACTGCATTTAAAGAATGAAGAGAGAAACTGTACCATTTTGTGGCCTTGGCCAAAATGGGTAAGAAATATCCCAATTTGGGATCAAATTGGGATATGTGATCCCAAATTGGGCATCAAATATCCAATGATATTTGGGTATCAATATCCAGTGATGGGGTTATGGCCACTGCACTCTTTCCAGGAGGCTTCCAGTATAGTGGCCCACCTGAAACATTTTAATCACACTCCTCCCATGACAGGAATTTTGCAAACAAAAAAGGGACTGTCTCCTGTCCACGCCAAGCAAACTTAGTATTTGATAGCCAACCTGTAAAAAGCATTTTGGGGTAAAGAATACAAGGACAGCTCAGGAGGCTCTTGTTTTAATGATACCTCTTCCTCCTCTCTGTCAACACATCTCTTATCAACATAGTGAAAAACACCACAAGTAAGGAAGAGCCCTTTGGGACACAGCGGCACTGCTAAGCAGGCATTCAAATTATTAGTTTAAAAATATAACCAGTTGTGAAAAACATGCTTGAAACATTTGAGTTGCAGGTGGAAACAGCAGCGGAGAGGATACAGATGGTATTTTCCAAACTCAGGCTGCTAACATGGTATAAAGTTACAAACTATTCTTACAGTACGAATATGGGTGTGTGTATGTTTATTTTATTTTAAAAAAACAGATGTGGGCATGCTGGGATAGAAATATGTTTAAGAAGCATTACTTCTATAGATTTATAGTCTTAGCCTATCCCATTGTCCCCAGGCAATTGACAACAATTTACAAGCTGCATGTTCCCATTAGAACAAATTACAATTCAGTCAGATTAAAATATCATTAAAAGGTCCTCCTGACAGCCTTTCAGTTTAACCCTAACCCCCAAAAGATAATCTAGAGAAATATTGTCTTCCAGTGCTTCTCACAGTATAAAACCGGCTAGCTTTTTAAGTATAGGAAGTTATGTGTGTGTGTGTGTATGTCAAACAGTATGGACAATGTCAATGCCTATACAAAAACACAGAGCCTGTTTGGACTTCTTAATACACAAGAAGCATTCTGTCCCTCCAATATTTAGTTTGCTATTTAAGCTCTGCAGAACAAAATAGCTTGCAATGACACACATTTTAGGATTACAGTACCTTTACTTGGAAAACAGCTATATAAATCCATTCCAGCAAAAGATGAGAAAAGACCTCCACTAACTTAAAAATTCTAGACCCCTTTCTCCTTTGCAACTTCATGCCTACTCCCCCAGATAAACACATCTATAACACCTTGTCAGATTACTTTTGAAAGGCCCTTTTTCCTCTGCAGTAGGACCACACATGAACACTTTAGGCAAGTGGGTTTCCATATTGAAAAATTCAAGGGAAGACAGAAAAATAGGGCTTTTGATAGAAAGCTAGTTATAACTTAATTTTGAAGAGGTGGGGAGGTGAGGACCACCATCTATTCACAATAGCAATCTATTCATAAACTGAAGTTATGTTTTTTTTATTAAATCTTTAGAAATAATTTTAAATGTTTCCCAAGATACCTCGTATGCACCTCCTCTTTCGTATAGAACATCTGGCTCCTACCCAGAAAAGCACCACAGGTTAAGCTGAGACACTGGAAATGTTTCTCAGGCCTTGCCCAACAAGCAAGCACAGTCTCTCTCTCTCTCTATATATATATATATAATATTCACAGATGGAAAATGCCCACATAATTAATATGTGAAACAGCTTTGGCTGTGGTGGGGAGAAACCACTGTAGTTTTTTAACCTTTAACTCCTGAAACACAAATACAAGTCTCTCTCAAAGAGATTTCATATATATGGTTGCTTTTCCCCCCCTTTTTTTTCTTTTTGTGGGCTGGGAACCACACAGCTTGATATTCTGATATGGAATCTAATTGTAATCTGATCCAACGGTCCAAAACACACTGCAAA
The DNA here is from genome assembly GCA_034509955.1 of Urosaurus nigricauda. Taxonomy (NCBI): domain Eukaryota; kingdom Metazoa; phylum Chordata; class Lepidosauria; order Squamata; family Phrynosomatidae; genus Urosaurus; species Urosaurus nigricauda. The sequence goes on along the minus strand of JAOEGL010000011.1, from coordinate 20,927,989 downwards.
AATAATCCAGTTTGAGACCATTTTAACTGCCCTTGCCCAATGTTAGGGAATTTTGTGAGACATTTAGCCTTCTCTATCAAAGAGCTCTGGGGTCACAACAAACTACAGTTCCCAGGATTCCCTAGCACTGAGCCAGGACACTTGTGTGGTCTGAAACTGAATTATTTCTGCAGTGTATTTTGGACCAATGATAAGGTCATTGTTTGGAATACTGGCGCACAATACAAATTTGTATCCTGAACCTGGTTATTACAAAACATAGGCAAAATCACTGGTTTAGTTGGTTGACAGGCGGATGGTAGTAGTATCCGAAACTGAAGACAGTCCAGTTTCATGCTGAGGATAGAAACTAAATGACACTAACAATTTCTGAAAACCTAGATAAAATTACTCAGTGCTAGTACTGCATCTTAGAAGGAAATGAATCTGATCACCTGGTTATCAGTGGTAACCACAACTTCCAAAGATGCCCAGCACAAAATGACCTTTCCCTAAGATCTACATGAACCATAGAAAATTCAAAGGAGAAGGATGTCTTTCATCGTCCCTGATCCCAAAGCATAGACTTTCACCAATACACAGCAAGCCCCAGACAAGAAAGAAAATAGAACTACAGCAGTTCGCTGGGGTGAATATGGAAAAACCGCAAATAAAATAACACTATTCCTTTTTAGCTATGAGAACACCTTTAGGAATATCCAGGTCCTCCACTGAAGCTCTATGATCACCATCTGCCAGAGGTTGATAATAGAATCAAGCTGGAGGACATACAAATGCTTAGAGATTATGTTTTCTCTAGGAACTTCTAGGTTCTTCAGCACAACTCTATGGTCAACGCAGATTTGTGCTGGAGGGCCTAAAGAGTCCTACAGAGAACATATTCATCAAAACCACAAATAATCAAATCCACAAAAGTCAAAGCCGCAAACATGGAGGGCCAATACCTCTGCCTGAAAAACCATTAGTTACTTTTTGCTATGGTAAGCCAAAAAAAGGGGGGGAGGGAACCACTTGCAAACAGAAAATGAAAAGTTACCAGCTGAAGACTATTTTTTTAAAAATAGAAAATTTGACAGAGAACAAATGTCTACTAGAAAACATTATTTACCTTCAAAAATTAGTTTGACTGAAATATTCAGCAGGTTGACTGGCAAGGGAATGTCCTTGTAACAGGCAGCTGCTGGAGAACCTTGCATTTGTTCCTCTGCCAAAATGACCCTGAATCATCTGTTGCTTTATAGGAAAGACGGCATCTGTTCAAATCAAGGTTAAACTATTTTTATAAGCAAGACAACAGTATTGATTATTTGCATTTACCATGGGCATTATGAATTGCTATAATTTATAATAGCTGGGATGAGTAACATGAAAGTCAAGTCTTCTGCAAAATACTTTCTGTAATGGAAACATTTCAGAAATACTTGGATGCTGTATTTTGCCACAAAAGTTCTCCATTTTTCAAGCACTGTTACATAAATGCAATTACCAATACTATGAAAAATATCAAGCAAACAGAAAACTTTCCAGTCAAAATTCATTTTCCTCCTTCATCTTAATAGGACCAGAAAATCAGCTATATTGGTAGAGACATAGCTCTTAGGTGTGGTAAAAATAGTATCAACAGTTTTATCGTCTTCAAGTTTCTATTCACACACCTTTATATGTTAGTATTTTTAACCCACCCTTCACCATAGCATAAGGTGAGAGTTGGTATATAAAAATAAAATAATACTCTTAAAGACATTGCACCAAGGGCCACCTGAAGAATGTGCTTTCCATGTGAAGGTGTGTATGACCCCTCTAGAAAAGGATATTCACATAACATCTGCATATAAAAATCATTTTCAGATATGGACTTAAAACATTTTGTGGAACAGTCTTCAATCTCTCCAATCCAGAAAACTCAAGTCAATATCTAAGCTAATTAGAAAGAACTTTAACAAAGTCCAGATTCGGGTTTATGTTAATAAATTGAGGTCTTTCTTTATTACTAAAGGGGGGGGGGATGTGATTTTCACATGTCACAGATGATGCAGACATGTTTATAGGTCTCTAGTTGATGGACTGAAGACCGTTTCACACTACGCAAGTACTGCACTATGATTCCACTTTAATTGGTATGGCTCCACCCAATGGGATGGGATATTCCATTTAGATACCAGGGCATTGAGCATTCTTGGCCAAGAATGTAGAAGACAGTAGGACTTGTCAGGACGGTAGATCTCATCTCACCAAACTACAAACCCCAAGATTTCATGGGATGCAGGAACTGCATTTTAAATGAAATCATAGCAATATAACTGTGGAATGCAGTGCTCTCCCCAAAAATGTGAATCTCTTGTTTCATTTTATCATTTTCAGAATTTCATGTGCGATTGCAAACTATGGTTATAGCAAATCGCAAAAAAAGAAAGAAGAATTGCATATGAAAGTATAGGGGAAACACGTGAAAGCTCTCACAAGATGTTCCTGCTTGTGAGTCATTATTTGAGGATGAGGGAATACAAAGCTGACCAATGCAAATGGACAAAACAGAACAGAAACTGGTGAGCGCAAGGGAACATTCACGCTCCTGCAATTTAACAATAAGCACATATACAACCCAATCTGTATATCAAGTAAGTCTCACTTTGTGTATGGGCCTTCAAGTTGCATGTTGACATATGGCTACCCCATGGATTCCATAGGATTTTGTTAGGCCAGGGAAACTCAGAGGTGATTTCGCCAGTTCCTTCTTCTAAAGTATAGCCTAAAATACAGCTTGACAGTATTCCATCCAAGTAATACCAGGGCTGACCCTACTTAGCTTCCAAGATCAGATGGTTTCTGTGCCTTTAGCGTATCTAGTTTCATTACTTAGATTCAAACCAGTTTTCAAGACAACCTGTTGACCAGTACTTTAATATGCGTGAAGTTATACATGATACACAACTTGGTTTTTGGGGGGATTAGAGAGGAGTATGTGATTTAAAAAAAAAAACAACACACCACAAATCTGGAAAAGTTCTGAGTTCCTAAATATGATATCTGTACCCAGGAATTTGAAATATTTATTCTTTCCTTGTTTATTCTCCCATCTGGAGAAAAGTCCCTTGCCAAATAATACGCTCTGCACATAACCAAAAAGCACTGATAAAAATTGCAGTCGAAAAACTTTTCAAGCTGTAATTCTCATCAGGAGAGCACATGCTTTCAGCTATTTCCAGACTCTAGATTGTTAATTGTAAATATGATACCCCTTCAGCTTCTTTTGCAAAACAAATCTTCTTTAAAGCAAAAAAGTTGTATTTTAAAACCAGACACATTTTACTTCAATGAGCAATGTTGTTACGTCAATATATCCCATGTATAGTGAGTAAAGAGCTAATCAGCACTCAATATTTTAACATGCAAACAATAACTAGAACATCCACAGAAATGCAATAAAATTAGGCTTAATGACGATTTCAATTACAAATATATTTCACACTATTAAGAGTGAAAATGTCTATTTTAAAAAAAGCTTAAAAAGGAATACATAATTAATGATGTGTATTATACATATAGGAGCCAGCATGGTGGTTTAAGCATTGGACTATGACTCTGGAGACCAGAGTTCAAATCCATGTTTAACCATGGAAGCCTACTGAGTGACCTTGGACAAGTCACACACTCTCAGCCTCAAAAAAACAGAAATGACCTGCAAGTCACACAGCAATTAATTATACATAAAGTATATACAATTTTTTTTAACTCAAGAAGAGTTCCTAAAGTGATGTATGTTCTGTTAAAACAGCCATGTAAAAACCAAGAGAAGTAACCCAAAAACCAAAGTCAGACCATCTAGCTAAATATCAACAAATCAATTTTAAAAATAATAATAATTCGAGAATGGAATTTACATAGGAGGGAGCCAAGCAATTCTCTCATGGAAGGAAAATCTATTGAGTGGACACTATTATTAGAGGATGTTGGTGAGATGAACAATTACAAAGTTGCTTATAAAATGTATTGAAATGGTGATTCCCAAGTGAAGAATCAAGTTAATCTCTCAATAATCCAGAATAATATTGTTGCCTTTTGTATCAAGTTTAGGAAACACTACATTAAAGGTTTTAGTTAGGGATAACCTAACCAATCATGCCTATGCATATCCATGCATACAGATTTCCCATGTATAACAAGTGTGTCTCCCAAAGAAAACAGATAATGTAATATGCTGAGATTGTTTAGTACAGTTGGCTCTCCAGATCTGCAGTTTTGACTTTTGTGGATTTGTTTATTTGTAGTTTTGGTTAATATGTTCTCCCTAGAAAACACTTCTCTAGGCATTTGTAGGTCCTTCAGCATGGTTCTGACTTCTGCCAGATGCTGACCACAGAGTTACACTGGAGGACCTAAAGATTCCTAGAGAGGTGTTTTCTTAGGTAAAAAGAATAGTGTTTTCTTATTTGTGTTTTTTTCCCACATTCACAGGGGTCCTTCACCCCTAACCCCAGCGAATGTGGAAGAATCACTGTGTATATTTTATCATATATGTTTTCAGAAAATGTCAAAGAGCATTAGCTCTGTTAATGCCACACACAAACCAGACCATGCAGCTGAAGACACATGCAGCTTGTACAGTACTTCTTCTCATCTACCTCCCATACGTTTCATGGAGATGTGCGTGGCACAACACTGGAAACTGCCCATGTTGCATATTACTGAGAACTACTGGTCACAGCAATGAACAGCCATATTCTGCGTCTTCAATGCCTTGCTAATACAAGGTGTATGGGCAGAAGCGAAACCCGAACATCCAACCTACCTTCCTCTAGATCTACATCTGGTTTGCATAACTGCAGGAATGTCCCACGAGCAGAGTTCCAGTCACAGGAACTAGAGATCCAAGCCAGCAAGCTTTAATGCAGATGCTGTTAGTGTGTTGATTTGCTTTGTCTGTTCTTTTAATTTGCTATCATTTTTTTAAAAAAATTCAATTTTCACCACAGTTAGCTGCCTTGCAGAAAGATGGGACATAAACTGAAATAAATAAATGAATAGTAATCAGGACAGTTGAGTTACTCTGGGTGTTTTGCTGTTCCTACTCATGAACAAGACTTGTTCCTATCTCTGCATTTTTACCTGGCCCACAGCACAGAACTGGCCTTGTCTTCATGCAGAAATACCAAATGGATACAGGGACTGAAAGCATGACTACAACTCAATTTCTACCAGCAACTTTTAAGAGCTATTTCCAAATGACTTTACAAATTCTTAGGTACTTGGCACCAGGCCAACGGGGACTTTCTTCCCCGAAGGCTTGATTGTAATTTACTATGGGAAATGAGGAAAAAATAATGGGGAACACATTAAGCAAATTTTTTAAAAATGTCTAATAATCAAACCAGCCACCTGTACACAGCTGTTCTTCAAATAAAAATAAAACCAGCAATTTATAAAAATCTATCTGCAATGGAAAGTTTGATTGACAATGGGAACCTTCAAAAAGGTTAAAGCCCTAATTTAACTCAATTACTCTTTTAGTAGGAAAAAAAATGATCTGGCACCAAGTTGTTGTGTTCAAGCCATTTTAAATATCAAGCCTCTACCAAACCCTGCCAGCACCAGATCTTCCGTACCGATATCATCTTCACAGTATGCCTCTAGAGCCCAATAAAATTGGGGACAGATTAAGGACACCGTTCTTAAAGGCCAAGCAAACCAAAATAAATTCCATATTTGCATTTTACAACAGTCCATTACACTGCAGTTATCACCTAGGAGGTGTTACTCTTCTGCAAATATCAACTGTTGGGAGAATTACACGGGGAAGGTCTTCTTCATTCTATGGCTGGCTTCTATTTAGAACCAAGATGCTGGATTACAATAGTGCTGCTTATTATTATTATTATTATTATTATTATTATTATTCTGCCTTCCTCCCAATATAGCCACTCAAAATGGCTCGCAGTAAATTTAAAACAATACAAATTAAAAATAGTATAAAAGTATTAAGAAATATAAATATAACATTTTAAAAACCATTAAAACAATTTATAAAGTAAAAAAAAACATTAAACATTAAAACACTAAAAGTTATTTTATAAACTCTATACAAACCCTAAAATCTGAATCGCCTAAAACCTAAAAGCTCTATGCAAACCTTAAAATCTGAATTGTTCAGAACTGCCCTCATCAGTAAGAAAAAGCTTGATGGCGAAAACAATATTTTTACCTGTCACCCAAAGGACAGCTGAGATGTGGCCATCCTGGCTTTTCTAAAAAAAAGAAGGAGCTCCAAAGTCTGGGAGCAGCCACTGAGAAGGCCCTCTCCCTTGTTCCTACCAACCAAACCTGAGAGGATGACAGGAGAGTGAGAAGGGCTTCTTTGGATGTTCTGAGGCTGCATCCATATTGGAGAAATAGTCCAGTTTGATACCACTTTAACTTCCATGGCTCCATGCTATGGAATCCTGGGATTTGTAGTTTGTTGTGGCACCAGAGCTCCTGGCATAATAATAATAATATTATAATAATAATTTATTTAAATCCCGCCCCTCTGGGTAAGCAATCGGAGCGGGGTACAACATTTAAAAGCAATTACAATTAAAATATAACCATTCAATTTCCCCTCCGACCCCTTAAAAATAAATTAAACTACTGTACAATAAGATTTAAAAATACTAAAACAGGGTCACAACAATTAAACCATTAAAACATTACAGTTCCTAGAATTCAATAGCATTGACCCATGGCAATTAAAGTGGTGTCAGACTGGATTATTTCTGCAGTGTGGATGCAACCCTGGTGCTCTAATTGGCTCATAAAGGGAGGTATGGCCCTTCAAATAACCTGGACCCAAGCCATATTAGTATTGATTTGTCTAGCACCAGCAGTGTACGCTGTCATTCACACAGTACAAAACAAGTGTCACACAGGTTAACAAGAGAATACAACTATTCTGCTTTCATGGACATGATCTTGGTTACAAGTAGATCATGGGAAAATGAGAAGGGGCATGAAGAGGTGTTACTAGCCTCATTTGCTGTTGTTGTGTGCCTTCAAGTCGTTTCCAACATAGGGCAACCCTAAAGCAGACATATCACAGGGTTACCTTGGCAGGATTCTCCCGAGGAGGCTTGATACTGCCATCCTCTGAGGCTGAGAGAATGTGATTTGCCCAAGGTCACCCAAATGGGTTTCATGGCTCAGCTGGGATTCGAACCCTGGTCTCCAGAGTCCTAGTCCAACACTCAAACCACTATAATGGCTCTCTGGGAGGGAGAGAGAAGATACCTTTGGTCTCATCCTGCTCATAGGAAAGTTCAGCTGCACTGATCTTGCATGAGTACTAAGAGAGTACCACATATTCTAGATCAATTATTCCTAATTTTGGTCCTCTGGGTGTTTAGGACTTCAATTCCCAGAAGCCCTAGCCAGCTTGGCCAACAGTCAGGAATTCTGGAAGAGAAAGTCCAAAACATCTGGAAGACAGACGTTTGGGAACCACTGCTCTAGATCCTCTGCTCACTTCAGGAGATGCAACGGAAGGCTATGCCCAAGTCCTTGCCATCCCTAAACAGCATTTCCTAAACAGGACAAAGCAAGTTCTTCCCTCTTTCCTCCTCCTCTTCCCTGCCTCTCCATCTGACCTACTGATCCTTCCATCCCTCTGCCAAATTAAATATTTGTGCTGATGTCGGTGAAAGACCCTGATCTCTAAAAATCATCATTTGCGTGCAACATCTGTGCAAACCTGAAGGTCCTAAGGCTTCCCATGGCACGTACTTTCTGAAATGATTGGGCTGCAAAATCACCAAGAAATGGTGCATCTATCCTTACACAAAGGCTTGTGTTAACATGAACAAGAGACTAAATTATCCCTCCCTCTAGAATCAGCATTTTAGGAATGCAATACAGTGTTAAGTGTATTTTCCTCAGCTAGTAATCCCAAACTTTTCATTTTAAGTCTGGCCTGCAGAAGAGATAACAGTCGAAAACCAAGCATCTTGACCTTGGCCAACTCTATCACAACTCGCAGGCTGTAAAGAAGGTGAAGGGAGAGAAATGTATTTTAGTGGTAAACTTCCATACAATGATAAAAGAAATTTCCTTTGAGAAATCTCTAGTGTCACTTTGATAGAACGGTGTACTCAGCAGCTTCCAAGAGCGCATTTTTGTAGCCTATCAAAATGTTCAGGAAAACAGCTCACAACAATTTGCACAAGAAAAGCTACCGATCAGCTTGCTGAATCCAGAACACTGTAAGAACAATTCTGATTTTTATTCATGTATATTCAAGCTCTCTCCCATCACGGAATTCAAAGCAGCATACATGGAGCTAAAAGGTGGTCTCCTGACCCGGGACTCAGAAAACTGTGCTCTCAAAACCTACCACATGCAACAACAAAACTGCAGCAGATTTTTACAAATAAGTCAAGGGGATCCACATCTGTTAACACATTTGTGCATGTGGATCACCTTCTTTGGACAGCCATTTGGAATCGAGGTGCATCGCTTCCATATGCTAAAGACAAATAACTGCAGGTTCTATATTTTAAGTTAAATCGGTGCAAGTACACTCAGTACCCAAATGTTCTTTTATCAGAAGGGCACCCTGACATTGGGCCTTTCACTTCTAGCTCACAGTATGTGACAAAGTAAGGAACTGGAAATTTTCCCCAACATGGCAACCTCAAGATGTTTTGGATTACAATGATTAGCCCCATGTATCATGGTCAATCATTAGGGATGACAGGGGTATAGTCTACATTTCTGCAAAAACTGATTTGAGCTAGGACAGGTCACCCACTTGGTGGCAGCATCCCAACTGCAGAATGCACTCCCCAAGAAAGCTCACCTGGCACCTACTTTGTGGTCATTGGCAAAGACCTCTCTTTTTTAAAATCCAAGAGGGTTTTTTTTAGTTAGCTATATGGTATTATATGTATTTAGATCTTGTAGCACCTTTGAAACTAACTCAAAGAAAGAAGTTGACAGCATGAGCTTTTGTAGACTAAAGTCTACTTCCTCGTATGGAACTGAGGAATATAAAGTACTATAGTGTCTTGTATTGCGATGTTAACTTCATGCAAACTGTGGTAAACTGTACAGACTTGGACTACCTACCTCTATCAATGTACTTCACAAGTTTTGTTGCAAGGATTTAAGATTCTGCTTTGAGATTCATAAAAGAAAATTCAGAGATTAAAAAACATTGATACTTATAACTACTTTCAAAATGTCCAAAGAACATAAGACACATTACTTCTGCAATCACCAGAAGAAGAAGAAAACTACAGGCCATTGTTCCTATCGCTTACACATGCAGGGCCCAGGCTGAGAAAATACAGTTTATCTAAAATGGCAATTGACCATAATAATGAAGACTGATGGAGAGCCTCCCTAAATTTCCCCTTCCTAAGTGGAATCATGACTAAGCAGAGAATTACAAACTATTAATTCACAGATTCCAGCTTACTATATTAGGCTATAGCTTCTTAATAGTCACCTCTTATTTAAGTGGGGAGAGGGTGAAGTGCCCAACACCCTGAAGCAAGTCATAGCCAAAGAAAGTTTAAATTGGTCAGGGAAAATGTAAAGACTATATATCAAGCAATGCTGTTTTTTCAGTAAGCACAATAAGTACAGAATGACAATTTCGGGTCAAAATTCAACTACCTTCCTGTTCTTAGCATTTACAGTTGTTCAACAGAGCAAACCCTAGCCTTCAGGATGGTTCTGTAACATGTAAAGAACAAAGCTGTTTTTCCCCTAAATATTAAATTGCACTTTGCCATCCTAAGCCTGCATATGTATTTATCAGCTGAAGAGCTTGAATAAAGCTGACACTATCCAAAAAAAAAAGCTTTTCAATAAATAATAAGAAACAAACACTGGCATAAAACTGAGATGTGTGTTACTTGAATGTAAAGACAGAAATATGAACGTAGAAAGAAATATGGATGCAAACAGGAAATGCAAACACGGAGTTAAGTACACCTGCCAGCTTTTGCGTCAGCAGCAGCCAGTTGGCAAGATTATAGAAACACACACTGCTTGCCATATGTTGAGGAAGGGGGGTTGCAAGAGAGACTTCTCGGTCTAGAAATGGGGGGTTTCCATCAGCTGACTCTCCCACCAATTTGTTAAATGACCGAGAAAGATGGATCTGAAGCCTGCCATTCTGAGTTAGCCCCCACTCAATGATCTATGACTATCTTTCTGGCCTTGGCCACAAATCTCCAAAGGAAAAGCAACATAAGGTAATAAAGAAAACACCACTCTCTTTATCCGCAGCGGCTGATTACGGCACCTACCTTTTCCTCATGAGAAAAGTTAGGGAAGGTTTTGGATCTCTAGGAGCTGTGCACTCACTCAAGTCCAAGGGGAATAGCTAGAAGGCTACGTGGCATTCAGACAGAGCAGCACCAAGAGGGAGGGGTGTCAAAGCGAGAGGAACGCAGAGAAGGGAAAGATAGCACCCTCCTCCTGTCCCCTTACTAATAATGAGCAGGAGCAATGGCCAAAAGGAAAAGACAGAATAGTCCTCCTAGAGCTTTCTTCCAAAAGGTAACAAGAACAGAAGAGCCTCTTTCCAAAGGGACACCCTGGAGCATGCCAGAAGGAGCAAAGGAGAAAGGGATATTCCTGGGAACCTATTTTCCACGCTCAAAGGGGCTTCCGGCTACATGAAAAGGATTCACAGGAACGTGTAAAGTTGGGTTTTGACTCCTGAACTCCTGATCTGAGTTCCTTTGTATAAGACTATCGGTTCCTTTATAATGCTCATCTCATACACCCATAAAATCAGGCATATTTCCCTTTGCATACCTGACTCTTTTTTCCCACTTTAATTTTTGAGGTATAACCTTCCATCTCAGGCACTTTGGCATTTTGCATTGGACGCCATTCAACAACCAAAAATCTAGGCACGCAACACTTTATATCTGATACCAGCAATTTGGATCCAGTACACATTCACCTATACCTTCACCTCCACAATCCCAAATAATCCAGGCTTGTTTCAATGATGTCAGGTTCTCTTAAAGGCCTCCCCTCCCCTTTGAACAGATCCATTATTCTCCTCTAGTCCAAGATCCCCTTCAGTCTTTGCTTTTCCCATGACCACATAGAGCTCCATCATCTCTCCCCCCATATCTCCAATCTCCCCCATTGATACACCTTGCAACCTCACACAACCCAGTTGTATACAATCCTCTACTGTCCACCAATCCCTCTGATACCAACCCACCATTTTCAACTCTTGCATCTGCCCTGCAAATTTGTCTTTCCACTCTACAGACCTTCCCATTAGATTCCTCCATTTACTCATCCCAGTGGCTCCCATTCCCGACAACGATTCTTCATACTGCTCATCCGGAACCCTGCTCCCTTATCTAACACCTGGCTGTAGCCCAGCCATGGAAAAAGAAACGCAGCGGGTAGAAAAGATAAAGAAGGGCTAGGAAAAAGAAGAAATGAAAGTAGAAATAAAAAAATCAGCTCCAGATACCACAGGATAGCTTTGGGGGTGCAAAGAGAAACAGAAAAATCTGGAAATAAGAAGGTGGGTTTGGAACTAGCACTGCAATTCAGATTATGGGGGTGGGATACCAGTGGAGAGGGACTGGGACTACTGGTTTTGTTGGGGTACAGTGACAGGCCCTGGTAGGGGGGGAGAAATTTAAAAGAGCAATGGGGCATTTTTGTTCTTCATAGAATCATAGAGTTGGAAGAGACCACAAGGGCCATCCAGTTCAACCCCCTGCCATGCAGGAACTCCCAATCAAAGCATTCCCGACAGATGGCCATCCAGCCTCTGTTTCTTAGTTGCCTTCAAGTTGACTTCAAACCACTGCAACCCTACGTATGAAAGACCTCCAAGTCACTCCATCCTCAGCTCCTGCAGACTCACAGATTGCTTCTCTGAATCTATCCATCTGGGATGCAATCTTTCTCTATTCCTATTGCCCTCCTCTTTACCTGGCGAGTCCTTTCTTCTCATGAAGTGACCAAAAAAGGACCACCTCAGTTTAGTCACCTTGGGTTCAAGGGAGAGTTCAGACCTAATCTGCTCTAGGACCCATCCATTGGTCCTTTTAGGAGACCACTCTTCTCCAGCACCACATCTCAAAGAAGATAATAAACATCGGTTGTTGTTGTTAACTGCCCTCGAGTTGACTTCAGCTCATGGCAACCCTGTGGACATCTCCAAGACCCTCCATCCTCCACTGCTCTGCTTAAGTCTTGTAAATTCAGATCCCACAGTCTCTGATTAAATCCATCCTTCTGGCATAGGGTCTTCCTTTCTTTCTACTACCTTCTACTTTTTCCTAGCATTCTTGTCTTTTCTGGCGAGCCATGCCTTCTCATGATGGGGCCAAAGTACAACAGCCTCAGTTCTGTTATCTTGGCTTCCAAGGAGAGTTTAAGCCCGATCTGTTCAAGGACCCATCTGTCTGTCTTTCTGGCCATCCATGGCATTCTTAGCGCTCTTCTCCAGCACCACATCTCCAATGAGTTTATTTTCTTGATTTTCTTCACCGTCCAAGTTCTCATATCCATAGGTGGCGATAAGCAAAAGGAGCAAAAGAATCCCTTAAGCATAAGGAATAGCTTAAGGAGGGTCTTTGCAAAACCCCAAGGGCTGCTGGGGTGGGAGGGTCGGTTGGTTTAAGCCACCTTGAATCCCATTAGGGGAGACAGGTAGGATAAGTCTAGAAATTTGAGTCAAAAAATTGATCCCAAAAACCTAGGTCAATGCAAACGCTATACTTTTAACTCTTATTTAAAAGGGAACCATCCTTTAGTGAAAGAGTGCAATCTGTCCTGGAAGCATTGACCTCCCTCTACTCTCTCTTCCATCCAACTTTTAGTGTGATGCCTGCCATAATTTATTATTATTATTAACCTTTATTTATATAGCGCTGTAGGTTTACACAGTGCTGTACATATAAACTTATAATTTTGTAAGTTCTTTGCCATTGGTTTCCTTTGCTTCATCGTTAAGATTCTTCGTTGCCTGTCCCTAAATTTTACCCTCGACTTATACCAAGGGTCATATCAAAATGCCATAATTTTGCCCCCAGAAACTACCCTCGATTTATGCATGAAATCGACTTATAGTCAAGTATATATGATAAATCATTTTATGCCAGTTTTGTGTGTTATACCATCTGGTCCAATTTTTTTGTCTGAGGCTTTTAAGTGTATTTTATGCCAATTTGCATCCTAGGCTACAGAAGAATCATGTTGTGTCGTTGCGGTTGCGTGTCTTCCAAGTCGTGAGATGCCGAATTAACTATCCGTAAACCTTTCTGACCGAAGAGCAGGGTATAAATACAGTAAGGAAATAAATATGGTGAGCTTCGAGGGTCCTGAGAGTCGAGTGTTGGACTATGACTCTGGGTTCGAATCCCAGCTCTGCCATGAAAACCCATTGGACAACCTTGGGCAATAAGTCACACTCTCTCGGCCTCAGGGGGAGGCAACGGCAAACCTCCTCTGAACAAACCTCGCCGAGAAAACCCCAGGATAGGGTTGCCATAAGTCGGAAATGACTCGGAGGCACACAATGATAACAAAAGGTTTTCCTTGGGAAGATCTGCCTTCACCTTGAGGCTGAGAGAGTGTGACTTTTTGCCCAAAGTTGGTTTCATAAATTCCCAGCAGAGAATCGAACCCAGGTCCTTAAGAGGTCCTTAAAAAAGAGGACAAGGCGCCGCTTAATGTAGAGCGGTCAAGAAAAATGTAGGACTAAATAAAAAGATAAAAGCACTTAATAGAAATGTAAATCCATGCTTCTTAGTCAGGGATGGAGGACCGTTTGAAATTCTTGCTGGGCAGAAAAGTTGGAATGTAGGACACGTCCAGGAAAAAGTGGACATCTGGTTATCCTTTTTTGGGGGGTGAAAACAATGTCCTTACACTGCAAAGGAGGACAAGGCACCGTGAAATGTAGGACATTCGACACAATGTGAATCCATGGTTCTTAGTCAATGGTCCAAATGGAGGACATTTTAAGAGTTCCTCCCAGACCGGAGGATGAAATGGAGGATGTGTCCTGGAAAAGGAGGACACTGGTTGCTTAGAAATGGAGGACCTTTTCGGAATCACTCTCGGACAGATGGATGAAATGGAGGACGCATGATGGAAAAGGAGGATATCCGGTCACCCTAAACGTGCTTAAAAATGAAGGTTGAAATGGAGGGCGTGTCCTGGAAAAGGAGGACACCTGGTCAGCCTTAAAAAGTGCTTTAAAATGGAAGGCCTTTTTGGAATCCCTCCTGGAGAGTAAGCTGAAATGGAGGACACACCCAGGAAAAGGAGGACACTGGTCAAAAAACAGAGGACCTTTAGGGTTCCTTCCTGGGAAAAAGGCTGAAATGGAGGACATGCCCTGGAAAAGGAGGACAGTCCCTGTCCAAAAAAGATGGAGGACCTTTTGGACAGATGGCTGAAATGGAGGACATGTCCTGGAAAAGGGGGGGAACTGCCCAAAAAATAGAGGACATTTTGGAATCCTTCCTGGACAGATGGCTAAAATGGAGGACATGCCTTGGGGGAAAAAAAGAAGGCCAAAACAAAAACAAAAAAAAAAGAGGAGGACGTTTTGGAAATCCCTCTTTGGAGAGAAGACTGAAATGGAGGACGCGTCCTGGAAAAGGCGGACAGTGGGCAAAAAAATGGAGGACCTTTGAGGGGGCTAAAATGGAGGACAAGTCCTAGAAAAGGAGGACAGCGGGCGAAAAAAAATGGAGCAAGGCTGAAATGGAGGACACGTCCTGGAAAAGGAGGACACAGAGCCCAAGATTGGGGGGGGGGATGGGAAGGTATTCTGGTGAGAAACCCATTAATTATATAACTATTCCATAATTATTACTTATTATTATCATATAAGGATGATTCTGACTCTCCTCTCTGGAGGAGGAGGTTCTGGGTTCGAGTGCTGCGCCTGGAAAGGCCAGTTTTTGGGGGAGAAGCCCCACCCCGAGGCCCAGAAACCCCCCCCAAAACCACCCCGGGAGCCTGAAGGAAGCCTCACCGCCTCAGGAAAGCCCGGATCCGGAGCCCAGAGTCCGCCTCAGAGCCTCCAAAGGACGCCTCTCCCTCTCCTTCCTCCTCCTCCTCCTCCTCCTTCGCCTTCTTCTCCCTCAGAGCGAGGAGGAGGCGCCGCCATGATGGAATGCGGGCTCCCGCGCATGCGCAGTCGGAGCCTCAGACTCAGCGGCGCAGAATGGAATCACCGAAGGGGGAAAGGAAAAAGAAACCGAGCGGGCGGGCGCGTGAAGGGGAAGGGGAGGGGATTCTCACGCGGGCGGGCGCGGGAAGCGACGCAATTAATAGGGTCACTCTTTTTTTTATTTCACATCCCTCAAGAGAGGGGGAAACCAGCTCGGGAGGGAGGGTTTTTTGTGAAAAGGGGATGATCATGCCATTGATGTCAGCCGCCTCGAGCTTATTGAAAAGGCGGCGCACAAATAATAATAATAATAATAATAGATTATTAAATGTTATTTTACATATATATATATATATATTATATATATATATATAATGTATAAATTTTATATTTATATATAAATTATATATATATATATATTATATAAATATATAAATTTTATATATATATTGATGTAAGCCGCCTCGAGCTTATTGAAAAGGCGGCGCACAAATAATAATAATAATAATAATAATAGATTATTAAATGTTATTTTACATATATATATATATATATTATATATATATATATAATGTATAAATTTTATATTTATATATAAATTATATATATATATATATATATATATATTATATAAATATATAAATTTTATATATATATTGATGTCAGCCGCCTCGAGCTTATTGAAAAGGCGGCGCACAAATAATAATAATAATAATAATAATAGATTATTAAATGTTATTTTACATATATATATATATATATTATATATATATATATAATGTATAAATTTTATATTTATATATAAATTATATATATATATATATTATATAAATATATAAATTTTATATATATATTGATGTAAGCCGCCTCAAGCTTATTGAAAAGGCGGCGCACAAATAATAATAATAATAATAATAATAGATTATTAAATGTTATTTTACATATATATATATATATATATTATATATATATATATAATGTATAAATTTTATATTTATATATAAATTATATATATATATATATATTATATAAATATAAATTTTATATATATATTGATGTAAGCCGCCTCGAGCTTATTGAAAAGGCGGCGCACAAATAATAATAATAATAATAGATTATTAAATGTTATTTTACATATATATATATATATTATATATATATATATAATGTATAAATTTTATATTTATATATAAATTATATATATATATATATATTATATAAATATATAAATTTTATATATATATTGATGTCAGCCGCCTCGAGCTTATTGAAAAGGCGGCGCACAAATAATAATAATAATAATAGATTATTAAATGTTATTTTACATATATATATATATTATATATATATATATATAATGTATAAATTTTATATTTATATATAAATTATATATATATATATATATATATATATTATTATATAAATATATAAATTTTATATATATATTGATGTAAGCCGCCTCGAGCTTATTGAAAAGGCGGCGCACAAATAATAATAATAATAATAATAGATTATTAAATGTTATTTTACATATATATATATATTATATATATATAATGTATAAATTTTATATTTATATATAAATTATATATATATATATATATAAATATATAAATTTTATATATATATTGATGTAAGCCGCCTCGAGCTTATTGAAAAGGCGGCGCACAAATAATAATAATAATAATAGATTATTAAATGTTATTTTACATATATATATATATATAATATATATATATATAATGTATAAATTTTATATTTATATATAAATTATATATATATATATATATATATTATATAAATATATAAATTTTATATATATATTGATGTAAGCCGCCTCGAGCTTATTGAAAAGGCGGCGCACAAAATAATAATAATAATAATAATAATAGATTATTAAATGTTATTTTACATATATATATATAATAAATGTATAAATTTTATATTTATATATAAATTATATATATATATATTATGTGTGTAAAATAACATTTAATAATCTATTATTATTATTATTTGTGTGCCGCCTTTTCAATAAGCTCGAGGCGGCTTACATCAATATATATATAAAATTTATATATTTATATAATATATATATATATATATATATATAAAATAAATGTATAATTTTATATTTATATATAAATTATATATATATATATATATATATATATTATATAAATATATAAATTTTATATATATATATAAATTATATATATATAATATATAATTTATACATTATTAGTATTAATTCAATATTAAATCTTATTTTACATATATTATATATATATAATATAAATATTAAAATGAATTAAAATTATTAATTCAATAATTAAATCTTATTTTACATATTATATATATATAATATAATTATAACTGTATATATAATATATATATACATTGTATATATATATATAAAATTTATACATTATTTATTATTATTAATTCAATAAATGTTATTTTACATATATGATATTATATATAATATCATATATGTAAAATAACACCTCCACCTCTATTGAATTAATAATAATACATAATGTATAATGTACTGTACAATCCTGTTCTTTTCCTGCTTAAACGGTGTTTATTCCATTCTTTATTGCATGCTGCTGGATTGCAATACCGAGGCCTCATTCCCATTTACAAAAAAAAAAAGTGGTTTGCAACCCAAATCAATGGGTCGATTCGACAGCGGGCCGTGGTTCCCACTACATTTGCCCCGGTCGCATTTTTTCCCTGTAAAATAACCCACTTGTGGTTCACATTCACGAACGAATCGGTTCAAAATGGACCCGCTCCAGCCGGCCGAAGGGCAAATTTAAGTCGATTCTGATCCGCATCTGATTTGCACTTGAACGGAACTGATTTATCCAAAAAGACACGGAAAACATCAGCGTCAAAAAGATGCAGGTTTAAATGGGTTCGGTGCATGGTTCCCCTCCAAATCGCTTCAGCGAATCGATTCAGAGACATTTGACCGGGTTCAAACCGATTTGTGGTCCAGTTTAAAAGGTAGTGGGAATCAGGCCCAAATATCTGTGTTTCTCCAGCACTGCTTCACCATTGGACCACTGCTAGTGCTTCTAAAAACCTTCAGCTAGCCAGAGGATGGACCTTATCAGACGTCGGAAATTGGAAGTATAATCCAATGGCAATCCGAACATAATCATGGGGTTTCACGTTATTGCGTATTAAAGTATCTCACGCAATTTTGGGCAATGGGGGTCATTTTCGGGCAATGGGAAGTCATTCTGAACCCATTCCGAACGCAATTGGAATTCACGTGAATTCGCTAAACTAGCGAATTCACGTGAATTCGAATTGGCTCCATTCGCAATAAAGAGAAATTCCTCCTGTCTGATATGGTCCGATGAGGAGGAAAAGGGGTACTAAAAGTCTGTAAAAAGGATTTGGATTCAAAGATATAGCCACATTAGTCTGTAGAGTCAGTATGTAGAGAGATCTTGCAGCACCTTTGAGACTAGCTTAAAGAAGTTGGCAGCATGAGCTTTCGTAAACTGAAGTCTACTTCCTCAGATGCACCAAATGCATCTGAGGAAGTAGACTTCAGTCGACGAAAGCTCATGCTGCCAACTTCTTTCTTTAGTTAGTTTCAAAGGTGCTGCAAGATCTCTCTACATGTTGTAAAAAGGAGCTTCAAGTTCAAAGGCTTTGTTAAGTATGCATGGAGTTAGAAAATAGCCTTATTTAAAAAAAAAAGTATTTAAGGGTCTGAAAGCACACGATGCAGCAATTTTGCTGAAGCTAAGTCAACCTAGATCTGGTAACGCTGGTGTGGGAGTTTGCTTAGGAACTCTCTGTACCATTGCCTTGAGGTTGAAAAGTTGTGCGCTCTTAGATTAGATCAATGAGAAGCTTGTGGTTCCAGACAAGTCCTTAAAAGAGATTGAGAAGAGCGATAAATACACTCAAAGTGGCTCGGAGTCCCTCTTTTTGTTTGGATGCTTTTCCCCCCCGACTTGCTCTCCATGTTCGACTGTCTTTGCACAGCTGCAAAATGAGACCAGGAATTTGTGTCTAAAATATTTCTCAAAGCCAATGCGAGACAAGGAAGTTCAGAATCGCTGGATGAAAACAGGCTAACATACAGGATGTGTTTGTTGAACAGGAACAAAAGGCTGGTTAATCATTTCACCTTGGAGAAAATTCCTGGAATCTCCAATGCCAGCGTCAGGAATCTCATAACTCCGCCGGCTTCTAATCACCGAGGACAGAGATCTGTATTTAAAACATCTCATTTTCAAGGCAATTTTAAACGTGGCTTCTCTCTGCCGTTTTGACGGAGAGAATTGAATTGTGCAAAAGGTATTATTAGTGTATTGAATGCCTTCACACTGAATTCATTTTCTAGTGCTTCTCAAGTGCGTTCCTAAGGGCATTTTCTTCCCCCAAAGTCCTTGAGGGTTGCTGGTTAAATTAGAATAACTACAAACAATAAAACAGTACCAGTGGCGGGGGGAAAAATCAATTAAAAGATGTAAAACCTGCACAGGAACGTCAAATCCATAGCTCTGGTCAGGTGTGTAGCTATGGGAGAACAATCTGAAAGCATTGGGAGGTCCGTCCCCAAAATATCTAGCATTGCAATTACTGAAATATTGAGTGTTTGGAAATGCGGTTTAGGCTGCATCTCCACTGCAGGATTAGTGCAGTTTGATACCACTTTGGAGTTTATCACACGGAGGGAGAATTGGTAAAATCCCATGCAGAAACGGGATTTTAAAATCCAGGTGCTGTTTCTCAGGCGCGTTGGTGTGAAAGTCAAATAACTCGAAAATAATCCGAACGGAAAGCTCCTTTGCACCAGGGTTCGATTTCCAGCTTGGCTATGAAACCAGCCAGGTTGCATGCTCTCAGCCTAAGAGGAAGGCAATGGCAAATCTCCTCTGAACAAATCTTGCCAAGAAAGCCCCGTGATAGCATCAGCTTAGGGTCAATAGACATCAGAAATGACTTGAAGACACACAATAACGATGTTACCAAGAGAATACGAACATTGGAAGTATAAGAGTTCCAGGTGGGAATTAATTTCCGTGCATGAAATTTGGGGACCGAATAAAATTTTCATGGGTTGGCAGAATTCTTCTTTGGGGAGCAATGCCCTCCTTTTGCCCATTGCCACTTCTTTCACTGTCCCTGCATAGCTCCATCCCTATCTCTAGGGAACATCTTTCTGAAAGCATTTGGAAATCCCAGCCAATGTTTGGTCTGCTAAGATTCGTGGTGATTCTTTGACAGTAAACAGCACAGGTTAATCCTGTTTGGACAAAGCGCTGCTAAGGACCGTTTGGCCTCTGAATCCAAACCAGTTCAAGTTTATTTCTTCTGTGAGTTGCTTTTTGAACAGCACTTTGCCTCCATCACCCCATGGCCCCAGTATCAATGCATTTTTTTCCATGGGAGTGGGATGGCTTTAAATACGAATTTCATTTCAGATTTCCTTATTTTATAGCAAGATAGCTATTTCTCTATAAAAGAACAAACAATCACGTGACAAAAGCCTCCCATTTTGAAGGAAGAGGAACTGACATAGAGCAATTCAAGGAAAATTGTCAAGGAGCAATGAAAAGGCCATTCATCACCATCAACACTGTAGCCTACATCAGCAGGAAATAAAAGAAGCCAGATTGACAAGTCGTCCATTTTCAATTAATATTTTTATTTATTTATCTTCTGAATGGCATTTACTTGTAAGTAAACAAAGTGGAAGGAGCCTGCCAATAGGAAAGGGCATAGGACGGATAAAACAGTGTCGTGTTCGGTGCCAATTGGGGAAAAAGACGTACACCTTTTTTCTCTTACACTTCCAGATTAGTTTGGAAAAGGAAATGTCTCATGTGTGTTCAAGGATTCTGATATGGAGGCAATCCGATGGTTTTATTGTGGCAAAAGTACAGTAGATCTCACCCAACGTGTCTATAAAAGCTTAAGCCACAACAGGGCTTTTGCATGCCCTCCAACTGTTCCTGTTTGGCACAGGTATTCCCATGCTATCCGGCATTTTCAGCTGATTTTAAAATGTCTCAGTTTCTCTCTTCTCTTTCTACTTTCCTGCTTTGTCCACAGCATATTTCATTTGCTGCAAGCAGGCGAAGGCAATGGCAAACCTCCTCTCAACAAATCTTGCCAAGAAAACCCCATGATAGGGCTACCTTAGGATCACCTTCTGCTCATCTTTCACCGGCTGAGTGAGTTGAGTGCAAATTACTATTGCATTTTGTCCTGTTTGCAGCTACTGAAGAAATTGGGAGGAACAGAGAGAGAAACTGGGACATTTCAAAAGCAGTTGAAAAAAGGTGGGATGACAGAGGATCACTAGAGACTGTCCCTGTCAGATTGGGACAGTTGCGGGATATGTGGGATGAATAGGCTTGCAGCATGGTGGAATTTGGACAACTTTAACTAGAAACTGTGCACATTCTCCAACTGCCAGCCATTTATGGATTAGGTCAGGATGAAAAACCTTCAAGAGGTTTTGACGACAACTTCCATCATCCGTTTCCATTGGCCAAGCTGGATGGGTGTGATGTGAGGATGGCGGGGCAAACTGTCTGGAAGGCAAAGGTTACACCTTCTTGGACTATATAACAAGTTGCAGGAAGAAGAAGCAGCAAAATGATGTGAAGGGAAAAGCCTATGACTCAGTAAACACCACATGATCCAAAGGCACGTTTTGACCTGTAAGATAGGGCTGTAGATCAGACTTTTTTTTTTTTTATGAAGAACAATCCCCAAGACAATTTACCCTACGGTTGTCTTATTTTACTCATTACGTAAAACATCGCACAAAACCACTTGCAACATGGACACTTAAAGCTGAAAAGGCTTCCATATGTTTGACTATAAGGAAAACTGAGAGGCTTGCAAACAAAGGGGCCAGGGACAAGAGAGGCAGGCATACTGGCAAACCAGAGCTTCAGAGGACAAAATAATGTGTGTACAATAGTGTGCATAAAATTGTAAATTTTAAACGTAGATTGTTTAAATACTTATGTGTCTTGTTTGTTCTTGTAAACTGATGTATGTTTTTAACTGTGGTTGTGTTTGTAACTGATGCATATTTGTTGGTCTGTCGTCCTCCGCCTTGATCCATGAAATGGAGGACATGTCCTGGAAAAGGAGGGCAGTGGGCAAAAAATGGAGGACCTTTTGGACAAGAGGGGCAGGTAAGAAACAACAACAACAACAAGAAGAACAATAATATTGTAGAGAGATCATGCAGCACCTTTGAGACTAACTGAAAGTAATTGGCAACATGAGCTTTTGCAGACTAAAGTCCACCTCCTCAGATGCATTTAGGGAAGTAGGCTTTAGTCTATGAAAGCTCGTACTGCCCATATATTTCAGTTAGTCTCAAAGATCCAACAAGATCTTTCTATAATTGATTCTACAGACGAACACAGCTTTATCTTTGAATAATAATATTACAATACATCATGATCCATTCAAATAGAATGGAACAGCTAAGGACAAGGCATTTTTAAAATAACAGTTGTGTATCCAAACGGATGCCCAGTCCATGGTAGCAGCTCTTGCTACCTTTGTGGGCAGAACCCTGTAGAGCTGGGTGTCTTTTGAGTTTTAAAAATCCTAATTTTCATCTTTTCAACTTCATTTCTCAAACCCCTCACACCTTGAAGCAATCTTATCAAGTGCCTTGGAACATGTGGAGTTCAGAAGCAAGCAATCTGAAGTTCTCAGTCTCCAAAAATAAAAGCCCTTCGAACTACAAGTTCTAAGGTAAACACTGCTGTGCTGTATTTATACGTAAAAAACATTTGCAACATCTACACTTAAAGGATCTTAGATATTATAAATACATTCCAGGGCGATAAAACAGATGCTGCGTAGAATTATCCATCTTCCAGATGCTGAACAGGTTCCCTTTTCCATGAATAATAGTCATAAATTTAAGAATACAATTTACCTGCTGCTTGACTCTTCTTTAGCATTTCTTGGAAGGCTTTGTTTTGTCTCATGTAATAGTAGATTATGTAAAGGGCCACAAAGGAGGACATTGTATATTGAATTCTTTGGAAGTTGACAGATAATTTCAACTGTGCCAGGAAGGTGAGCCTTTAGTGGAGGCAGGGAATGCTTTCTTTATGGAGAGAGAGTCTGGGATAAAAAACTATGGACCTTATCAGACGTTGGAAATTGGAAGTATAATCTAATGGCAATCTGAACGCAAATCATGGGGTTTCACGTTATTGCGTATTAAAGTATCTCCCGCAATTTCGGGCAAAAGGGAAGTCATTCCGAACACAATCATGGGTTTTATGTTATTGCAAATTAAAGTATCTCACGCGATTTTGGGCAATGGGGGGGACATTTTTGGGTAATGGGAAGTCATTATGAACGCATTCCGAATGCAATAGGAATTCATGTAAATTTGCTAAACTAGCGAATTCACGTGCATTTGACTTGGCTCCATTCGCAATAAAGAGAAATTCCTCCCGTCTGATAAGGTCCATAGTTAAAATAATCATGGACATAAGAAGCAAAGTGTTCCAAAGCTTCCATGGAGGGATGCAAAACCAAATAAAGAAGCCAAATGTGGAGAAACCACTCTTGGTTTATGCTTTGTAGTAGTACATTTCAAGTAAAGTAGTTTTGTTGTTAAGTTCTTGTTTGTATTACACAGAGGGTTTGCTGCAACAGCTGTCATTGTGTGCAAAACCTCCAGAGCCGTGTGCTGTTGATTGCTTTTTCAACCTCCCTAGAAAGCTTCTTTTTCGTCTTCTTTTCGTAGTACGCTGCTAAAAATGCTTGCAGTTTTGTAGACCGCAACACTTGACCAGCAGTGAATTCATATCAGGGAAAGAAAAATGGATAGATCAAGTGTTATTAAATCCTGATAAGATAGCTAAGTCAATTTTTTTTTCTTCCTACAGCACAAAGAGATGTTTATTCATTTTCATAACAGGTCTGATTACATGGCAATCAGGCGGTGGAATTGGCATCGTCTGCAGCTGGCATTCAGAATGCCAATGTGGCTGGAAAGAACCCGCTGTGGTAGCTTTCCCTGTTAGGTGCCAGGAGTGAGATGTTATATTTATCATCATCATAATCATCATCACTTCTCGGCCTTTTGGCTAAGATCAAGTGTAGTATCATCTTCAATCATCATCATCATCATCAATCATCATTTTATGTATGTTTGTCTATGTATGTTTTTATTTCCTTTTTTTATCTTGTATTTTTATTAAAAAAATGGTCTGGAGACTTATTCAGTCAAGATGTATGTCTGTTTATGAATTAAATATTTTGCAACAAAAAGAAAAGAAATGTGGTACAGGAGGAGAGTTGTATGGATACCACGGATTGCAAGGCCAATGGGTCCTAGAGCAGATCAGGCCTGATCTCTCATAGCAAGATGACTAAACTTTAGTACTTTGGACCTATTATGAGACAACCTGACTCATTGGCTAAGACAACCATGTCCAGCAAAGGAGAAGACGTTAGGAAAAGAGGAAGAAGACCCTATAAGATGATTGATTCAATCAAGGAATCCACATCAGCCTTGGTTTTGCAAGACCTGGGCTGGGCTGTTAATGACTGTGGCTCTTGGAGATCTTTCATTCATAGGCTTGCCATTAAGTCAAAGCTAACTTGGTAGCAAATCACAGCAGCAAACGAGTGTTTGAACTGTGAGCGTGAAACAGGAATTCCATCAAAGAAGAGGAAAGATGTGTCCAGACACTCTCTTGATTATTTATTATTATCCTCTTTTTTGGATTTCTGCTAATGTGTCAAAATGGTAATCATTATCCTCTTTTGGCAGACTGAAGAACAATTTCTGTGCTATGCCAGTCAATGGAGTTTATCATATGACGGAATTTGGGGGTATACTTCAATGGCAATCCAAACGCAATCATGGGGTTTCACATAATTGCGAATAAGTGTATCTCATGCAATTTCGGGAAATGGGAAGCCATTCCGAACGCAATCATGGGGTTTCACGTAACTGCGTATAAAAGTATCTCATGCAATTTCGGGCAATGGGGGGTCATTTTTGGGAAATGGGAAGTCATTCTGAATGCATTCCAAATGCAATTAGATTAAATGTTATTTTTGATCTTGGGTCCCATCTCTAAGGTATCTCAGTATATGAATGTATGTATGTATTTATGTGTGTGTGTGTATGTATATATATATTCCAAAATCTTGTCCAAAATTCCAAAATCCCAAACATTTCTGATCCCAGATGTTGTGGATAAAGGGTACTAAACCTTTAATTTCGACAGCAATTCCTCCCCAACGTCGACAGGATTATCCCAGAAGTGGAGCTGCGACTCTTTTTTCTTTACTAGGTGCATCCTTAAGACTTTAATTCAGGGCTACCTGAAGTATTTCACCTCTGTATTACCTGGTTTTTGACATCTTCAAGATAGGGTCACTCATCGGGATGAGATGAACTGGAGCAAAAAGAGGGAGGGGAAGTGTGAAAAATGCAAAACCTGGCCTTTTGTCATGACATCATTCAACAGGGTTTGTTAATCCCTGGCTTTTAATAAAAGGTTACACTGTAGATATTTTAAAGCCTTTTCCTGGTAGAAAAAAAAATATGTTCATAATTCCCGTACTATATTGGAGAACCTGTTATAAAATGAAACACTGGTCTTTTGTGTACTTAGAGAGATGGGGGAGTTGGAGGAGAAGGAAGAAGAAGAAAAAAAATCTTCTTATCTTGCCAACATTGGCCTCTATTGTTCAGCTATAATATAGCTGGCGTCTCATTGGTACCTGCGGAGAACCAGCTCGTAATGTTTATATGCGTTAATGCATACGGCAACATTATTCCAAGATATTGATGAATTGGTGGTGTCCAATGGTGAGTGAAGTTGAATTGTCAGGGACCAAGCACCAACATAAAGTCAAAGACTTTCATGATTGGCATCCATAGATTTTTGTGGGTTTTTCGGACAATGTGGCCTTGTTCTAGAAGAGTTTATTGCCGACGTTTCACCAGTATCTCTGGCTGGCATCTTCAGAGAAGAACATGGCCACATAGCCCGAAAAACCCACAAAGAACTACCAACATAAACGCTGAATTGGTATGTGGGGTTATTGCCTGCAAATCTCTTTCCTTCCCTTGCATTATCATTTTGCAAAATGAGATGTTTGCTCATGGATAAGGGCTGGAACCAAGGCCCTCACTCTCATGTGGCTGCATCACATCTGATTTGATACATGACGCAATTGGGAATCCCATTCGCAGCAGACATATCTTCAGCACATCTGATTCGATACATGTCACAGTTGGGAATCCCACCCTCAGAAGGAAATACCTTCTGTTTTTATTTTGATCTGGCCTCTGTGATGTTGTTCAGCAGCCGAAAGTGGTGCTCTTCCAAAGTTGCCCATTGGATTCATCATTGGCTGCTGTTGTGTCAGAAAGAACGCACCCCCTTCTAAATAAATAAATAAAGTTTGCCAAAATTTCACATTTAGCAAAAGAAGCAACTACAAGTAAACAACAAATAATGTGCAGGGGAAAAAATAAGCTGGGAGAATGTGAAACTTCCTAAATGGCTCTTGGTATGAATGAAAACTCAGGGCCTTAACAAACAAGTGATAAATGCCAGCCTGGGGGAAGAATGGGGGCACGGCATCCACACAATGCACACCCTGACGTTGCTAGTTTAGCGAATTTACGTGAATTCCAATTGCATTCGGAATGCGTTCAGAATGACTTCCCATTACCCGAAAATGACCCCCTCCATTGCCCAAAATTGCATGAGATACTTTAATATGCAATAACGTGAAACCCCATGATTGCGTTCTGATTTCCATTGGATTATACTTCCAATTTCTGACGTCTGATAAGTTCCTCTGATTTACTCAGTAGATTGACTCTGGGTTTTCCACCAGAGACAGATCTTTTTCATCGCTGCTTGCTGACCCCTCTAAGTGGACATTCCAGGGAGTAAACCTGGGATCTTTGCATGGAAACATATGATCTAACACTGAGCTGTGACTCTTTCTTCGTAAAGGATGTGACTATTAATTCAGGCCGTTGGTTCGTTTTACCCAGTACTCAGTCGACCTTAAGGCTGCATGACGGTGATGCAGCCCAACCTGTGGTTCTAAGTGAAAATGTAGATTCGGGTAGCTCTCGGGGTTATTCAATTGGACACAGCGTGCCCCTGGATTCTGGCGGAAATCATGAAGTTCACCCTCCTTGCCCTGTTTGCTGTTATTAACATTATCTTTGCAAAAAAAGCACAGGTGCAGATATATAGCCTGACGCAGCTGGAAATCTGATCATGTCAATGAGCAGAAGCGGAAGCGCTCCTGTTATGCAGTCAATCAAAGAATAATTTTTTTAAAAAAATAAATAAATCTCAGGTTCTTTAGCTCCAAAGATGTTCAGTTACCAGCATTGAAGGAGACTTGAAGATAACACTTAGGAAAGGATATGAGCTAGCCAGCCCTTTAAAAGGCAATGATGGTGCTTATTCACATCCTGTGGTCGGAGTGCTTCAGTTTGTCCATTGAGCAGAAGAGGATGCAATCTGACCTTTTCAGCCGGGAGCGAGATTGATCTTTCTCACTGGGCATTTGTGATGCTCTGTCTGTTGTTCTTGCTGTTTTTAATTGCTTTTATTCCATTTTATACTAATTCAACAAGCAATAGCAATGATGATGATGATGATGATGATGATGATGATTTATAACCCACTCCTCCAAACGATCGAAGCGGCTTTCCTTAAAATAAACCAATAAAATGCAATATCAGTACAA
Organism: Urosaurus nigricauda; assembly: GCA_034509955.1. Classification (NCBI taxonomy): domain Eukaryota; kingdom Metazoa; phylum Chordata; class Lepidosauria; order Squamata; family Phrynosomatidae; genus Urosaurus; species Urosaurus nigricauda. The sequence continues at coordinate 20,900,070 of JAOEGL010000011.1, read as the reverse complement.
TATCATATAATAGCATTATGACCAGATTCCATCTGATCTTGGAAGCTGAGCACTTAGTACTTGGATGGGAGACCACAGATGAATATCAGGTGTTGAAGGCTATATTTCAGAGGAAGAACCTGACAAAACCACCTCTGAGTACTCCTTGACTAAGAAAACCCTACGGAATCCATTGGGTCACCATACATTGAACTCCTTGGACAAAAGATGAGATATGCATCTAACAAAAGCATTAAAATGTCATAACAACCCTGTGAGGTGGGCTAAGCAGAGAAAGAAAGAATAGTTCCCATGATAATTATGGAGATTTTGTGGTTGGGTCTTCCTGGTGACACTCTCTACCTTCATCACTAACCATCAGTTTACCTAAAGAAAACTTTCCTGGTAGGGTTCGGAAAAGAGGAAGACCACATTCCAGATGGATAGATTCAATCAAAGAAGCCATGGCTCTGAATCTGTAAAAGCTGAGCAGAGTTTCGATGACAGAGTGACTTGGAGGTCTGTCATTCATGGGGATGACATGATGACAATTAACAACAACATCGTGTCTGTGAATTTGTGTTTGTGAAAGAGAGATTCACTGATCTAAATTTTAAAGGCTAGATTACTTTAGAATCAAGTGTGTGGACGCCTATGCGTATCCTTTTTCTCCAACAAGAGCCCAAACTCGTATTCATTTCAATCACTGCAAATTATATCTGTGTCAAACATACCTTGGGTCCAAAATCCATCCCTGGTAGTAGCTCTGAAAGTGTGCACCTTTCTCATCCGGAAAATGCTGGTGTAGTGATGTTATCCTGGGATGACTCCAATCCTTTTTCTTCCTTCCAAATATATATTTTGCTAAGCTGAAATCTCCCAATCAAGGCTTTGGCTGATTAAATGAGCCTGACCAACAAAACGTCTTCTAACACCTGCAAGATCACAGCTGGCAAGGCATAAATGGAATCAGGGACTATTTTTATCCCTTGTCACTCTTGAGTCAAAACGAAAAGCAGCATATTATGGGGGAAGCTTGGTTTCTATTTCATTCCAACCAAGGTTATCTTGGCAAAACAACAAGAAAATGGGGAGGAGGATGTTGCTTTACAATCCAAGTCTACACACTCAGATTTTTCAGTTATCACAAAATGGTATCCTCATGTAACCAAAGCAAAGAATTTCAAAGTGTATTTCTTTTTTATGTGCAGAGGAACACAAGCGGATTTTTTAAAAAATAAAATAGGGCAACTTTTGTATACATAAAAACCTCTCAGCGACAGCCTACAGGTGTATATATTAGTCCAAAAACAATGGTAATCTCATGAAAAAAGTAACCTCGTGAAAAAAACCAAGCCCAGGCAATACATAACGCAGATGGGGAATGAGTCCTTCTCAGGAGTAAATAGCTGTGAAAGTATGCAGACAAGTAATTTCATGAAAAAGCTGAGTCCCAATGTTAGATAACAACGATGTGTTCTTTTCTGTAGTAAATAGCTGTGAACGTAGGTGGCTTTGTTCTCATAATTTCATAACCATCAGTCGGATCGGTGGGGAATGTAATACTGTACAAGGCTGAACTGCAATCTTATTTAATGCAGAAAGATATGGTCTTTATCAACAGCAAATAGAAATGAATGCGAGGCATCCTCAGTAGAGGTCTTATTCAACAACAAATAGAAATGAATATAAATTTTGCATGAAATTACTTGGCTGCATATGTTTGTTGTTTTAAACCTGCTATAAACTTTGAGCAAGCCACCAACATTCCCAGCTATATACTCCTGAGGACTCATTTAACATCGGTGTTATCTATCACCCGGGCTCAGTTTTTTTTCCATGATATTACTTTTTCATGAGATGACTTAGTCTGTTGCTTTAGTTTGCTATAAGATTCACAAATTCCACTGTGATACTTTAATGTCATGTACTAGTATCAAATTTTTGATTTTTTAAAAAAAAAATGTTTGCAATTGTTATTGTTCCAGAAAACGTGCCCTTAATAATTATTATTCATTTTGTATTATTTCATATTGATATTGTGCAGAGGTGGGTGCATTGGGGAATGCCACCCTCTCAGGTCTCATCAGGGACCAACATGACCCCTGCCCTTCCACAGTTGCCCACCCTACTCTGAATAAAGTGGGACTTACTACTTGAGTAAATGGGCATATGATTTTGCTACCTGTTTCTGTTGCTCCAGCTTAACTCTTCCACTTCTTTCTAATGTTAGAAGAGAAGAAATGAGGACAATGTTTCCAATGTCTGTCCTTCTTGCTTCTCCCTTTCTTGCCTGCTTCTCCATCCTTGACTCTTCTCTCTTTCTCTTCCAACTATTTCATGCCAATGAAGTCTAGTGAAAGCTTTTTGCCAAAAGCAGTTTCTTCATGTGTAAGGTGTCACAACACACTTTGCCGTTCTTGGCGCATCCAACGGTTGCAACTACAACTCTGGACCTTCTTTATCAGTAGTCACCAGTCATGATGCCAATCTGGTCAACTTCTTCTGCCTACCACTTGGCAACTTTCAGTTCAATTACCCCATAGTCTATAACTCCAGAGTATTGACTAAAGCAATGATTCCCAAATTTTGATCCTCCAGATGTTTGGGACTTCAGCTCTCAGAAGTCCTGAAATACCTTCCAAAACATCTGGAGGGCAAAAGTTTGGGAAGCAGTGGACTAAAACAAGACTGTTGCATTCCAGTTCCTATCATGCTGGCCATTGCTGAGATAGGTGGGAGTTGTTGAAACAGAACATCTTGGGAACTGCATGTTCTCCAGCCCTGTTGTAAAAGAAGTTGCTCCTAGAACCCCTGTCTATCGGTTTTTAAGAAATCCAAACAGTAAGATGGGGTGAGGGTACTTGTCTTCAAAGAGAAGAAAAAGGAATGTCTGCTACAGTCTGACTTCGATGCAAAGAAAGATACCAGAAGAGAAGATGAAGGAGTCATTTTGTAAGCACTGACAGCACTGCACTGAACAGTGAAGACTATATGATTTTGGCAAGAATACGCCCTACTTAAAGTCTAATTTTGTCTCTCTCTGTCTTTGATTTGGTTATAAAGTTAGTTGATTGAGGCAGGACTATGGAGGAAAAACCTTGCACCATGTCTGCTAGTTCTTCAGAAGGGTATCTTCTTGCTATGTTGAAACATGCTTGCTTGTCGATGGTGAAAAATTAAGTGAATTTTCTTGATTCCAAGAAAGCAACAAAGGGTGGAACAAAGGAGAGAGACACCTTCTTAAAAATAAACGAGGAAATGGAAGGAGAACTTGCCTGATTTCATGAAGAGAAGTCTCATTCATAGCTAGCCAAAGAAGATGCTATTCTTTTGCTGCAGGTGTCAGTTTCACAGCATGAGACTGAAAGTAGCAATGCTCATAAATTTGGTAAATTTGGAAAGTCATAAGCAGAGAGTCATGAGCTAGAAAAAGGATCTGAGATTATTCAGTTGGAGGGAACAAAAGGTGATTGAGACCAAATACTAGGAAGAGGTTCCTGATGGCAGCATTAGACTTTGGAATGGCCTGCTTCAGACAGTAGTGGACTCTTCTTGTTTAAAAATCTCCAAAGAAGGAAACTCCACTACATTATGAGGCACTATATTCCACTGTCAAACAGCCCTTACTGTCAGGAAGTTCTTCCTAATACTTAGGTGGAATATTATTTCCCGTAGCTTGAATCCACTGCTCTGTGTCCTGTTCTCTGGAGCAGCAGAAAAGAAGCTTACTCCATCCTCAATATGACATTGCTTCAAATATTTAGACACGGCTATCATGTCACCCCTTAACCCTCTTTTCTCCAGGCTAAACAGATCGAGCTTCCTAAGATACTCCTCAGAGAGGCTGGTGCTTTCCAGGCCTTTCATCATTTTGGTTGGACATGTTCCTGCTTGCCAACATCCTTCTTGGAACTGTGGTGCCCAGAACTGGACAAAATATTCCAGGTGAGGTCTGACCAAATCAGAATAGAGTCATACTCTATTCCCTCAATTAAATACTTTAATTACAGTGGGTTCTTGGTATCTACTGGGGTTTGATTCCAGGACGCTCTGTGGATACCAAAATCCATGGATGCTCAAGTCTCATTGTATACAAGTGTAAAATGGTGTCCTTTATAAAAAGTGGCAAAATCAAGGCTTGCTTTTTGGATTTTTTGGTGTTGTTGTTGTTGATCATGATGGTGGTGTTGGAGGAGGAGATATTTTCAAAATGGATATCTGTTGGATGCAGGGGCTAATTGCAAAAATAAAACCAAGTAAAATCTAAACGGTGGCTGTTTTTTGCTCACTGGAATCCTGTATCACCTTTTACTTAACATAACTTTGCATATACTTAGCTAAAGGGCAGAGGTGCTAAGAAACCCTGTTAGTGAATTGCGGAGATTGGGACCAATGGGCATTAGTGCATGATGGCCATCGGGCACTGTGCCAGCTCTGCTACTTAGAACAGCCTTCTACTGGATACGAATGTTATGAAACTGACACAGATATGTAAGTTCATTTATGAAGGCGTTAACTCCTATATTCCTGCCACTGTTCTTAAGATATGAATAAGGTGACCACATGAAATAATTGGGGAGTTCCCCCAACTTTAACAGTTGTGTGAAAGAGGAAACTTTAGCCTCTGAAGTTTATCATGCTTCACTTCCCAGCTTCATCTACAAAAGTCAGTGCTCCACACAACTGCTACATGTAGAGGAGCCTTGCCTTCTTTTTCAAGTGTCTTTTCTGGATAGAGTGGCAGCTTTTATTTTATTAAATGGTGATTTGTGTCACAGCAATAAAAACAATGGCCTTTTTAAAACACATCCAGGCAGACTTCTTCTACACTGATATCTGGAAGAATGTTCAAACATGTCTCACATGAGCTGAGTAAAATTCAAAGACATAGACGTGTCAGTCTGGAAAATCAGTCTGCAAAGGGATCTTGTAGCACCTTTGAGACTAACAGAAAGAAAGAAGCTGGGAGCATGAGCTTTCATAGACTTGAGTCAATTTGCATCTGAGGAAGTAGGCTCAAGTCTACAAAAACTCATGCTACCGGCTTCTTTCTTTCAGTTAGTCTCAAAAAGGTGCTATCAGATACCTTTGCATAATGAGTTGAGTAAATAATTGGCAAGGCCCGACGATGACTACTGTAAAATCTTTATCTTACACAGTAAACACAGAGGTGAGATTACTGTATCTGAAACATGTCTATCAACTAGTCTGATTAAGTCTAGTCTGATTAACACTTACAATCCAAATGCATCTGAGGAAGTGGATTTAAGTCTACAAAAGCTCATGTTGCCAAAGTCTTTCTTTCAGTTAGTCCCAAAGGTGCTACAAGATCTCTCTAGTATACATACTGATTCTACAGATTAACATAACTATCTCTTTGAATCTCCTCTTGCATCCTACATCCAGGCTAAAAACTGGGACTAAATGCAGATTTTGTAGCTTCAGACAAACCAGAATTATCTCCCTGCATTTCTCCCCTTAATCCAACCTGATTGAAAAGTTCAGGAGAATTCAACAGTTTGTTCAAAAGTTTGTAAACAGCAGGAAAGGTTGGGGGGAGGGAGGAAACATCACAAGAGTTTGTGACACTGTGATCCATCCAAATGAAAAGCAATGCTCAATGGTGGTTTTGGATTTCTTTCTATATCCAACTCCATGATTTTCTGTGTTGTTTGTATATCCATCCGAAAGAGCCAGCATATGTTCACTCTCCAACGGGAAAATGTTCCAAGCTGGCTTTGCTCTTCGTTTCAAAAGGTGTGATCCAACTCTTTACAGCCATTGGTCAGAAATATCTCTGCTTCACCAATGCAGCCTCTCCAAATACTGTGCATCAACAGAGATACCATTCAAGCAGAGAATGCCACGTAGTAAATTACAAGTGACTGTCTTAGCAGTGTGGTGCCATCTAGCTACATGGCTGAGTACTGGACTGCTTTTCTGGTTTGTTTGCTTTCTTTGAAACTAACTGGCTTTTTCTAGAAGTACTCAGTTTTCACTATGGTTTCCAAGGAGTACATCTCATGCAGAAATGTGATTTAAATCAGGAAAACCCCACAAAAGCCGGATCTTTTTTAGATGACGTCGGAGGGCATCCCGCACAGAAAGTGGACAAATCCTGTAAAAGTGGGATTGTTTTCAGATCACATCGGGGGCACCAATCAACAATCCTTCCCCCATCTTCACACTGCGTTGTGCATTCCGCATGCTCAGGGTATTCTCAAGAGTTTCTGGCATGATCCGGAATAATAGGGGACCATTTACCCCTAAAAAATAATCCTGGACTCTGGATTTGGCTCATGTTCCACCTGTTTTGGTCCTGTGCAATGTCTAAACAACTAAGTGCAGGAACAGGAGGAAACACTTTTTTTAGTCAGTGCGGACAAGCCCATGATGCAAAAAGGAAGGGAAAGTTGAGATGCCCTGTCCTGTTCACTGAATTTTATGTAGACTTCACACTATTTCACCCTCTGCTTAAATTCCTCTCTTTTTCATCCACTAGTTCTTCCTTCCTCCCCTCCCCCCCCCCCCCCCCCCGCTTACCTTGAAAAACCTGTTAAGGATTAAAAATGGACCCACTGCAAAATACCACCTGTAACGAGAGAGTATTCAAATGGCTTGTTAATTGTAATTGTCTCTCATCATGTGGAAGCGCCTGTGGGTTTCAACAGCTGTTGGGACTCCATCAGCTTCTTTTCTGGGCTGTTTGGTTTTCTTTAGAGAGCTGCAGGGGGTGAAATTTAGTGGAAAATGAGGAGAGTGAACAGCCTGGAAGAACATAGATAGAAGCTAGAATCCTGTTGCTGATATATGTGTGAAAAAACTGAGATTACACCCATGTATGTTTTGGATGGGTGCAAGGGGCTATTCAGTAGCCCCTCGTGTTCTGTCCAAAATCTCTCCCCCATAGCTGCCAGGCCCTTGGGGTGCTGCTATGGCCCCAAAACTGCCCCAAATGTCCCTGGTTAACTGGGCACTCAGAGTCACTGTTTGCAAGTACATCCTGTTGTGCCACCTGCTGAAAGCAGTGTGGGTGCCCAAAATGAGGCACCCATCACATATATGGATGCCTCATTTTGACCTAAGAGGGAGCAACTTGCACCAGTGGCACCAGTAGTGGGTGGCACAGTGGGACACACATGTAAATCCAGTTAATGCTCCAGATCGCCCTGGATTGATCTGGAGCAAAGGTGACTTTTTAAAATCCTTGTTAAGGATCGTATACCATAGGTTCAGTGCTGAACTCGCTGCATGTTGTCTGGACAGTTTGCACCAGAGCCAAAGATTGTCTGGACTGGTTGCCATGAGGATTTGGACAGGACATGTTATTTGGCCCATGCAGAGGTAGGATGATCTTACAGCTCCAATGGGCTCATAAAGGGAGATGTGGTCCTTCATGGTATCTTGCCTATGGTGACATGGTCATGGGCAAGGCAGTCATCAGTTTGAATTTGGTTTTTTGGAGAACAAAACCCAACTCGGCTTCTTTTGAGATCAGTGGGAGGAAAATAGAATCATAGAGTTGGAAGAGACCCATGTCTTCTACCAGTTCTCGGGCTGGACATAAAGTCAGACCATCCACATGTGTGTAGCTGTGAGAGGAACAAAATGAGAGCACTGCTGCTTCCTATAAAAATGTTGTCTTCCCTAAATGAAATTTTCCTCCGGCCTGCAATTTTTCAGCATGCAGTAGCTTAAAGCTTCTGTTGAGCTTTTAGAAATCAAACTTAGGTGGCCACAGTTATGGGACCAGCAAAATGACCAAGGGAAAGAGAACAGAGAAAATAGAAGCATTCTAAGGGTGAAGGATTTTCACTTACTCAGACTTTGTAATGCTAGAAATTTGGAGACTGATGGAAAATTTCCTTTGAGGGGAACAGAATTCTTATTTGGAGAGAAATGCTCTTATTTATCCCTCCCCCAGTAGCTACAACCCTGGCCATCTATGTGGGCCATGCTATGTATTGAAAAGGAATGGATAAAGTTGGTTCCTTGGTAGTTTTTCTATGGTCCTATGGTCCTTGGTGGGCATAGGTGTGTTTGTGTCATTTGAACTCTTCCACCAGAAATTTGCCTGTTCCTGGGATATACTGCCTCTTGCCATGGGTCCACCCCTTCCTTCCCTATACTTCCACCACACTGAATAACAGCAATACTACACAGATGCTTCTGTTTCTCCTTCTGCCTTCAGCAGTCCCTGATGTTCCTTCCAATATGAAGCCAACTTTTGCAATCTCTTTCTCTTCTTACAGCAAGCTATTTGAAACCGCACAAAGAGCCATTAGCATGAGAATTCACCAGGCAGCCAAGCACTACTACCGCAAAGCCCATGACTGAGTTTTGTCGTTTTAGTGCCATCCAGTCTTAGCATCCCAAATGACACACTTCTGGCCGTTGTTTGTAAATTCTTCATTCATTTTACAACTCGCATACAAGAAAGGATCGTAATGGCAGTGGGGGGGGGGGGGGAGTTACATAAACAAATTCACATTCAACAAACATGGACACTATACATTTGTGTACACGCATTACATCTGGCAATATATTATGCTCACACTGTTTGCAACAACACTGTTTAGACATTCACTTTAAAAAACGGTTCTGCTTTGTGCAGCTGGTGCTCTCCTGAGGTCTCCTGCTCATTTGTCCCAATGAAGTGTCCAACTATTAGGTGGCCAGATTGCTCCTCCATCACCTGCTTGGACACCGAGAACCTTGCTCTCCGGGGAGCCTTTATCTCAAATAATATTTAGCATGTTTATAGCGCTATTCAAGGGCCTGGACATAAGGAAGGGATTTGACTAGCGACTGTGAAGCCCTTGCCACTTTGTGGATTCAGAACACAGACCTCGCTCTTCCCTACCTCTCCATTTTTGCAGAAGCGCCGTTAATTCCCACCGTGGCCAATGTTTACATTTCCCACTGGCACCGCGATTAATAATGTCTTGAAAGTTTGCTCAAAGGCCCAGTTGGAGGATTCCAAGTCTATTTACATTACTTTACCAGCAAGCTGTATTTTCGGCTGTTGCTCCACTGTAACCCACCAAAAGAATGTGTGTGTTTTCCCACTGCTTGGTTTAAACCCCCCACCTGGCCGTTCCCTTGAATTTATTTCAGCCTTTGGCATCTCCTCTCTTTTCTGTCTCTTGGGATTTTAAAAAAGATACCTCTGTGTCTGAGTCCCATAGGAATTGTATGGTACAGATAACAATGCCCTTGATCTTTGCATTCCCGTATATAAGGATGACTAGTTAAGAGTAGTTTTCTCCACGGAGTAAAATTAATATCCCTCTACAATGTTCTTCTCATTTTTCAGTGTCCCAAAGTATTGTAGAATAACCATTCTGTTAAAAAAAAAAAACACCAAAAAAAAATCTGTTTCTGAGAAGAAAATAGTTTTCCTGTTCAGGAAAAATGGGAACATGATATAGGAAAGTGAAATAAGATATATATATTTTTGCAGAAAAATTTTTCCATGAAAAAATTCATGTTTTCCTCCATGGAATTGTTTCTTTGCAACACTTTGAGACATTCAAATACTAGGACAAAACTGCACAGAACCCTTGGTGGTCTAACATTTTTCCCAATGGAGTTTCCTGACTGTTGAGAAACCCATTTTTCAACCTGGGAATGAAAAATAACCAATATATTTTTTTTTCCATCTAAGGTTGCCAGATGTCCTGTTTTCAATGGAACATCCCATATTAGGGGCTTGAAGTTCAGGCCATATGAGATGGCCTGAATCCTATGTTTCTTGATTTGCTGAGAGTGAATGCCAGCCAGACTCCCAAGAGATCATCCCCTGAGCATTTTGTATGCTGTGAAATGGCCTTACATACCACAGCTGTGAGACCCACTGGGTGACCTCGGGCAAGTCACACGCTCTCAGCCTCAGGGGAAGGCAATGGCAAACCTCCTCTGAACAAACATTGCCAAGAAAACCCCATGATAGGTCACCATAAGTCAAGAACGACTTGAAGGCATGCAACAACTGCAACAACAAATTAAATGCTACTGGTTGGCCTGCTGGAATCACAGCTGACTTGTTCTTCTTCTTTCACAAGGCCAGCAAGGAGAGCATCTTCAAACCATGCTTCACATGCTCCTCTCTCTGTCACTTGTAAAGCCAAGAGTAGGAAGAGCAGACACCAGCTGCCCTTGCAACAGACAGATCCTGGGGCCCATTCACACCATGCAATGAGAGAGCTTTTATTCCACTTTAACTGCCATGGCTCCTTTCTATGGAATCCTGGGATCTGTAGTTTGGGGAGACACTGAAGCACTCTGGCTGAAAAGCCTAAGTCCCATTGCCAATTACAAGACTCCATAGGATGGAACCATGACAATTAAACTGGAATCATAGCACTATAATTCTATAGTGTGAATGGTGCCCTAGTTTGAGGCCATTCAACTGCGTACCAAATGCTCCCGGGTCAGTCTGCTCCGAATGCAGCCAGTGAGAAAGCTTTTGGGAGCTTGGAACTCATGTGAGAGTTTTCCTCTCATGGGAATTTAGGCAGGATTTATATAGGTCTGCCTCACATGCACCAGCCAGTCTTGAGTTGCCTGGGCTACAAGGAGCGTTGTCCTGTATCAGGGTCAGAAAAAGCTTGGGACCCTTGTTTTCATCTCTAAAAGGGCCTCATGTTCTCCATTCCTCGACTAGAGAGACTGCAACATTTAACTGCAGATCCCACCTGCCAGTGGTTTTCTTTTTGCAAGCGTTGTACTATCTATACAATAGAGTAAATGTGCGTGCGTGTGCCTTCAAGTCACCTGCCGACTTATGGCAACCCCATTAATTTCATAGCATTTTTGTACACAAGGGATACTCAAAGGTGGTTTTGCCAGTTCCTTCCTCTGAAATATAGGCTGCAGCACTTGGTATCCTTTGGTGGGTCCCCCGGCCAAGTACAAACCAGGGCTGACCCTGCTCAATTTCCAAGATCAGATGGGACTTCACACTTTGGATGTAAAGTGGAGGTTCAGTTTACATTTTACATTTGCATGTTTACATTTACTATGTGAAAGGGAAGGAGTACCTGTCCTTGGAAGAAGCAATTTGCATGCTACGTCTTGAGAATCTGATGACTCAGCCATTGGTCCTCCATTTAGCATCTGTTTAGCCATTCTGAAGGGCAAATTTACTTTGTTAATCTCTCTTGTATAAAACAGTGCCTCCCTTTTAGCATTGACTCCACATCGCCTGCCATAGCCTGGTTATGCTTATAAACTGTGGAGCTAACATGGGACTGCACCCCCAAGACTCTTTGTTCCCCAAAGCTCCCATGTTGAACAGAAAGGTCTGAAGGAGGCTATAATGTGTGTTTGGTTGGACAAAATCTTCAAAAAGCAAGATCCTCATCCATGCAGAGGATTCGGTGTTTAAACCAGGGATGGACAACTTTCAGGTTTTGGGAGGCTAGATTGGACCACCCCCAATAAATGTCTGCCAGTACTAGCAAAATTTGGCAGTAGTACCCAAGATGCCAATGCTGTGTAGTAGTGTAAGAGCTGGACTAGGGGCCCTAGGGTTTGAGTTCCTGTTCACCTATGGAAATCTATTGGGTTACCTTGAGCAATTTACTCTCAGTCAAAAGCACAGGCAAACCCACTCCGAACCAGTCTTGCCAAGAAAAGCCCATTATAGGTTCACCTTAAAATGTCCATGAATTGGAAATGACTTGAAGGCACACAACAGCAAACCAAGGTTTACACTAAAATATGGCAGCAATTGCTGTGACCTTTGTGCAGGGGGATAGAAGAATGTCCTTTATGTCTTAAAGGACTTCAGACCAGTTGGCAAGTGGCTAAAATACGTTTGGTGATGTTTGCAGACACAATGCCAGAAAATTTTTGTGTATGCGTTTTTGGGGATGTTGGACAAAGGAGGCATTACATGCCTCCTTGTGCAATGCCCTTCACCCTGGATGCATAAATGCAAGCTTGTGAGTATACCCCTACCGCTTGGCCATTTATTGCCTGGATCTGCCTTTGCGCATTTGGGGGAAAAGGAGCAGCATTGCATTCTGTAGATGACTGAGAGCCTGAACGCGGTTGTGCCCATGAGCCTCCCAAATGTTATTGTGCTCCCAGAGAAGAATTGGGAAAGAAGGAGTAGGCTCCCCGTACTTTGATGGCAGTGTAAATACAGTAATGAAGACTTGTGTTCCACCAACATCTGCTGAGACTGGCCCCATGCGCCATACACATCTTGCAGTTTCCCATTCAGTTATAGTGGCAGTCTCTTATATAATAATTTATGCAACTGACCTGCAGTTGTGTGCTGAATCACAGACATTCTAGGATAATTGTTATTCTTTTAAAGTGAAAGGTGTATGCCAGTATATAATTGACCTGTACAGTTTACAGCAGAGAGAGCAATTTTGGGTCCCCACATCGTATTGTGCTGCAATCCTTCTCATGCTACCCCCTTGGCTATGCTAGCTAGGGCTGATGGGAGCAGCAGTCAATAACATCGGGAAACATAGGTTGCCCCCTCCCTTGTTTACATCCTTCTGCGCATCAGTCATACCAATGATGCACAAGGATGTGCAACAGAGACTCCTGCTCTCTCATTGCACCATTGTGTTCTCTGAGTGTGAAGAGATATCGTGCTCAGGATCTCCTGTCTTGCCATCTCATCTCAAGTTGTGGCAGCTTCTTCAAAGGAGAGAGGATATCGTTCCATATCTTCTGGTGATTTTTCACGAACCGTTTCCTCCTTTAAGGGCTTTAAGGACATGTTTTTCTTCTGGGGATGTGACACACTGGAAGTGGAACCCTTTCGGAACGTAGAAAGCCTCTTCCGAAAGTTGCCTCCGGAGAAGAAATAGAGAAGTGGATCAAAGCAACAATTGAAAGCTGCCAGGGAAAGTGTTATGACCACGGATTTCTGCATGTAGAGTGTATCCTCACAACTGGCATCCTTTCTCATCATAAAATGGATGTGGACAGTGCGTTGGACATGATATGGAGTGAAGCTCAATAAGAACACAATGGTCACAATGACCATCATCCAGATGGCTTTTTTACGTGATCCTTCACTCTTATGCAGCGAATTTTTCAGCAAGGTTCTTATGATCATGGTGTAGCAGACAACAATAGTGGCAAAGGGGAAAATAAAACCAACAAACAATGCAATGTAATGCAAGACCACCAATTTTAACATCTGCTCAATTTGCGGAGGCTCAAAGCATTTACTCTTGTTTGTCTCACTGTCGGTGTATGAGCCTCTCATCAAAAATGGCGAGGTTGTCAACGTCACAAAGATCCAAATCGAAATAGAGACCAATATGGCTTTTCTCTCTGTTATAAAATGGATGTTCCGGATTGGGAAAACAATGGCAATGCAGCGGAAGAAGCTCATGGCTGTCATGAAGAGGATGCTACTGTACAAGTTGACGTACATCGCATAAGAACTGATCCGGCATAAGAAGTCACCAAAGAACCAGTTGCCTCTATGAACATAGTATACCACCCGAAGAGGGAGCGTGCATACAAACAGCAGGTCTGAAATAGCAAGATTGAACATGTATATCTGGAACGCTGTCTTCTCGTGGTACGTCCTTATAAGAACACACAGCACAAAGCTATTTTCTACAAACCCCAATACAGAGATGACAGAGTAGGTCATGGGATACACTTGACTTCTGAACTCATCAATGGTGGCATTGCATGTTAGATTTGATGTCATATTTCCACTGGGAGCCATTGAAGCTAACTCAAATCCTGCAGTAGAAAGATGGAGTGGGTGGGAGAGAAAGCAGAATTAGATGTATAATTAATGTTGGTTTTATTCAACATTTACATCTGTTAACTATGAAAGAGATGAAAACAGATCTTAAATTAGTTAGTGGGGCAAATATTAATAATATGATTGGAGAAATCCTTAGTCTGAGCAATCTTGCAGAAATCTCAAGTTGGTGACAGGATGGAAAAAATTAGGAATTATTTATTTATTCATTTATTCCATTTATATTGCATCTTTATCTTGTACTGGGACCAAAGGCCACTCAGAAACCTTGAGCAATATCAGCAAGAGCCTAGTAACAAAAATTAAAACACAGTTTTAAAAATGGTCATAGTAAAACCATCAATTTTTAAAAGCATAAAATCATTTCACAACATCAAATTAAAACCAGAAAACAAAAATAGCAAGTGTCAACATCTGGTGGAATAATCAGACTGATCAATTAAAGACTGATTGTAAAAGATGCTACTGGTTATTTGAGTAGAAGATTATTAAAAATTCTAATTACTTTCGATACATGTACCGTATTATAAAACTATGAATAAAAATGCAACCAATGTGGTATAACAGTTTGAGCGTTGAGTTTGAGATCCCCTTCTATCCATGGAAACCCATGGGTTTGAATCCCCATCTAGCCATGGAAACCCACTGGACAACCTTGAGCAAGTCATCCTCTGTCTGCCCAAAAGGAAGGCAATGACAAACTTATAAATCTAATCAAAAGACCCAATGGTAAGGTCACCATTGGTTGGAGCAGACTTGAAGGCACGTAATGACGACAACAACAATAATCCATTTTAAACCAGGTATTTCCCTACCCCTAATATACCAGAGAAGTAGGAGTGTAGATAAGAAACTTCTTCTCAGATAGTACCTACTGCGATATGTGCATGCATCCTCCATAGCAGGTCTAAGGAACCTGTTCTTATCAGCCCCCTTGCCAGCGTGACCAAGGATAGGGATGATACCAATAGTCAACAGCAACATCTATAAGGCCAAACCAATCTATGGAGCTGGCATAATTGACCAACTTCTTGCTCCATTTGCTTGTCCTGGCTGCTGGTTCCACGTAGGCAGACTGAGACAAGTGAAGAGACGAGGCAGTAATCCCTATATACTTTTTCTTCTGCTTCTGGGAAGCGATGTAGATTGGCACCAGGCGGAGAATGGGGTCATCTTGACCAAGGTATCTTGACCAAGGCCACTGCTTCACACTTCAACATGTTGAACATGAGGCCCTTTCATATTACAAAATCATAGCAATACGACTCTACTTTAACCACCACAGTTCCATTTTCTGGAATCCTGGGATTTTTGTTTTAGGGACGAACACTCAGAATTCAGAGAAAAGAGTGCCGAGGATACAGTGGATGGCCAAAAGGACAAAAAAGAGTTCCTAGAATGGATGAAGCCTGAACTCCCACCAGAAGCCAAGATGGTATGAACTGTTATCAGTGTCTCGTTCTCTGCAATACTATAAATTTGAGGACTGAAGAAAAATATTACGGGAAGGGGAAAGAAATTCTTTTTAGAGGGCAATGCCCTCATCGCCCTCCGATACCCACAACCCTGTCTTTTATTGCAGAAGGATTCCCAGTCTCCGCACTGGTAGGGATGTGCCAGGGCAGCAACAACTAATCTTCTGTTCCAGGCTGTGCATCTGCCAAGGGAGTTGGTATGATTGGCAAGATGATTTCTTGCATGGAAACTGACACGTTCTGTCCTGCGTTCTGCTAGTTATTTATTATTTATTATCGGGGGAATAAGACAACCAGAAGGGGGCGATCCTGGCTAATAAGCTGATTTTTCATTGCAAACTAAAAGAAATGATTGTTTCCCCTTTGGCACTTGGAAGGCTTCGCCCCCTCTTTCCCCACAGAGAGCAGACAAAAATGCTGTTTTCAGTACCAGTCTGAGAAGCTGAGAACAGGCCTGTAGAAAGGAAGATGCTCAGTTTTGCCTTGCATAGGGAATTATGTGCAGAGGGAAAGGCATTTTATATGTCATGATGATTAGGATTTCCAGCTCAAGGATTGCCCCAGGCGCTACGCTTTCCAAGCCAAAATGTGAGACCTGGGGCAGCCCCAGTGATGCCACTAAGCATTGCGCATTAAGTACCAACCACAACTGCTCACAGCTTGTCACTCACAAACACGTATACAGACTGAGGGAGAGAACGGATTATCTTATTTCGAAATTAAGAAAGAAATCTTAGCTAAAGGGGCTGTTCTCATATTGACATGAAATGACAAGATTATTCCTTCTCCCCTACTTGGGGAGCTGGGATAAGGAACATTTATTGTAGCTTATTTGCGTCTACCCCAGAAGGTGGGTGCAGAGCTGATACAGTACTTACTACGCTACTTGTAATCCAGAAACAGCCAAAAAGATTCCAAAATTGAAGTCTCAATGCGTTGTATAGGCACTCAAAAAGATTAGGATTTTAGAGCATTTTGGATTCTGGATTTTCAAATAAGGGATACTCAGCCTAATATGAAAGCCTACTGATGGAAGGTTAGCAAGGATGGGAAAGCCATTTTCGCCTCCTAGGAATGGGATTCCAGAACCAAGGGGAAATCATTGAGAACATGCTATCATGCATTCTCACTAAGGGGTTATTCAGATGGTGAAAATAATCCAGGTAGAATCTGAGTTGAATCTTTGTTGCTCATATGCATTTCGATTAAGTTGGGGGAAGGCTGCCAAAACCCCCCACTTAACCCAGGATGATTAATCTTGGGAGTTTTCTCCAACTTTTTCAAACAGATTTGCATTCTCGGCTGTGTGAATAACTGATGCAAATAGACCCGGAATAAAACTCTGCATGCCTCAAACATGTTTCAAATGCATTCACAGCATCAACTCCATCTTTATTCGAGTGCTGGCACATACGAGCAACAGAAGATCTGGCATCTCTAGGAAAGGGAATAATTGGTTTGTGAACTGGAAGCATCGAGGTTTTTTGGAGGAGAGACAAACCTGGCTGCGGAATTGGCGGTGAATTTGCCCATCCTTTCAGTAGGATAAGCAGTAAGCCTGGAGAAGGACTATTGAAAAGTCATTGGCAGAGAACACTTTTATTTACAATAAAGATCCCAGGTCCCAAGGTTTTTCAGATCTGAAAGGTCATTTCCAGTCAGGGCTGAGAAAATCTCCAGTCTAAAACCTTGGCGAGCTGCCTTTGGTGAGTACAAAATGGACATCTTAATGCTCCGACTCAGTTTAAAGCAGCAGCTTCTTGTTTGTCTGACTCCGATCAGAAGCACCTTAACACTGAACATGCAACTGACAATGATTTTATCTGTTTCAAAGAAATCAGATAAAGGGTTGCACCGACAGAAGCCAAAACGGAAACCACAAAGTGCCACTAGAAATAAGCGTGTGTCTACCTGGACAAGACCCAAGGTGTTTATTTCTAAATTGCAATACCATTTAGAAAAATGAATAACATGGATATTGATCTTACGTGTGTTCAAATGCAAGTCCCCCTGGACCGGATATTCTCTTCCAGCTCAGTAGGCCAAGATTTGCCAATTTTTGTGCCTGGAGGCCATTCAGTACGCTCTCATCTCTTTCTTGTCTCTTTCACACTACAGGCATATATTGCTCATTTTTTACAAAGGCTTTTTATGCTTTACCCCCTCCCCTTTTCTTCCTTTTCCTCTGTCCAGTTGGAAGTTTTTAAGCAGCAATGGCCAAGGGAAGATGGTGAAAGACAGTTGGAGAAACAGACTGTCAGTGTCAGTTTGCTGCAACATGTCCCCAGAAAAGAATGCAAGAAACCAAATTGGATTTGGAGGGAGCAGGGTACTACAGTCTTAGGACTTTAAAAAAAAATAAGAATCTATAAAAATTCACAACAATTCTTAATATTCAGAATAGGGAGACTATGATTTGGGTTTTCTGTTTAATGACATTGAACCTAGTAAGAGTCTTGTTTATCTTGTAGTGTGTTCAGTGCATTTCAGGTATTTTGTTACTGAATTAGGACTATTGCCTCTTTCGTTCTCAAGAATTCTACATCTTCTAGACCTGCACTGCAAAGTACAACGTGGTCTCTTCCATGTGAAATAGCTATACCTATTGGATATGGCTGGCATGAATGGGAAAGAATTACGCTAGAACTGGGCTGGTGTAGTGGTTTGAGTGTTGGACTATGGATGTTATCACACGGGAGGAATTTCTCTCAATTTTGAAACTGAGAGTTCGGAATTGTGTGAATTCGCTAGTTCAGCAAATTTATGTGATTGTGTATTGATGCCACATCGCATTCTGAACTGCCTGAAATTGCCTCTCAGTGCCTGAAATTATGTATGATAGTTTCTCACACAATAATGTGAAACCTCACGATTGCATTTGGAAGGACTTCCCATTACCCAAAAATGTGTGTGATTAGCTTTCACACAATAACATGAAATCCCATGATTGCATTCAGACTGCCATTGGATTATACATCCAATTCCCGTTGTGTGATAAACTCCTAAGACTCTGGAGATCAGGCTTTGAATCCTTGCATGGTTATGAAAATCATTTGGGTGACCTTCAGCAAGTCATACTCTCTCAGCCTCATATGGCAGAGGCCAGGCACTGGGGAAAAGTGGGGAGCCAAAGAGCATGTCTGGTTTTGATTCCCAAGATGTTAATTATACGATTCCTAACACATCAAATACATGGAAAGAAACCGTGACTTTTGTTTGGGTTTGCCAAACAAGTTGTCTGATAACCTTTGGACAATACTATAAAAATTGTTGTGGTGGTAGTTTTTTTTGTTTGTTTGTTTGTTTTGTTTTACAAAGGAAATTTTCATGGCACCATTGACTTTAAAAAAAACCCCAAAACCCTAAAAGCCAAAGCACTAAATTTGTTATACAGTTTGCTATACGTCTACTTAGCCAATATGTTTCTTTTGTTATTGTTATCTGTCATCTGATTTTAATATATAAATGGCTGCAGTGTCTGTCTGAGGAAGACTAAGGTGGAAATCCTTTCCAATAAACAGAGAATGATACTTTTATATCAGCAGTAAATCTTCAAATGGGTTGTGTTTCCCAGTGTTTAATAATAGATTTGTTCCTTTTTTGTCTTTATGCCCTTTTTACTCTTCTAAGACACATGTTTGCAATGTTAAAAACACACCAGGCCTTTGTACTTCTGTGCTTCAGCCCATTTTAGAGCTTGAACAGATTTCTTTGCAAACCGAAGAAGTGGCAGCTATAAACCTCTTCTTCTGTGTCTGCGTCTTATATGCAAACTTTCTTTTAAGACTAGTTATGCTATATCTGTATCTGCATTTCTCTCTTGTCCTTGAATGCATAACATAACTAGTTCTATGAGAAACTTTGCATAAAACTTTGCATTTCCTGGTAGGCTTTAAAAAATCTTCCTCATTGCAGTCACTAATTTAAACAAAAAAACAGAAGCAAAAATCCCTATCAAACCATTTCTTTAATGTGTGGTTTCTCATTTTTGCTTATTAAATGTGGCTCCTTTGCTATTATCTGTAGTCTGGCTGCTGCAAATTGATTTAATCTCAACTGTAAGCAGTTCTGGTGTTTATTGAGGGGAGAATATGGTGAAAATCTTTTCCATTAAATAAAGAAGAGTAATTTCCATATCCGTCCAAATGCATCTGAGGAAGTTGACTGAAGTCCACGAAAGCTCATGCTGCCAACTTCTTTCTTTTAGTTACTCTGAAATGTGCTACAAGACCTCTGTAGAAACATTCATATCAGGACTTTTGTATGAATAATTTTGCAATCGTAGCATTATAGGTGATTTCTGAGTATCTCCTTATCAATCTTGATTTGCAATTCAGATACCTTACTAAGGTCTCTACTGATGCACAGATGCATACATTTTTTCTTTTGGGGGATGAAAAGGAACCAAAATAGTTGCATTTCTGCCTTTTTGTTGTGATCTGTTAGTATTTTACCATCTTTAAGGAGCTGCGGCCCCACAGTTTTCTTGGTCATTCTGATCCTTCAAACCCTCTTTTGTTGAGCCCTTCTTCTCTGGACAGTTTCTGCTCATTCTGAGCTTCAGCTTTCCTTATACTATTCCTGCAAGCTTAGGGTACAAATCTGTATTCTTTCTTCTTCCTTCCATTCTTGACACATGCTTCCCCTTCACTTCCTCAGCAATGTTACTGTTGCAAGAACAAGGGAGAAATGCGGAGCTTCGAAAGCTTGCAACAAGTGTATTACGCATTTCAGTTGGCTGATAACTCTATCACGGTTTGGTGGATTTTTTGTCTGAATTTGCTAAATGGCCAACACAGCTAGCCCTCCATATTTTAAGGAAGAAATATGATAACTATAAGAGCAACTAAATGATAACATGATAAATGATTTTAAGGGAGAAATATGATAATGAAACTTAGAGCCAAAATACCCCAAGGTTTGGTTGAAAATGTTGTTAGACAACCTCTGTTGGGGGAGAGAACGTAATGGGTGGATCCAACATTTTTCAAATCTAGCTTACAATGGGTTGGATGCATATGTTGTCATTTGCATTGTATTCTCAGGAAGAATTGTGGTTCAATTCCTAACACTGTCCTACATAGAGAAGACCCACTCAAATTGCTAAAATCCCATTGCTGTCAATGTGCATACTGTAAATTTAACTAAGGGTGCATCTGTTGTTGTTGTTGTTGTTGTGTGCCTTTAAGTCAATTCAGATATAGGGCGACCCTAGGGTAAACCTTTCATGGGGTTTTATTGGCAACATTTTTTTTTCAGAGGACGTTTGCCATTGCCGTCCCCTGAGGCTGAGAGGATGTGACTTGCCCAAGGTCATCCAAGGGGTTTCATAGCCAAGTAGGGAATCGAATCTTGGTCTCCAGAGCTGTAGTCCAACACTCAAACCACTACACAACATTGGCTTTGCAGGGGTGCATTTATACTGTGGAAATAATGCTGTTTAAGTGCTGTGGCGCCATCCTATGGAATCCTGGGATTTATAGTTTTACAAAGTCTTTAGCCTTCTCTGGCCAAGAGTCCTGGCACCTCACAAAACTACAAATCCCAAGATGTTGTAGGATGGAGCCACTGATGATTAAAGTGGCCTCAAACGGCATTATTTCTACAGCGTAGGTGCCTCCTGTGTCAGCATCCAACCCATAGTTCTACTTTGTCACGACAATAAAAATGAGAGGAGAAAAATGTTGCCGAAACGACGTTCTTCAGAAGGGTTCATTGTTGGGCTGGAAGCACTTGGAGCTCTAAACTTTTTCTTTTCTCATATGCACATATTGGGAAGGAATTCACCCATGTATGCCTAGCCCTACTGCACATAAAACTTTCCACACTTAAAGTACAGCCGCTGTTTTTATCTGCGATGGCCACGATCCAGCAAAAACACAGCCCCAAAGTCAGAAGCTTTTCAAGCACTGTTTGGCCCTGAGATTCCAAAGAAATAAAAGTTATCTAAAACTTCTCGCTATGGGTTCATCCATTAAAGGCCCGGCTGGTCAGTGTGAGCGCGGGTGTTAATGGATTTTCTGAGAGAGGAACAAGAAAGAAGAGGCTTTTAGGAATACTTAAGTTACATTAACACAGAGACGCACACAGACACACACATTATATGTTTTGCTTGTATTATAGGAAGTGATGGATGGTACTATCAATTCAAGGTGCTTGTCTTGACCTCTAAGCCCCAATGGCTTGGGGACATGACTTCTCAAAGACGTTCCTCTTCCTTATGAGTCAATCCCAAATCTAAGAACTTCAATAGATGGCTTGTTACATGGCTCTTAAAATTAGGGGTATCTGATCTGGCTGTTTTAATTGTTTGGTTTTAGAACTGTTTTTACAGAGAGGTTTCAGAGTGTTTTCTATTGCTTTTTTAGTTACCGTATATACTCAACTATAAGTCGACCTCATGTATAAGTCGAGGGCAGGTTTTGGGGGCAAAATTATGGATATGGATATGACCCTTAGATAAGTCGAGGGTAAAACTTAGAGGCATGCAACAAAGGATCTAAATGATGAAGGAGCAGGATATAATAATAATAATAATAATAATAATAATAATAATAATAGATGCTACAAGCCATTGAACTGTTCTACAAAATGCATGTTGTATAAAACATGCATTTCTCTTCTTCACCTTTAAAGCCCTACACATTGGGTTCAGACTATCCGAAAGACTGTATTTCCATATGTAAACTAAGGCATGCGTTAAGATCTGCAGAGAGTCTTTTCCGCAGTTGCTTCATCCCACGGGGGATTTTATAAGGTTCACTTATAAAATAAGTGAACATAGTACGAGGAAGCATCATAGACCAACACTTGAACTCTATCAGTTTCTCTACTAGGGTTGGCAGGTTAAGACTATCTGATGTCCTGACATCTCAAGGCCCAAACCTGAGACCCGAGTGACCCTTGTAATGCCATATAGAATGGGCCTTGGCGAAGCTAAAAGAAGCAACCCTCAGTGGTATCATTACGAATGACATCTTATGTATCAACCACAGATGCCAGAATATGGCACACAATGAATAAAATGACTCCTATTCAATTGCAAGTCCTACCATGAAGCTATCCTAAAGTAGGTTTTCAGAATTACATTTTTGTCTCGGTAATTCTGATGCAGACATCAGTTCCTAGGGTTATTTGGAATTCTATTTGTCATGCAGAGTGCTGTTTTTTAAAATAACAAATAAATACATTTCACTAAAAAAGACAAGTCATAAAGCTGTCATCTTGTTTAATGGGGGATGTTGGGAGGCCAAGAAATGGGTCAAAAGGGCAGCGTGGAAAATCGGGAGGAGCAACTCAGATTCAACAGCTAAAGATTTTATTCATTTGAAGAATTGTACAATTTTGGTAAGTTATGAAAAGGCTTGTCATCTGAAGCATCCCTGGACCTTGTTGGAATGTAGGGTTACATCAGGGATGGGAATTGTGAGGCCCTGCACATGTTGCTGTTGCTGAACCGCAGCTCTCTTTACCCCTCACTATTGGCTATAAGAGTGTACCACTGTTATAGTTTCTATGGGACTGCTTTATGAATGGATATTGCAAACACAAGTGTTGTTGTTGTGTGCACTTCAAGTCATTTCTGACTTACGGTGACCCTAAGGCGAACCTATCATGTGGCTTTCTTGGCAAGATTTGTTCAGAGGAGGTTTGCCATTGCCATCCT
Organism: Urosaurus nigricauda; assembly: GCA_034509955.1. Classification (NCBI taxonomy): domain Eukaryota; kingdom Metazoa; phylum Chordata; class Lepidosauria; order Squamata; family Phrynosomatidae; genus Urosaurus; species Urosaurus nigricauda. Next base: position 20,877,191 of record JAOEGL010000011.1, on the reverse strand, counting down.
CTGAGGCTGAGAGAGTGTGACTTGCCCAAGGGCACCCAGTGGGTTTCATGGCCAAGCTGGGAATTGAACCCTCATCTTCAGAGCTGTAGTCCAGCACTCAAACCACTCTCACAAATACCACAGTTTAAACAATTTGCAGGTTGATATAATGTTTTAAAACAGCATCAGTGTCTGATGCCATCCTAAGCCGTTGTGTGCCTTCAAGTTGTTTCTGGCTTATGGTGACCCTAAGGGAGATGTTCTTGGGAAGTTCCTTCAGAGAGGGTTTGCCATTGCCATCCTGAGGCTGAGAGAGTGTGATTTGCCCAAAGTCTCCCAGTGGGTTTCCATGGCCAAGCCAGGATTCAAGCCTTGGTTTCCAGAGTCCAACACTCAAACCACTACACCACATTGTGCCATTAACCACCACCAATCCACTTACCAAAAGAGTTGCCAATTCACAAAATAACACAAGCCACATGGATTGTGAAACTACTGAACAGGTGTCATTACAGAGTCCATTTCAAGCATTCAGGTATCCAGCCATGAACATCCCAAGACTCTCACCTTGGACTGTAAAAGTGCAACATGTGAATAAACGTTCTTGAACAGTTGCCTTCCTGATCTGAATAGACTATTACCATATAATTTGAAGGTATGTTTCAGTTCCTTGTCTGATAACCCAGAGGTGAAGGCAACAGTAAACTTAGAAAAAGCTAGCCCATAGCATATTGTTTTAGTTGAGACTGGGAAGACTTTTACCTTAGGGGTAATTTTCCCCCATTGCTTCACTTGGTGTCATAAATTCCAATTATCACTTGACAGATAGAACTGATGCCGCAGGTCTGATGCTACGTTGTTAAGAGAGAGAAAACTAGACCAAGGAGACATAACCACCCTGCAGATCACTTCCAGCTGGGAAGACTTTTGAGAAGCTATAGAAAGATTTTGTTGATACAAGTATCCTTTGTTCCGATTTAAAGAGAAGAACTTACGTGCCAAGTTTGCGGGTTGTCACTCGGAAGCGTCTCCTCTTCAACGCTGATGCTCCTGTTGAAGAAGTGGAGAGAGATAGATGGACGCACATGCATTCAAAGTGCTGCCGTTTTGGGTTATTAAAAGATCGTTCCTGCTCCCGGCAGATCACATCCTCCTTTTTACAAAGAGAGGAACGCGCCTCCCGTCTAATGGAGAAGAAGGTTGAAAAATGCAAGTGCTCTCTGAGGACGAAGGGAAAGTGAAGGGGAAAGAAAGTGCCAAAAAAGGACTCATGGAGTGCACTTACAATGCCTGCTTCGTAGCTAAGTGTCCATGCTTTCAGCTCAGCTGCCTGGAGCTGCAAAGTCTGTTTAAAAAGAAAACCTGCAACCAGGTCCCTCCCTCATTCCTTGGTCTAGGGTGGAGTTAAGTCTTTTCACATTAGGAAAAAAAAAATAGCAGGGAGCATTGTCACTTTCGCCACGGCAAGCAGATTGCTTCACCAAGGCTTGCTTGCTGCATTCTGTTGCAACTTGTTGACAGTCGAGAGAGTGTGCCTGGGGGGAGTCTTTGACTTCACATACCTGTCCTCACTTGCTGAGAGCCAGTGTGGCATCGTGGTCTGAGTGTTGGATCAGAACTCTACAGACCAGAGTTCGAATCCCTGCTAGGCCATGGAAAACCTCTGGGTGAGGTTATTGCATGAAATTTAAAACCGTCTCAGTTCTCACGGGCTGCAGCCAGGACATGAGATGGAGGCAGGGATTTTCGCATGCTAAATCGCCGTCTAATTGCTGGCTGCCATCAACCCGGGTCCCATCCACACTCCACCAGCACTTTTTCAAAGCTGGAAAGCTCCTGACTTCAAAAAAGTGTGGCTGGGACCCTGCTTGGACCCGGGCGGATGGCGGATAGTGATTAGATCTTGCAAAAAAAAAAAAACCTATGGTAGGTTTGCCTTGTTGTTGTTGTTGGGTGCCTTCAAGTATTTTATGACTTATGACAACCCTAAGGTGAAGCTGTCATAGGGTTTTCTGGGGCTGAGAGTATGTGAATTACCCAGTGGGTTTCCATGGCAGAGTAGGGAACTGAACCCTGATCTCCAGAGTTCTAGCCTCAGACCACTATTCCTGGTTTGCCACAGGGTCTCCATAACTCACAAATGACTTGAAGGTACACAACAACAACAAAAGCTTTGGTTCCTGCTTCATTCATTGTTCTCATGGGGGCGGTACAGACCTCCCAAAAAGAGCGGTCTGGCGCCACCTCTTTTTGCTGCGGAACTTCACCGCAGCAGTTAGATGCAGTTGTGGCGCAATGAAGGGAAAAAGCACCATTGGGCCCCTTTACATCTCCACAACTGCACAGCTCTGTCTAAAAGCTGCACAGTTGGAGCAGTGTGCTTGCGCACACCACCTAAAAAACCTTACATGATGACGCAGGTGTCATCACGTGCTAGGGTTAGGAAGCGTGTGGATGCTGTGCTCTCCCTAACCCTAATCCCGCCCCAAAGACGGCCCTTTTGGGCCGTCTGTATTGGGCTATGGTCACTGTTTCCATGTCTAAAATCAAAGAACTGTGAACTTTGGAGATACTGTCTGTATTCTGGAAGAAGATTCAGAGTGTTTCCAAATAACACAACCATGGCATTTTGATACTACTTCAACTACCAAGGTTCCAGCTCATGGACTCCAGAGAGGTGTAGTTTTCTGAGATCCACAAAATTCTGTGCGAAAGGCCTATAATGCTATAGTTCAGAGGAATGGAGCAAAGCTTTCTAGCAGAGGATTCTAAGGAACTCTCCAAACCACAAATCTTAGTTCTCTGTACAGTAGTAAGGCGAAGGCAGGCAGCATTATAGCACACTGCTATAAATATGCAGTGTTGATACAGCCTCAGGGTTTAAGAAAAATCTATTTTTTCTTAAAGTAGTGGAAGATGAGCTTTTACTAAGCAAAAATATGTGGGGCAATTTTATTGCTTCACTTACCCATATGCTTGTGTTTAGTTACCTAATTGTCTTGTTCTAGATTTTCTTACGAAAAGGCAATATTATTTATTGAATTATGTATGGCATTTATTTATCATTTTTCAATCCACCAGGTGATGCACTAAAACACTTAAGAATTCTAAAACAAACAACCAAAAAACCCAATTAAAGAACATGCAATAAATAGCTAAAAACCAATGGGAAACACTCCAAAATCCCTCTTTAAAAATAATCCTAAAACCAGCAAGTGGCAAATGGTTTTACAAGCAATCGGAGCTATTTTAAGAGCCAAAGGCTGAGTGAAATAGCACAGTTTGGCTGAGCTTTGGAAACTGAGAGGGGATGGTGCTGGTCTTATTCTGGAATAATGCTATAGAGAAAGCTCTGTCATTTATAGCCATGAGCCCAGTTGCTTAGGATGGAAGGATACAGAACAGCTTCTGCTGATGATCTTAGATTTTGAGCAGGCTTCTATGGCAGCTCATATGTATTCGGTCCAAACAACCAGTTTGGAGACATTATCCAGAGTTCCCAAATGTCACAACAGAGCTTTAATCACACTCTTCTCCTACTGTTATGCCATAGCTTTCTTTCACTCAGTATTTAGATTCAGAAATTCACTTGGTGGGGCCAGCTCTACCATTAACCAGAGGGAGGCAATGGGTGGTTTGTTTTTCTTGTTGTGTCCCTTCTAGTCAGTTCCAACTTATGGGAAGCATAAGGCAAACCTGTCATGTTTTGTTTTGTTTTGCAAATTTCTTCAGAGCAGGTTTGCCGTTATCATCTTCTGAGGCTGAGAGAACGTGACCTGCCCAGGGATAGTTCACAATGTCTTGTCACTGAGGATGTGCTTTTGTAAGGATAAAGGTCATAACTTCCGATTCAAGACCGAAGTTGCCAGATTATTTGTATCACAACAGCTCACAATAACATATTATCTCTTGGGGGTGCATCTGTAAGGGTCATGGGTCTTAATGTCTTGAATGGAAAACTTTGCATTGCAACCCTTTGCATGGCTCGCAACAATATGTTAAGGACCCATTTTTGTAAGGATGACAGGTCTTAATTTCCTATTCAAGACCAAACTATCACTGAACATTTTGCATTGAAACAGACATAGCTCACAACAATATGTTGTATCTGGGAATCTACATTTTCCTTTTATTATTCTCGGGATGTCAGTCAGACACCAAAGGGTGTGTTATGTATATTGTTTGCACATGGTTTCCTCTCTCTCAAGATCAGATCTACTCTGTGTTTGTCTCTATGTGCTCCCTTAATTATTCTTCCACTTGTCTGTTTGCATAGTGGCTCCTTACCATGTTTTTAACAGATGGATATGAGATAAAAAAGCATTCTTCCTTAGATTTCCTTGATTACAGGGAGTGAGCGATCCACCCTTTTCTGCTTTTGTCTCAAGTGTCCTCATGAGAGGCAGGCTTTTAACAAAAGAATGTGAACCTTCCTGGATTCCAGAGATGTAATATGCATCAAGACGTCTGTCTAAATACTCGAAAGGCACAAAATCCCATTGGATCTTAGATGCTAAGCAGAATCAGCCCTTGTTAGCACTTGGATGGGAAACAGCTAATGAATCTCAGGTGCCGTAGGGTATATTTCAGAGGAAGGCACTGGCCAAACTACCTCACAGTATTTTGTAATTTTTTAGCCATTTTTAAGACTCTGTTGTCTCTGCATGGCTCTGTAGCACCTCTGTTGACCTTCCAGAGGGAGGTGGTTGTAAAAAAATACTTTTGCCAAAGAGATTTTTCCATCCCAACAAAAGGCAAGCTTTTATGACTGTCTCCCTTGGGAAAAGAATGGAAGTGTTTTGATGGCCTATGGAGATGCATGGAAAAAGCCTCCTCTCTCTCTCCCTCTCTCTCTTTGTGTCTTGGCTTTCTTTTGTCATATGATAATGTTCGCACACTCTCTCAGCCTCTCACACTCTGGAATTTATCACACTGGGGCTGATTTTGACGTTAAAGAGAGATTAAAGTGCATTTAAAGCATCCCGCAAGTGAAGCGGAAATGGCAAGTAATTCTGCAAATGATTATCACATGCAATCGCACAAATAAAGTGATATCAGAAATGCATTGTTGCTGAAATTCTGAAAGTAAAAAAGATGTGCATTAATGCTTCTTTGTGACCGCTTTAATGGCAGGTTTTTTGTGTCATCGAGTGAAATCATTATGTGTAATTATGCAATTTTCCCGGGAAATTCTCAGGATAAATTCCCAATCTCTTTCATGTGATAAACTCCTCTCTTAGTCTCTGAGGAAGGCAATGGCATATTTCCTCTGAACAAATCTTATAGAGAAACCCCTATGATTAGTTCACCTTAAGGTTGCTATAAATGGAAAATGACTTCAAGGCTCACAACAACAGAGAGATAAATGCTTTATTGACCTGTTTTCACACTGTAAACTGGAGCAATTTCTCTAGTGCTTATTTTTGTTTTCATACACTGAAAGAACACAGGAAAATTGTTGGATGCCTCCTATCTGACCTCTGGCTCTTCAACAAAACACTTGACCATGTGAATGAGGGGCTGAATCACTTAAAAGGTGAAGCTGGGAACATAAAGAAGAATAAACAGTAAAGTTGATAAAAGATCTTGTCCTCTGCAGTGACCCAAAAAGTGGGCAAAAGTAGCATTAGTTAGATTTAACGCTATTATAACTCAGGATGCCAGCCAAAGTGTTTTTGTTGTTGTATCCCTCCGAGTCATTTTTGACTTACAGTGACCCTGAAGGCAAACCTGTCATAGGGTTTTCTTGGCAGGTTTCTTCAGAGGGGGTTTGCCATTGCCATCCTGTGAAGCTGAGAGAGTGTGACTTGCCCAGGGTCACCCAGTGGTTTTTTTACGCACAAGCGGGGAGTTGAACCCTGATTTCCAGAAGTGTAGTCCAGGGCTCAAACCACTACATGATGCTGGCTTTCTAATCCACTTCCCCGTTTTTTCCTGATGTTAACTCTACTTGTTGCTGTGTATAGTTTAATCGCTTTCTCTTTCTCTGAAACTACTTATAAAGGCTGGCAGTTATAATGTCATATGTTAGATCTATGACCTTGTACCACTTTCCTATTCCCATTTATGAGTGTGGTACCATCACCACAATCAGAAGTGCTCCATATCCCTGCCTTAAAATCCATCCAACCACACCAAGAGATGGGATTCTGTGGCCCTGGATAGCAGGGGACTGATGGATGACATTTCCTGCTCCCTCCTGCCCAGTTGTGATGTGTCGAGGAGTTGTGATAAGACCCCACAGGGGTTTCTGCGTCTGCTCCGCATGTAATGGCCTATTGGAGAAAGAAGGCTGGATAGTCATCCTTCAGCATCCCACCCACCAGCTTTGGGGTTTGGATCATGAGATGTATTGCAGCCACAGCATCATGGTTATATGTCCGATGCAGGATGTTTCTAGTCCTTTGTTACTGTTTTCAGCCAATAAGTAGAAACTGTCATTTATACTAGATTATAAATCGGCCTCATGTATAAATTGACGGCCAAAATTAAGGATTTTTATATGGCCCATGGATAAGTCGAGGATAAATCGAGGGATGCAGTGGCTTAGTGTTTAAGATGTCAGTTCTGATGATTGGAAGATTGGAAGGTTGGCAGTTATACTAAAATATAAGTCAACCTCATGTATAAATCAAGGGCCAAAATGATGGATTTTGATATGGCCCATGGATAAGTCGAAGGATGTGGTGGTTTAGCGGTTACAATGCCAGTTCTGATCATCGGAAGATCTGAAGGTTGGCAGTTATACTAGACTATAAGTTGACCTTATGTATAAGTTGGATTTTGTTATAGCCCATGGATAAGTCGTGGATAAGTCGAGGGATGTGGTGGCTTAGTGGTTAAGACACCAGTTCTGATGATCGGAAGATTGGAAGGTTGACAGTTCGAGGCCCGAGTGCTGCATGATGGGGTGAGCTCCTATCACTAGTCCCAGCTTCTGCCAACCTAGTAGTCTGAAAGCATGCAAATGCAAGTGGAAAGATAGGTACCACTTCTCAGTGGGAAGGTAACAGCTTTTGGTGCAGCCATGCTGGCCACAGGACCACCAGAGAAGTCCTCAGACAATACTGGCTCTTTGCTTTTTTAAAACTTAAGGGCATGTAACAAAAGATCTAAAGAATGATGCAGAGAAACACAATGCCATAGAAGTTACAAAATTCCAGCAGGCATAACCATTTGTGATCACATTAAAGGAAGAGAGACTAGAGGGAGGTCAGTGCTCGCAGGACAGATTTTGCTCTTCTTTTTCACCAGGGGATGGTTCTATATGTATGTATGTGTATATATGTATATATGTGTGTGTGTGTGTGTGTGTGTGTATGAGTTATAGTACAGTATTTACATTGACCTGTGCATAAGTTGACTCAGTTATTTTGGATCATTTTTGACTAAAATTTCTAGACTTATACACGAGTATAAACAGTACACCTGATTCAGTGCCAACAGCAAATATTTCTTATTTTTTTGGAACAGCAGGGGGCTCGATAAATTTCCTTAGACACAAAGCCTTTGGTTTCTGTTCCAGGAAATGCTATTCTGTTACCAAACCCCAATACAGGATGGCAGGAAGTCTGAGACATGGAGCACTTTTCTGTAACCTAATTTAGAGTATTTGAATGCCAGCTGTAGTTCATGCATTAGTACTGCCCAAGCACTCTCTTTCTTCAAACTCATTATTCTTTCCTGATATTAGAGTTTGTATATAGATCATTTGTTGAATCAAAATCCTTTTTCCCCCTTTATGATGATCCTAAATCAACCCTATCGGGGGTGGTGGTGGTGGTTCTTGGAACATTTCTTCCAAAGGGGGGGGGGAGTTATTATTGCCATCATCTGAGGCTGAGAGAGTGTGCCTTGCTCAAGCTCATCCAGTGGGTTTATATGGTTGAGCCAGGATTCAAATCCTGGTCTCTAGAGTCATAGTTCCATGCCTAAACCATTACACAAGGGTGGCTCACACATTGACAACCCTCCTTTGAATAAATCTTGCCAAGAAAACCAATGCTAGGGTCACCATTAATTGGACAAAATGCATAAAATACATTGTGCAAGCTTCTGAAACTATACCGGCTTCTTCTTAGGCAAAGTTTTTAAAAATCTTGTTTTAAAAAAACAAACCAAGATAAATATGTTTAAAAATACCTTTGCCTGTGGAAGAAGCCAGTGAAGCTTCAAAAACTTACACCATTTTGGATGGCCCAGTAAAAGTATCATGGTTTTATGAATTTTGGACATTATACTTTGCTGTATGGCCAACAGTTACCCCGGATATCTTTTATATATAAGTATATACGATAGATTATGCTAGTAATCATAACATGTTGATATATTTGATGACCACAGGAGTCTGCCAGTTTAATCAGATTAAGAATTAATTTGATGGAGCAGTAGATTTTTGATTAGCAGAAATGGGAAGATGCCCTCATTTTTTTTTTAAAAAAAATTAAATTTTGTTGAAATAAACAATTTCGTTGTGTTGTTCTTGGAATATATGATGGATAGAATTAGTTCTAAGCACGTACTTTTCAACAACAAATCAGAGAATTTAGATAAGGAACGGGGAACATGTGGCAGCCCTCTAGATTGTTACTAGGCTACACGTCTCATCATCCCTCACCATTGGTCTTGCTGGCTAAGGTTGAGAGCGTTGCAACTGAACAACATTTGAAGAACCAAATTCATCCCTGATTTATCCCCTGCCCCATGAACCCCCCTTCCAAATATCCCATTTTGGCAGGGACACTCCTGAGTAATCCTCTGTTGTTCCATTTTCCCCCAAGTGCCTTTAAAATGTCCCAATTTCTTCTGCCACCTTCCCCCTTTATCCTCAGCTTACTTCCATTGTTTCAAACCAAGTTCAAAATGTAAAAGTAGTTTTCACTCTGTTAACTCTGCCGGGGAAAACAGGGAGGAGAGAGTGAGTCTTCTCCTTCCCAGGAGGCAAAAAACAACTGCTGCATCTACTCCTAGCCTGTGTTGTTGTTGTAGTTGTTGTATGTCTTCAAATCTTTTCCACCTTACAGCAACTCTAAGGGTTCATGATACCCAAGAGTACTGTGGGGTTTTCCTGGCACTATTTGTTGAGTGGAGGTTTGCCATTGCCTTCTCTTGGGACTGAGAGTGTTTGACTTGCCCAGGTTCACGCAGTGGGTTTCATGGCCAAAGGTGGGAATCGAACCCTGGTCTCCAGAGTCATAGTCAAAAACTCAAACCGTTGCACCTTGCTGGCTTCAGCCTGTGTATTCTTCCTCATCAATACCTTGTCCCACCTGTAACACATTCTGATGTCGCTTGGCCACAAATGCCCTGCTTTTCGTTTGCAAAATGTTGGTGGGTATGCAATATCTTGTTCCAGGCAGATATATTTTGGAGCATGTTGTTGGAACACAGGTGGAATCCCATGATCTTCTTAACAAGTGAGGCTGGATAGCCATCTGTCGGGGATGCTTTGAGGGAGAGTTCCTGCATGGCAGGGAGTTGGACTGGATGGCCCTTGTGGTCTCTTCCAACTCTATGATTCTATGATTCTATGCAGGACAATGCAGTCCTTCAGATATACTTAGCCCCAAACCATAAATCTTACCTGAGCATCCCTCTCTTGCTTCATCTGAACATAAGAATGTGTTTTTTCACCTGACTTTTTTGGGGAAGACAGATATCCAAAAGGTGATGCCTTTATAGCAAGGAGAAGTAGTGATGAGGAAGGCTTCAGATAGGAAGCCCAGATACGGAGAAAAAGAAGTTTGGGGGAGTGTAGTTGTGGTGAAGAATTTGGGGCAGGAGATATTGAAATGGCAATTTTTTGGACAGAGGGAAAGTGGCTCAGATTTTATACTGACTCATACCAATCCACTCGCTGGTCTATTATCTGGCTGTGTTTACATATCTGCAGTGTGATGAAAGTGCTCACAAGCACAAGAGTATTTTTAGATGTACATTTTTGGCTTTTCATTTCTATGAGTTTCCTTTTCATGATACACAAGACGTCGGGCCAGTCCATAACTCACACGCAACAGGATGAAATGACAGGATTATTCTTGGTGCACGTGTTGGCATTTTCACCTCTTTTTTGCAAAGCCGTTGCACTAAAAGGAAATCTAAAAATAGGCCAGGCTGGGATAAACTGGCACATGAATTTCTTTGGCTCTTTCGGAACAAAGACATACACACCTGATTTTGCTAATATTGTGGTCTCAACGCCCTCAAATTAGATACCTTCCCTTTACCACCCCGATCCTTATTTGAAGCACATTTCTTTTGCCACCTTGTTGTTGTTGTTGTCATTGTCATGTTAGTTGGTGTTGAGTGCCTTCAACTGGATTTGGATATATGGCGATCCGAATGGCGATCCGAAAGTGAACCAGTCTTGGAGCTTTCTTGACAAGGTTTGTTCAGAATGGGTTTTCTGTGGCCTTCTCCTGAAACCAAGAGGGTATGACTTAACCAAGGTCAGTGGACTTCCAGGCCTAGAGGAGATTTGAACCTTTGTCTCTCAGAGTCCTAGCCCAGCACTTGAACTACTATACCATGCTGGATCTCTCTGCCTCTCAATGTATCCAGAAACCTTTTGGTTTTGCAGAAACATCACCCAGCTATCCCTCAAGGTGGCTTCACCATCAATGTAAAATTCAGAAATATTGTACGAAAACTTTTGGAAGAAACAAAGTTTAAAACACACACAAAGAAGAAACGTCTGCAGAGCACTGAAACCTCTAAGAAACATTAGGTGGTCTCTCTTAATATAAAAGAGCAAAGTAGCCATTTCAGGCAACTGGTTTGGAGTGTCATAAAGGGACAACATTTTTTATTTTTATTGCTGTCATTTCTGTTGGTGCTATTGTTGCCAAGGAGAGTCACTTGTGTCTTTTTTTTCTGTTTCACGTCACCAAATAAAATAGTTTGAGATACTATGCAAAATTTGGAAAATCTGCCTTTACAGATTTTCTGCGATGGATACTTGTGATGTCTATTGGCCACTTATTCTGGGAGTTGCATTAAAAAAATAAAAGAATTTTACTATATAGTGTGACTGAGGGAGGGGTGTTTGTTACATCTCAAAGAACACAAAAGCTTGGGCTGTCCTATCATTCACCCAACTCTTGCAGCGAAGACAACACATCTTCCAAAAGGGAGGCGGCCTTGATCACAGAGCAGTTATCATCAAACAGTTGGGCTGTTATCAGTAATATCCACTGATATAAAACAATAATATAATTGTTTTGGGTGCAAAATCAGCTTGTCTCCCATCTGATTTTTCCCCCCTTCTGCCTCATTCTCACGTGGAGTTACTCTGGTTAATTGATCATTTTAAAAACCTTCAGCCAATAAAGTCCTGCAGAAAATTACTTCCTGGAAGAGCTTTCCCCTTCTGAAAACCAGTAAACCTCATGCAGTTCTCTTAACAATCCCTGCAAATGTTCTAGAGAAAACCCATATTTTTACTGCTCAAGAAAGATCAGAAATGATGGCAGGATTTTCTTGGAACGCCAAAGCTACCATGCCACAACCAAATTTCTTCCGTATGCACTGAAGGGGTACAGAGCAAGGCTTGGTCAATGAGTGGTACCAGTCTTTAGAGCACTAATTTTACATACAGTACTCAAGTATTGCAAAAGATTGGGTTGTTTATGGTCACGCTAATGCTTCTGGGGTAGAGCCATTTCATTTCCTTCTTCCTCAAATGGGGTGCCAAGTCGGGACTATCCCAGGTTGTGAAGTTCCAGGGCCAAAGCCTGAGACCTAGGGATGACCCCTTATGATGTCAGTCAGTATGACGGCTTAAGCATCAGCCACAGTTGGACAGAGGTCACAATTACAATGGAAAACACCATCCCTAACAAATAAGGAAAATATACACAAGTTGAGCATCCCTTATTTGCACATCTGCAGTCAAAAATGCTCCAAAATCCAAAACTTTTTTTTACAGGTGGCTGAGACAGAGATATCCTTGCTTTCTGATGGTACAGTGTCCACAATTTTTGTTTCATGCACACTGCTAACAATATCTAAAATTACCTTCAGGCTGTGTGTATAAGGTGTGAAAATGTTGGTATGTAAAGAGTTCTTGTAGCACCTTTGAGACTAACTGAAAGAAAGAAGTTGGCAGCATGAGTGCTGTATGCAAAACCCTCCAGGGTTTCATTAACAGATCCATTTGGTGGAGCAGACTGAGGAAGCAGACTGAAGTCTATGAATGCTTCTGCTGCCAACTTCTTTCTTTCAATTAATCTCTAAGGATGCTACGAGATCTCTTAACATGCTGATTTTATAGACTAACATGGCTATATCTTTGATTAAATGAATGTTGTGTTTAGACTTGGATCTCGTTTCCAAGTTATCTCATTATGCATATGCTCATATTCCAAAATCCTAAGAACTCTGAAATCGGAAACACTTCTGGTCCCGAGCGTTTCAAATAAGGGATACTCAACCTGCATACACATTATATTCTCCAGCTGTCCCAATTTGGCAGGACTGTCCTGCTTAATCCTCTTTTGTCTCATGTTTTCAGCTGCTTTTAACATGTCCCCTGCTTTTAACACGTGCCCCAGTTTTCAATTTCAATTGTGAAACATTGGAGGATGTGACACACACTTTCAAACAGGGCTCTTGCCCTGAGATGCTTCCTTCTCACCCCAAAGACTGTAGAAGAGACCACAGGCCCTAGAACTGGGAATCCTATTTTGCAAACAGCAATATTTATATTTGGACACCATTGCTAGTGCTACGTAGGATTATCATTCTCATGAACAAATGAAGGTAGGAAAAGAGACTTGCCATCTTCACTGTCCTAGAGGCAATGTAGAAATAGATCAAATTTCTCATAAAGCTTATCAACCACCCAAGTGCAAATTCTTCAACAACAAGGGAACATCTGCAGACATTTAATCTGGAAATGAATGTGTGTTTATAACCAAAGCTAACCTAGAGCAATAATATTTAGCATAAGCCGCCCTGAATAGACAAGGAGCAGTACCAATATAGTACAGCTCTCTCAAGTTTGAGAATTTACCACAGCATTCTCCCCCCCCCCCCCCCCCAAATAAGTAGATTTCTTGAGTAAACAAGATTTTGCTTTTATTGGCCTAGAAATTACTAAGAAAGGTGCTTGGATTATTATTATTATTTAAAGACATCTTGCAGGAAGTTTCCCAGATAAGCACTAGAAACACACAATAAGGGAACAAATGCCAGGAAGTGTGGACTTAAAGGAATATGCCAAATCCTTAAATGCAGGCTTTGGAAAAATAAAGGAATTTTTTGTTGTTCTGCAGTGGAAAATGTCAGGAAACTCAGCAGGATGTTGCACCGTCTCAAGAGTGCTGTCAGCTTGGATTTCCTTGGCTGTCCAAGCCTCATTTTGCTCATCTGTGTCCTCATCATAATTGTTCTTATAAATTCACCCTGCCTTGCATACACTGTTTATTTTTATTTTGTTTTCAATAGCTGCTCATAACGCCGTAGAACATTGCTTGCATGAGCCAGCTCCTGCAACTTCAGTTCCTAAAAGGATTATAGTCAAAGATCTGGAAATTCAGCATAGACTAAAATGAGCAATGTAGAATCAGGCTGCATCCATACTGCGGAAATAATCTTTATCTGCCACGTTCAATGCTATGGAATTGAGGGAATTGCAGTTTATTGTGGCACCAGAGCGCTCAGACAGAGAAGGCTAAATGTCTCAGAAAACTGCAAATCCTGGAATTTCATAGCATGGAGCCATGGCAGTTAAAAGTGGTGTCAAACTGGATTATGTCTGCAATGCGGATGCAGCCTTGGCTAAAGTTTTCTGTTTGGCTAGTTAGTTAAACACTTCTTTTATATGTTTGTTCGGCATTTTCCTAAAGACCTTCACTTAGCCCAAATTGTTAGCCATCTTAAACTTTGGTTCAGCAACCATCATTGTTCATTCTGCATAATTAAAGTATGAACTAAATATTAAATATAAAATTTCCCAGTTCAAACTAAGATATAATTAGCAACCAGGTAATCCTTGATAGAAACAATAAATATGCTTAGAACAAAGTATTTTAACCTTTATACAAGCCGAATGCCAATAAACAATACGATCATATATAGTAATTATTTTTAAAAAATGTGATAACATTTGTGACAATATAAATGCAACACAACCACTGCAGCAATAATATTGATCTATGATTTAGTAACATTACCGTGTTGCCATATTTTCACGAAAGAAGAAATGTCCACATATATAAAACTGTAGACTTTGTTGATAACTGTGCTAGACTCTTCTTCCTATATTATATTATGGAATTCTTCCAAGAAGTCCATCAGTCAATTAGCATGTCGAAACATCCAGCTATTCAATAGAATAATGCATTAAATCAAGGACAGTTTTCCCCAGGTAATTACTGAACGGTTTCATCTTTAAAAATGACTTCCTCTGCTCACAATGAAAGTCTATTTTGCTTTAGTAAGTAACTGTTGCACACCTGAGTATATAAACTGCAACCATATGGTTCTCTGCCCAGTAATGCCTGTAGATGGGGAGGATGTGGGTACTTAACATCAATTGGCTCTCTTTGACTGCATCCACACTGCAGAAATAATCCAGGTTGACACCACTTTAACTGCCACGGCTCAATGCTATGTCCCAAAAGAAAGATCTACAAGTGAAAAAAAAAGACGTAGGGCGTTGAAAATGGGAAAAGAGGAAAAGAAAAGAGATAAACATTCAAGTATTCCAAAGGAGAGGGAGGACGCCCCGTACCACATAATGCCACACGTTATCTTTTTCCTTGCCGGAGCCACTGTTGCTGCCAAAGTGAGTCCCATCAATACTTTATTTTGTTCCATATATTTAGTACTTTATATATGGTGCTTTATTTCATGATAATTCGACTTATAAAGGCTTCTCACTTCTGTGTTTCAGAGGTGGGAAGGGACCTTATAAGAAAACCCAGACATTTAAAATAACCTGGACAGATATTTAAGCTCTGAAAAAGAGGACATGTCCAGGAAAAGAAACCGGTAAGAAACCCTATTTAAACTAAGCTAACTTCCCTGCAACAGATTCCTTGTGACATGTCTATTAAATTCCAAATGATCCCTCAGTAGCCATGTCACCCTGTCCTAATAAAAATATTTATAGCTTGTTTTGATCCTTTGCAAGAGGACAAGAACTCTAATAAAGCGTAACTTTTCCTTTCCCGCATCCGCTCCCCAACACATTCAAGTTGGGTCCCAAACCCACATCCTCATGCATTTTCTGTGGGAAACACTTTTTTTTTTTGCACAAGGGATATTTATCTTTCGTAAACAGAAGAGGCATAACGCCAGTGAATTACGTGCAGAATTTACAATCACTGCTGCAAAAAAACTAGCTTCTTTCTTTCCTTTCCTTTCCTTTCTTTCTTTCTTTTCCCATAACAAATGTAGGCTATCATCAACTGGCTCCATCAGAAGCAATCCTTGTGAAGAGGGCTGCTGTTTCAAATCTGAGTCCTGTGTGAGACTGCAGGGAAAGGTCTAAGAAAATCCTCTTTAACCTGGTGTGCTCCAGGTTCATCCCCAATTCGGAAGGTCAGGTCATGTTGCCTGGAGATCCCAGAAGTTGTAAACCAACACTCCTTGATGGCATCAGATTTTACAAAACATGGTCTATGGAGTTGTTTTTTTGCAGTTAAGATGACCAAATGTGATCCTAGGAATGAATCCCCAAGTGTCCTGGACTCAGGTCTTGCAAACTCAAGGCTGTGGCTTCCTAGATTGAGTTGATCCACCTATAGGGCAGTCTTCCTCTTTTCCTATGGCCTTTCACTTTATCAAGCATTATAATAGTTTCCAGTGAGTCACATTGGGGCTGAACAGACCGCCCTTTTCAGTGCCAGATTGGGGCCGCAGCAACTACATGTCACAACCCCAATCTGGCCTTTCCGTGGCACAAAAAGGAACTGCTGCGGCTTTTCACCTTTCCTTTGGCACCGCATCATCTAGATGCAATGCTAGAGGAGTGCCGTAATGACACCCGCCGCGTGGTGGGGCACGCTGTGAAAACTAAGTGAGACCATTTTATTTGGCCCATATAGATGTGCCCTAGGAAGTGACGCTGGCTTCAGAGGTTACAAATCGACAATATATTTAAAGCCAGAAATAAGAAATATATGTACCAAATCCAAACGTCTATTCTTTTCCTTGATCCACAGGAATTATTTGGCAGAGAAGAAAGGAAAAAAAAAATCTGTTGGTAGTTTGCCTGAGAAATCTGAAGGAAAAAAAAATCAGCTGGAGGGAATTCAAAGGGAAAGTGATAAACCGTTCTTCAAAATAACTGAAGAACTTACGGAGAACTGTCTTTCTGTGTATCTTGGCCCAAAGAGAAAAGGAACTGAGGCTGAAGTTTGAGCTTTATGTGCTCTACAAATATAGATGGCTGCAAACAAAGATGATTCCAAGGAATAAGGAGGAATAATGGGACCAAATCTTTGCTCTCTTTCTAAGCACATAATAATATAAGGATGGAACAGAGTTAGGGAAAAATACTTTTGGGGGGGGGGGGCTGAATCTCTCAGTAAGCATGCCAGTTTTAGGGATTGCATGCTTCCTTTGGACTACAATTCCAATTCTGGGAGTCCTCTACACCTCTAAAAGCAGTTTATGAAAAAAAAATATTGCTCAAATTAGAGCATAATTTGCGTAAGAATCCAGGAAACTGCTTTATATCTTGCAACTTAGTTGCCAGAGTTCAAACAGAAGTATATCCCAGTTTTTTCTCTCTGGAGATGCCAGGATTTGTACCTGGGACCTTCTGTATGTAAAGTGTGCAGTCTACCACTGAGTAAAAACCTCTCCTCCTAGCTGAAGTGGATCATTTGGCGGGTCAAGCAGAAAGCACTCCTGAACAGAGATCTGATATTTAAGCCATCCTTTTGGATCAAAGCACAAGACAGATCAGATAAAGAACCAGCCCAGACGTAGCAAGGAACAGGAAACCTTGTCTGCTGTTTTCCTATGGGAACAACTGGAACTCTTATTTGATCTTCCTGGAAGTAGCCATTGATCATTTGCCAAGAAAGCATGCGTGACGAGAAAAGGAAAAATAACCACCAGACTTGATCTTGGCTGAGTATATCGATTCGCTTTGTGTCATGGAAATCTTCGTGGATGAAACAGAAGGACTAGGTTGACTTTTCTCAATTGTGCCCACCTCCTCTGGGCAGCACTGGCCAAGACTTGGGGGACTGGGTCACAGTGGTCTGTTATGATGCCATCCCACTGGCCAGGTCCTACAGATCACCACCTTGTGCTGTGTAGACATTGCTACTAACTGCCATCGAGTTGACATTGACTTAATAAGAGACCTCTAGATAAATGAGATTCCAGTTTTGTGAACATCGTGGAAGAAGTCAAGGAATGGAAAAAGACTGCTATCTGCATGCAACTGAGTGTTGAGTGGGGAAAGCAAAAACCTCTGTCTTTTGTTGATAGTCTGACTGGTAACTGTTTGCACTTTACATAGACAAAATCTGATTTCGGATAAGGGAGGGAAATCCCTGTGTAATGTGTAAATAGCTAGCAATAAGCCTCCTTGTTATGCTTTTTATTTTGGTGGTGGTGGTTGTTAACCTGCCCATTTGTCCTCCTTCCCAGAGACAGCTGTCGACAATTTAGAACTAGTTTGGGCATTGTCTGCTCTGAGATGGCAGCACTGCTGTGGAGGCTGGCATCTTCCAAGTCAGTGGGGTGGTGAATTCACTTCGGGTTTTACCCAGAACTTTAAAAGATGGGATGTAAAGTGCTGAGCTTAGTTGGGGGACTGGGTTAAGTACCTTCGGATGATTATGTTAAAATTTAGACTGAAATCCAGAGTGGATTTACCACCGTAGTTGTAGCACGGAGTTGTTGGTTGTTGCAAGGAGCTTTTTGTCCAGTTACCATGAATTGTTGATGTTGTTGTCATCCTCCCTCTTCTGTTATCATTGCTGTTGCTCTTGCCCCAAAACTGGGGCTCAATGAGGCTTGATGCAAGGCAGTCTTTCCCAGCCTTGTGCCCTTTTGATGAGTTGGGCTTCCAACATCCATCATCCTCAGCCAGCATAGCCACTGGGAATGATCAGAATAGTTGTCCAACACATGAAAGGGTGTTGACAGAAGGCTGGTTTGTAGTTTTACCAAAACTGATGCTGGATTAGAACCTGGAACTTGATGGAATCAATTTAATGTTTTTTTTCTGATTGTGGTGGGTCCCAGAATGGATGTTTGATGTGGAGAACAGAGGGATGTCAACAAGAATAATACCAGAGGACCATACAAGACCTGTTCATATAGATATTCTGATTCAAGAGGTTCAGTGAAGCCTTTGAGACTCCACTGATGCCCCCAAACTCCCAGCACTCTCTACAATTTTTTTTAGGGAAGAGGAGTCCTCATCTTTGATCATCACTCTTGTCAGCATAGTCAGTGGTGAAGTAAGCTGGGACTTACACTCCAACCATTTCTGGAGGAAGGCTTTGCTTTGGGGCTCTGGAGAGCTGCTGACAGTCTAGGTAAACAATACTGGTTTGAGTCAAAAAAATTATACTGGTTTGAGTGAGTTGATTACTTGTGATTAAAGCAAGTGTGAAGACCATTCGTTGCTTGGAAAGAGCTTTCTAAACTTGTCCCCAACCATGCAAAGCAATAGATAGATGGAAAAGGGGAGATCAGAGAGTGTGGATAGGGTGAGTTTGAATAAAATGGGGCTTTCAAAAATGTTTAAAAGCATTACCACGAGATCAGAACATACTCCACTTTGCTAAAACGGAGTTTAGATAATCTAGAAAGATTTCTCCCCCTCCGCTTTTAGAGTAAGACTTCGTAATTGTGCAACTCAATTAGCTAATATAGAGGGACCCCCCCCCCCCAACATAATACACTTGGAGGATAATCTTGCCAAGCTCTGGAGCTAAGGAGCAGAAGCACTAATTGCAATTGCCACCCACAAGGATATCTTAAGGCGCCAGGGTTGGGAAGAGACCATAAATCAGGATACAATAAGAAGAAACCCACAATAAGACCACATACAGGACTAATAGCCCATTTGTGAGTCTCTGGTGGGTGTGTAAAAGCAAATGTAATATTCTATTACAAAAAAATGAACAGGAAAATAATTGACAACAATGACATTTCTCTGCAGTTGGCATACTCCATTCATCAAAGCAATTCAGCTACAAGTCCAATACAGCATCCTTATTAGAGGCTGCCAATGATGCATTTTTGGACTACGACGTCCACAGTCTTCCAGACAGCAAAAGTAACTTTTTGAATTTTGATCTTTCCTCGTCAAGCAGCCGCAGTGCACCAAGGTAGGAGAAATCCACTGAGATACGGAGAGAGTGATTGTATTTCAGACTCAGTGAAGTAACTGGACATTATTTCTTGAGTACATCCTGGTTTATAAACCCACTTTTCTCTTTCTTCCCTTTCTTTGGTGCGTTGGGTCAAGACTACAGGAGTGAAACATTCTCAATTCCATGTTTCCCTTTTACAAAGAGATAGCTTTAGCAACTGCGGTGAATTCTTTGCACCGATATAGTCCAGTCTTGTGTCTAGCTAGGAATTCTGCAGATAGCTTCTTTTGCATTCCTGAAGTTTGATTAGTCTGGAATGTATAGGTCTGAAAAACGAAATCTCATGCGGTGTTAAATGCTCATGATATCCAAGTTCCTTATCAAGCTGTGAGAATTCAGTAAATTCTTCCCATGTTTAATGTTGTTGTTGTTGTTGTTGTTGTTGTTTTCTTCCTTACCTCCAGTTCAAGATATGAAGGGTGATGGGAGATTTAGTCTAACATATCTGGAAAGAAGGATGACATAGCTGTGTAAGCCTGGAATATCAGTACACAAAGAAATCTCGTAGCACCTTTGAGACTAACTGTGTCAAAGGATGTGTAGTATCTTCTTGCATCTGAGATGTTTCTGAGAAGAAGACCAAGTCTATAAAAGCTCATGCTACAAATTCTTTCACATGGTCTTTAAGGTGCCATAAGATCCCTTTGAATAGCTGGAGAGTGCCATTTTGCAAACAGCTGCTGCAGATGAGAGCTATATCAGTATAAAACAAATCTTAATGTTTCCTCTTCTAGCTTTAGACAAAAAGGTGGATTAGAGTCTAAAAGATGATCTGGCCTTTCCTATATGATAAGCTGTATTTTCTGACTTCAAATCAGAGGTAGAAAACCTCCCAAACTGTTGTACAGCAGGTTCCAGCAGCCCTAGGCAGTTTAATCCATGGTACTTAATGCTGACCCAACTACTTATAAGGTTGTGTGACTTTGCATTTAGTAAATAATTTGGTTTTAGTATGCTTTATTTCATGAGGGCAGAGTTTCCAAACAATCTGTAGTCCTTAATGGCATATATGTTTATATTTCCTTGTTTTATTTTAATGCATTTTCATCAGTGTCAGCCTGACCATGAGAATACTTTGGGCTGCTCTGACAATATTCTGGTCCTGGAGTTGTCCCAAATTCAAGCAGAAGCCATTTGAAACCTAAATGCTTAGTGTGAAACCAAAAGCCTATCCTGCTGCCTCTGGAGTTGCAGGTTTGGCATTATGAGTGAATAACAGGAAGAAAGATCAACATCAAATGGTACACAGTATATGTACAAAGCAAATATCATTGCACCAAGGAATAATGCTAGGTGAGGATAGATAGGATATTACTGTGAGCTCTGCCAGTCTTTTACGGCTTTATGCATTTCAGTAGAAATAGAGTCAAGTAGATCCTTTTGTGGAGGGTCTCTGCTCACTGAATTCAACACTTAATGTCTCTTAGTCAGAACCATTAGGAAATAATCCTCCAAAATGCAACCCAGCTCAATTATCCTTCCACCGCAAAATACATCGTGTACATTCCCACTGCCGCTCCCTGTGGTTTATAAGAGGAAAAATCCCAAACCGTTGATATGGTCCAAATCCGCTCCCAGATTGTCTCTTTGATTAGGGACCTAACTGTAGGGTTTTGTTTGGGGATAATCAACCTGAAACTGTAAATTGAAGGATGATTTCTTGACAGTAAACTCTGCTGGATTCCAGTATGCAAACAATTACATAGCCACGGACTTGCTTCTCGCCACCCCCTGCTGCCATTCCTAAAAGCGTTCTTGGTATTTTGGCTGGTATTTATCACACAACATTGTATTCACCTGTTGCTATTCAGTTTGTTACTGCTGTGCACCTTTTCATTGATAGGCAATACCTGTCGATTGGCTCTCAGTCGTCCTGCTATTTAACGATTGCCTTTGTGTGGTAAATCCCCCGCTGCCGATCTTGTTCCCCCCGAACACCCGTTGCCTGATCTCTCTTCCCCCACCAGACCAAGTTGCATGCCCTACGTAGGACAATAATAGGGAAGAAGTGGGAGTGCGGTTACTGATGCACCACACAGTGCAATGCCATTGAAGCAGAGGTACGAAAAAGATTACTCCAATACGGCTATGTGTCTGTGTGCTTCAAAAATGCAATTGCTGCACTGGAGAAGCCTTATATGACAATTTCCTCAAAGTCTGGGAGCCTCCACCAAGAAAGCCCTCTCCCTTGTTGCCATTAAATGAGTCTGAGAAGGTGGTGAAATAAGGGGCCTTTCTGAAGATCTAAGTGCTCTAACACATTCATGCGGAGAGATATTTCAAATATCTCAAATAACCTGGACCAAAGCCATATCTGAGACCTATCTGAGCATATGTTTCACTGGACAAAGATAAGTGAGAGGCAGTCCCTGGGGATATTGCAGGAGTGTTGTTTGAAGGGACAACCCTGATGATGTCAATAAGCAAGATAAATTAAACATCAGTCATAGTTAGACAGATTATACCATTCAAATAAAAACCACCAGGTCTAAGTAATGAGTGAACACACATACACAAATGCACACAAACAGTTTGCAAGGCAGCACTCTCATGCTGAGATTCCTGCCCCTTTCTCTAAAAACTGGAGAAGAGAGGCCAGAGATGTAGGAGCCCTAAAAAGCCAGGGGACATCAGGTAGTGTGGAGATTTTCAGAAGGTCATGATGGCCAAAGTTATGAATGGGAAAGAAAAAGCAAACTAGGACAGGCTGCAGTAGTTTGCATTTGTCTAAGATGACAGAGAAGTGAAAGATTCCATTCCCTTCTCTTCTCTCCTCCCTGCTGAATCGATTGAGTGGAAACTACTTTTGCATTCTGAATTCAGTTTTCAACAGCTAAAGGAAGCTAAGGACAAAGGGGGAAAGTGGGAGAGGGAAACTGGGAAAGCAGCTGAAAAAGTAGATGGCAGAAGATTAATTTGGGCTCTCCCTGTTAAATCAGGATGGTTGGGGGATATATCCCACTTCCTTCTTAGTTTGGGTATTGCAGCCTCAGGGGCTGGAAAAATGACATTGGGACCATATCTTGCCCATAGGACCTTCAGGACCTCTTAACAATGTATATCTCTGAACATCTCTGAAAAATCCACCCGCCTCTTCATGCATGTGTAAGTTTGCCTATATATGCTGATCTTTCTTAGTATTGCTGTAGATGCAATTAGGTTGCAAAATCATCTGCTGTGTGAGATTTAGAGGAATTAGTCCAAGTAATTTAAAAAACACAAAATGCTGGGGGTGAGGGAAAGTAGGAGGACAAATTTGGACCATTCCTGCCAAATAGGGATAATTGGCAGTTCTGAGATTGCCAGACCAGGATTATCCCAGGCCCGAAGAGTTCAAGGTTAAAATTTGAGACTTAGGGATGACCCCTTATTGATGTCACAAGATGGAGGGCCCTGGTGATGTCATGGTGCCTTAAGCAAAATTGCCCAGATTATGCAATTCAAAAAAACCCCAAACATGAGGCCTAACAAAGCAAGTAAATATATGATCTTTCAAGGCAATGTTCTTGCCCTGAGATTCATCCCACCTTACCCTGAGGACTGGAGAAAAGGAACCTTACCCTGAGATCTGACAACCCTGGCAAGCCAGGGCGCATCTGGTAGCATGGAGATGTTCAGGAATGTGTGTCTCATCCGATCCAATTGAGGTTTTCCCCCTTGAATTGTTTCTAGGACTGAACGTGTTTGTTATTCAGTTTGCTTGGTACTTACGGTCTCGCTTAAACTGCCATATTGCCAAGAGAGCTGAAAGCTGATAAGCAGAATGACTCAAGCAGCTTGTTGTGAAACACGCCTTCAGGGTGAAAGACGCCTACTTGGACATCCTCCAAGAACCCAACTTGCCCCAGGAGACATGGAACGATGTCTAAGTTATAAGCCAGGAAGTCATCCACAGGTAACAGCACAGTGCCACTCCGCTCCAGACCTTCTGCAAAACATGGCACAGGCAGAAAAAGTATTGCCAACAATTTTGGTCAGCCAATTTCAGTCCTCTTTGTTGTGTGTGTTGTTTTCGCTTGTGTTATTCACCCAAGGAATCAGAGGGAAAACGACAATAACCATTCCAGGGGTGTAGCTATGGTACGGGGTGTCAGTGGAAGGAGTGCATTGCTTCTCCAAAGAAGAATCCTGTCCCTGGGTATTTTGGTATAACGCTTATTAATTGTGGTTTTTGGTGTTGTGCACCTTCAAGCCTTTTCTGACTTATGGCGACCCTAAGGAGGTTTGCCATTGCTATCCTTTGAAGATGAAAGAGTGTGACTTGTCTCAGAGCTGCCCTGATCCTTGCCTGTTGAAAAAGCCATCCATTCTGATGTCAGATGGCTGATCTCACATGTGTCCTTGATGTGTCCACAGCTGTTGCAGGGTCCTTTGCTCTGTAAATAGAGCACCCAGACTCCATTACATGGTTGGGAACCTTGTTCTGACCTCAGAGCAAGTGACTGGTAGCAGCAGTAGACATGCCAGGTGGCTCAGTAGGATTATTATTATTATTATTATTATTATTATTTTATATATCCCACCTCTCTCTGCAGATTGAGGTAGGATTACAGCATAATAGTCACCTGGTGTCAGGATCTTCCACAAGTCACTCTGATGCACTGCTTTGCAACAGGAATAGCTAACAAAAATACACTTTTTCTGGGGATGTGCATTTTCTTATGAGCTATGGTGCAGACTGGAGCTAAGTCCCAAAGGAAGAGGAACATCCTGGGTATGGGGGAAAAAGGTTCAGATGACATCATTGTTATATTCACTGCTCTTTCGTCGTGCTGTTTTAGAAGCAATTATGCTGCAAAACAAAATCTTCTACTGAGTGAGATTTTGAGGAATTGGTCCAAGTAATTTAAAATAAGCCAAATGCTACCAAATCTTAGCAACCGCAGCATTTGGGAAGTAGATTGAATTCTACAAAAGCTCATGCTGCCAACATCTTTCTTTTTGTTAGTCTCAAATAGGGCTACTCAGAAAATAGGGAGAACACTGGGACATCTTCTACAATGATCTGCCAAAGAAATGAGACTCAGACTTTAAGAATGCCCCCAAATTTGTTGTTATATGCCTTCAGATTGGCTCCAAGTAATGGTGAGTATATCCTAGGGTTTTGTTGGTAAGGTTTGTTTAGAGAGACTTTGCAATTTCCCTCCTCTGAGGCTGAGTGTGACTTACCCGAGTTCATCCAGTTGGTTTCTATGTGTGAGCGGGGATTGAAGTCATGGTTTCCAAGAGTCAAACATTCAAAGTATTACGCCAGTGATCCAATGATGGGGAACTTGTGGCCCACCAGAAACTGTTGGATACAACACCCATAATCTCTAGGCACTGCCCATGTTGGTTTAAGTTGATGGAAATCAGAGCCCAACAACTTTGGAAAGATCACAAGTTCTCTACTGACACACCATGCAATGCCGGAATATTCGTTATTTTCAGATACTATCTGGACATTTTGTTGGCAGAAAGGATTATTTTGGCTCAAGGGAAAAAGCACCAGTTCTTCCAAATTAATGCATGGCTTATTAGGTCCTGGTGTACAACTGATAAGACCAAACAGAGGAGTTATACATGTATGGTCAAGGAGAAAACGCATCCGTAATCTCATTTTGGAGTCATCTGGAAACCCTTGTTTTTTTCCTAGAATTGCCTCTAATATTGTGTAATGGTTTTTTTGGTCCATTAATACGAGTGATTTCTCATGGCTTAATTTGTGTGGATGTTTTTTGTCCACAATATACTTTTCAAAAAGTACATCTAAAGGAAGCTTTCCAGGTAAAGTGTGGCTGACATCCTGCATGAACCTGGTAGAACATAAAACTCCACCAGAGCCACATGGGCTCCCTCTCCCCAGTCA
This sequence comes from Urosaurus nigricauda, assembly GCA_034509955.1. Classification (NCBI taxonomy): domain Eukaryota; kingdom Metazoa; phylum Chordata; class Lepidosauria; order Squamata; family Phrynosomatidae; genus Urosaurus; species Urosaurus nigricauda. The sequence continues at coordinate 20,852,012 of JAOEGL010000011.1, read as the reverse complement.
TGCAATGTATATTCTCACTGGCTGGATGCCCCCACACCATTTTGTTGCCAAGGGAGGACTGGGAGAGGGTTGGGGGCAGACAGTCAGTGTCTGGCTGTGTTCCTGCAGTGGGACACAAAAGATGGCATGTTCCTCCTAAACCTCCTGGTGATCCTCTAATGACCCCACAAGTCCAGGAGGATGCCTGCTTCTCTGTGACCTACAGAAACACAGATGGAAACTTCTGGCTATCCCGTGCCCTCTCTTGGCCTTCTTGATGTTGTTATCCACCCTCGAGTTGATATCGACCCATGGCGGTCCTGTAGATGAAACATCTCCAAGACTCCCTATGCTCCACTGCTCTGCCCAGGTCCTGCAAATTCAAACCCATGACCCATTTAATAGAGTCCATCCATCCAGCATGTGACCTTCCCGTCTTTCTGTTTCCCTTTCCTAGCATTATTGTTTTTTCCAGCGAGTTGTGGCTCCTCATGATGCGGCCAAAGTACGACAGCCTCGGTCTAGTCATCTTGGCTTCCAGACAGATTTCTGGTTAGTTATGCTCCATTTGTTTGATTTCTTGGCTATCCATGGGATCCTCAGCACTCTTCTCCAGCCCCACATTTCTGATGAATTAATTTTCTTCCTATTTGCTTTCTTACCTGTCCAGCTCTCACATCTCAATATTTGATCCCAGATATGAAAATTCTTTTATTACCGGTATTACTATTTCTACATTTGTCTAGGTTGAATCTCCTGGCTACTAAATGGCTATGGGGAAAGAGATGCTTAGCCAATGGGAGGTAGGTGATGGGAACAGGGGATGTGGAACTTCATCTATAATGACTGGAAAAAGGTTGTACTTAGGGATAATTATGCATCCTGTCTGGAGGCATCCTGAGATACCACTATTTATTGACGAGACCCCAGCAAGGTGTAGTTGTTTGCATGCTGGGCTACAACTCCAGGAGACCAGGGTTCAAATTCTGACTCAGCCATGGTGATTTTGGGTAAGTCACACTTTTTAAGCCTAAAGACTTTGTTACATAAGGCAATAAACCACAATAACACTTGGTTAATAGCATTTGTTGCTTGGACATATATCACACAAAATAGCTTTCTTTCTGATGTTATCTCAGTGGCAGACTATTTGGCAGGCATTATATTTTGATTTGCGCAGAACCACCATGAATGTCCTCCTTTCCCACTTCAGTGATGCTAGCATTTGCAACACAGTGAATCAATTCTGCTTTAATCCTAATTTTGGATGTTCTGTTGCTTGTCCTTTGCTTACCAAGCCTTAGGTGTTGCTTGTCCTTTGCCTACCAGTGATCAGGGACTAAGGTGTTCCTGAGTTAAGCAGACAAGATTTACTGTTGGCAGATTAATTGCTTTCACCTACCATTGATTAGTATTTCCCAAATCAGGAAGACTCCCTGCCTCCCCAGGAAAAAAGTCCTCTTTAGTGTCCTTTTAATTTATATTTCTTTGAAGGGGGGATGTCTATCTGTGCCAAACTAGGCACACACTGGACAGGACTGGATGGTACTGGGTGGGCAGTGCCAAATGATGCATGTGAGAAGGTATTAGTACAAATGAAGGCTGTAATGCTGGAAAGATTATCAAGATTATGAAGGTGCGATAAAGAAGAGAGCAGTCCTGATTGCCTAGTGCTTTCAAAAAGAACACAATTTTAGCAGGAGAACATCCTGGTGTGATAAAGTTCTAATAGGAAGGCAATGGCAAACCAGCTCTGAATAAACTGTATGATAGGGTCACCATAAACAGATGCTGTCCTGAAGGCACATGCCAACAACAAATAATTTCTCTCAATTGTGAATGGAGCCAATTTGAATTCACGTAAATTCACTAGCTTAGCGAATTTACGTGAAATCTGATTGCATTTGGAATGTGTTCAGAATGACTTCCCATTTCCTGAAAATGACCCCCCATTGCCCAAAATTGTGTGAGATACTCTAATACGTAATTATGTGAAACCCCATGATTGCATTCAGAATGACTTCCCTTTGCCCGAAATTGCGTGAGATACACTCATACGCAATTACGTGAAACCCCATGATTGCGTTCGGATTGCCATTGCATTATATCCCCAAATTCTGTTGTATGATAAACTCCATTGTTCTCTCTAGGGATCTCTAAGTCCTTCAGTGTGACTCTGTCAGAGGTTGGCTATAGAGTTGCACTGGAGGACCTAGAGATTCCTAGAGAAAACACTCCTCTAGGCATTTATACGTCCTCCAGTATGATTCCGTGGTCAGCTCCTGGCAGATATTGACCATAGTGTTGTCCTGGAAGACCCAGAGATTCCTGGAGAGATGTTGTCTCAGGTAAAAAAATGTGTTTTTTTATTTATGGTTTTTCCACTCTCACAGGAGTACTGCACCCTTAAACCCAGCGAATATGGAGGTCCTGTTGTAATTCACAGGGATTGCACCAGCATCTCCCAAACACTCATATAGAGGAGCAAACTAACCTAGCAGATCAATTTTATTTTGGTATTGGTGACAGGACAATTTCCTTCTCTGCTTCTGAGCATAACAGGCTAGTTGTGGGGTGCAAGGGATGCATAAGTCTTTCAGTCCCCATGAAGTTGCCCTGTAGCAGAAAAGTGATGCTTGCGTCTCAGAAGGAGAAGCTGGGGAGCTAGTGCTAGCTATGGTTGCATGAGGCAGTTTGACTAATAGTAGGACCAATCATGATCATAAACTGACTCAATTACACTTTCCAGATGAAGCTTTTTTTTTTTTACAAGGCCTGTAAATGTCAGTAAATATAATAACTTGGATCACAGTTTATTACCACCTCCTAAGTATTGTTGATCTACCTTGTTTATGTTATAGCCAGTCTGGCTTTGCTGCTCATCTTTGGACATCGCAAAGAGTCCTGGACGCAAACGACCTCTTATTTAACTGTCATGGCTCCATCTCATGGAATCCTGGGATTTGTAGTGTGTTGGGACACCAGATCTCTCTGACTACAAATCCCATAATTCCATTGCATTGGGACGTGGCACTTAAAGCAGTACCAAACTATATTAATTCTGCAATGTAAATGCATCCCCTGTCTTACTTACAACTGAAGCAGACCCATTGAATCAATGAGATTTAGCTATGTGGAGGCTCATGATTCCAGGACTGGGTCAGTGGGTCTACTCTAGTTCAAATAGACTCATCAGACTCAGATCCAGATGTGGCAAAACAGGTGAGACAATCCGAACAACATCTTCTCTGCGTGGAGTCTCTCCATGCAATCGTGAGCCCCAGTTTCCCACCCATAGTAAAGCATCTCCAAACTGTTGTAACTTCACACCCAGAGAGAGAAGACAGCGAGGGTGAAAGAAGGGTTTTTTGACCCTCTTAGGGTGCATCTACACTGTAAAAGCAATGCAGTTTGACACCACTTTAAGTGCTTTAGAGCCATTCTACAGACACCTTGGATGTGTAGTTTTACAAGGTCTTTAGCCTTCTCTGCCCAAGAGTGTTGGTGCCTCACCAAACTACAAATCTCATGGTTCTGCAGGATGGAGCCATGGCAATTAAAGTGGGGTCAAACGGCATTATTTCTACAGTGTAGAGGCACCTTCTGAAAGCCCAGTTTGAAACCTTAGAGGTAGGAGTGCAGCTCTCCAGGATCTCCTGAAGGGCAAATGTGGCTCTCTAGTTTTCCACAATTATTCACACCTGTACTAAGTTTATAACATTTCCCAATTCTGGACATTGGTCAGGGATTATAAAGCCTCTATCATAACTACATTGGTCCTGTATAAATTCTTACTTTCCTTGATGATTTGTTTGCAGTCTTATTTTATGGCTTGTTAGATTTCTTTTATCGTTAAAGGAAAGCATAATTAAAGTTAATAGGATATGTATCCTGGACTAGCTTTCTTGAAATCTGGATAAAGGGACCTAGTGGATAATGAGTCTTGGAGAGAGTATTTGGGAAGTTACTTTTAAATGGAATGAATATTACGACTTGCTGAAATTTTATAGAAAGGATTTTAACTCTGTAGATGGTTTCATCATTTTTAAAATGATGGATAGATGACACACAGACAGACATGATAGAGCAAATGCCAAAAGCATTTCCCACAGGCAAATTAAATGTTCAAATTGGCTGCCGTTTTCTTCGAAACACTTTCTTCTTTGGATAACGTGTGGCTTTTGAACATCCTTTAAATAGGCTAACACTTTCTCTGATGTTTGCAAATTTGTCTCCTTTAGATCATCTGAAATGACTGTGAGGCATAACTTTTGGCACACCCTGTATGTATTCAGTGATGTTTTTGTATGTGTTTAGTCTGTACTGGTTTTAATAATTTGTAAGCTGCCTTGAGTCCGATTATTGGGGAAAAGGCAGGATATAAAATGATGGTGATGATGATGATGATGATGGCAACATCATCATCATCATTTCCCCCTCATTCTCCATTAGGTAATCTCCGAGCATTCCTACTCCAACTGTTCCTTTGAGGGAATGCTCTCAAGCCCTCCCCAAAGAAGTTTGCATCGTGCCCAAAACAATGTATTTCTTCTCCCCGACAAGTTCTGGATTGTCTTTTCTTCATTATTTGTCCAAGATTTCCACTGTATACATTAGCTGGTTTTGTTGGTTCTGCAGCCGCTATACTTCTGTTCCTTTCTGTTATTTATAACATGGCATTTTATTGTATTTGCTTTCTTTTTAGGCAAGGCACCCTGACACAACTGTTAAACTGAAGGGTGGCCTCTAAGTATGCAAAACAAACAGACAGCTAAATATGCTGCCTGAATTTTAAAAAAAGCATTAAAGACTAGTCTCTTCTGGCAGGCTTATCCAAATGACTTTTTAAATTGTGAATTTTAAATGACGAATTTGTGGTCATTGGTGTAGTCGTTTGGGCATTGCACAATGATTCTAGACACCAGAGTTTGCATCCCAATTTGGCCATGCAGACTGTGACCTTGGGCAAGTCACATTCTCTCAACCTCAGGATGACAATGGCAAACCCTCCTGAAGAAACTTGCCAAGAAAACCCCATAGCCTTAGGGTCTCTGTAAGTTGGAAATGACTTGAAGGCACACAAGAACAATAAATGGCTGTGTCCATATGGGCCATGTAATAATCCTTCCCTGTCCTCATGGTGATCAGTCTGGACAATGCAGAGCCAAAACCCAATTCTGGTGTGCACTGTTCAAATGATGTATGAACAGTTCAGCACCTAACCTGGCTTATGTTTGTTATTTGTTGTGTGCCTTCAAGTCATTCCCAACTTATGGCGACCCTTAAGGTGAACCTATCCTGGGGTTTTCTTGGCAAGATTTGCTCAGAGCAGGTTTGCCATTGCCTTCCCCTGAAGCTGAGAGAGTGTGACGTGCCCAAGGTCACCCGTCGGGTTTACATGGCCTTAGATCTGCCTTATACCACTCTTTTAAAAAATCCTCACCTTTTGCTCTAGAGATCTTCCAAGAAAATCCAGAGCCCTCTGAAAACAAAACTGGGCGGCTCTTTATGACACATTATAAACAGGGAACATTGGGGCACTTTGGGGCCGGAATACTCTGAGCTTTTTTCCAGAGTATTCTGGCCCATGCAGATGTGGCTTATTTTCCAGCCTTGATACCATGTTTAGAGTAACTCTTCTTCTGAAAGAACTACTATGGAGTAAAGCGGAAAGAACTAGGGAATGGTTGTTCACCTTGCAAGAGGCAACTGACTTCTATAGAGTTTGTTAGTTGTTTGGAATTTCCCAGCACATCCCCTTTGCAGCCTTGACTAAACTATGCTATATAAATAATACTGAGCTTGTGGCTCAGGACTCCCATCCTCCTCAGATTTTGGCTTGCCAGCAGTTACTTTCAAGTTGTGACCGAGGGATCAACAAATCTCTTTCTCTTCACTGCAGATGACGCAGTCTTAGACCTGTCAATATTTGAAGGGCTGCACATGAGGAAAGCCTATAAATAAGAGCAACAGCTCAGGCTACGTGGTATCAGAAAGAAAGTATGGCATTTATTAAGGGGAAGAATACTCTTAAGGTCATGGGAATCAAGTGCAGCTGTTTATATTTTGAATGCAATGAAGTCACGGAAGGCTGGTTGCATGGAAAGTCATACACTTCCCAGTACAATCACATGTAAGTACATAGTTAACCGTGGGTTTCTGAGCATGCCAGGAAGTCTTGCTTCTGGAAAACCCTTGGAACGCAGTGATCTCCATAATGATGAAATAAGAAGCAGAGAACAGACGCTTAGATGGGGAAATTCTATTCGCAAGTGTATGTCATGTATTCTTAGATGTGCTCCTGAAAATAATACCGTATCTCCAACATTTGCCAGATAAAAATTACAACATGTGTGGCTAAGCAACATCAGAGGGTGGGCAAGATGGAACAAGTTATTAATAAAGCTGCAGCAGTTTGCTTTTGCCTGAGCCAGCAGGGAAGGACAAGATTTCATCCCATCCTATTCTCTCCTCCCTTTATGAGTGAACTGACTGCAAAGTATTTTTGCATTTTGAATTCAGCTTGCAGGAACTGAAGTAAGTTGTGCACATAGGGAGAAAGTGAGAGGAGGGGAAAGAAATTGGGACATTTTTAAAGCAACTGAAAAAGAAGGAAGGCGAATAATTAATTGTCCACTCACAATATCTTGCCCACCCACATGACCCCCAGATCTGGAGCCAACACTGAGGTTCAAATTCATTGTTATGGGAATATGTATCCTTACAACTGAACCATTTCCTTTATGACAGTGTGTTTTCTTTAGAGGTGCACAACTCAGCAATTATCCTCACAAAATAAGCCCATGTTGCTTTCCAACAACCAATCCCAAGGAGGGCCTAAAGACCCTAAAAGTCCTGACTGATCTTGGAAGCTAAGCAGAGTCATCCCTGGTTAGTACCTGGATGGAAGATGGCCAATGTATATCAGGTTCTGTAGGCTATATTTCAGAGGAAGGAACTGGCAAAACCACCTCTGAGTATCCCTTGCCTGAGAAAGCCCTATGGAATCCATTGAGTTACCATGAGTTGACAGGAGACTTGAAGGCACATATGCAATACGCAACCAATTATAAAACAGAGCAGAATGAATTCATGAGGCTCAGGTTAGGGACAGAACATGCTATGCCAAACTTCTTGGAGGTGGATATCTCTTCTAAATATGTGATTAGCACATGTTCTAGTCCAGTGATGATGAACCCTTTTAGAGACTGAATACTCAAACTCAGTGGAACTATAAACCACAGTGGAACTAAAGCCCAAACCACCATGGAACTAAAGCACTGAGCCAGGTCTGGAGCTGACAACTCACACCAATTGAAGGACCTTGTTAACATTGTGTATATTTCTCATTGTTGTTATCTTGATCCCAAGCAGACATTGCTGAAGGCCAGATCAAGAAAGAAACCTCAGAAGCTGGCTTAAAATAACACCAGAAAGTTATTCCGTAGACATGTTCAAAAGTTAAAGATTTCCCATATTTTGGATCAAGCACTGATCAGAACAGAAACTTCCGCCAAGGCTAGGAATGGGAAGGGGAGCCATGAAAGAACTGGATAAAATCCTAAAGAGTAAATATATACAACTGAGCACTAAGGTTAGACTCATCCAAGCCATAACACTCTCCTTTACCGTGCACAGATTGGACAGTGAAGAATGAAAATTGGAAGAAAATCAATTCATTTGAGATGTGGTGCTGGAGAAGAGTGCTGAAGATACCATGGATGACCCAAAAGACAAACAAGTGGGTCCTAGAACAGATCAAACCTGGGCCATCCCTGGAAACCAAGAGGATCACATTGAGGCTGTTGTACTTTGGCTGCATCATGAGAAGGCATGACTCACTGGAAAAGACAATAAAACTAGGAAAGGCAGAGGGCAGTAGAAAGACAACACACCAAATGGATAGACTCAATTGGGGAAGTTATGGGAATGAGTCTGGAAAACTTTAGCAGAGAAGTGGAAGACAAAGGAGTCTTGGAGATGTCTCATCGACAGGGTCACCATGAATCGCAGCCAACTTGAGGGCAGTTAACAACTACAACTAAAACATGTTCAAAACTACTTGTCTTATCATTTATATAAGACTCCTTCCCTTATCTAAGTCTGCTTGACATGTCAACTTTTCAGCTTCTTCTATATTTCAGAAATTTATAGATCAATAGCTTTTGCTTGTTTCCTTTGTCATTCATTAATGGTAGGAAGTCGTTTTTCCCGTTTCTGTGAGTTCCATCCATTATCTTTGATGCAAACAAATTATTTCCAATAAATATATCATATTTCTCTTCCACCTCATTAATTACATTTTCAGCCTTTTCCAAAGAACAAGCACAATGACTCTTCCTGGGGTATACAGTAGCTGGGATCCTGTTCTTTCTTGAAACAGATTTTAATTATCTCTAACAAAAATATATTTGTTCTGTTTAAATGACAAGTATATTTACTTTACATAATTTGTTTTACAATAAATAGTACAGTCCTATATTCAGAAAATCTAACAGGAGTGCAAACGTGTTGTTTATTTTGTTATTAAGCAGAGTAATCCTGTTAATATAATATAATATAATATAATATAATATAACATAGAAAGGGATATTCCTATCCAGTAAAAATTTTCTTCTGAAGCCACATTCAAAGGGTATTGAGTAATCTCTCTACACATCAAATTCAACTATTGAAAAGTGATGCTAACAAGAAATGCCCTTTCTCCATCTGGTTTGGACATTTTTATTGTTAACTGAGAATAATATTTGTCATTTAAAAATAGTCCTTTAAATCAACAAAACCTGGCTAATAATTGCTTAATGTACAAAAGTAGTAGTAGAACATGAGAAAAAAGGGATATGCCTTGCAAATCTTGGCATGTTTCCTGGTACAATATTAAATTTATTTCCAATATATTGATGTAACTAATTCCTTATTCTCTATGCTTTTCCTCCAATTAGTTCATGACAACATAATCAATAATGAGACAGGTTATCAAAAGGGCTATTTCCTCCATCACAGTTTATCTTTATCTTCACAACAACCCTGTGAGGTGTGTCAGGTTGAGCCAGAGGGACTGGATTTACATCACTATATGAATTAGATCACAGAGACCCAGTACAGATGGCCATGTTGTGCCATCATGGGGGTGATTCTAGAGTTTGGGAGCATGCACCAACCACATGCCCCGAACCCTAGGCCGTGCCGGTGGTGCCATAATGGCAGCCTCCCATCCACATGGGGTGGCCATCGTGGTATCGTGGTATACGTGACGTGCAGTGTATAGACGTCACTGTGCATCGCTTACATCACTGATGCACCACAGTGCACCAATGACGCTAGTGATGTGCACCGTGCACCGTTAAAAGAACTTGCTTTTTGCAGGTTCTTTTTACTGCGGAGGGAGGCTGCACAGTTTGGCTGCTGCAGGCTCCCTCTGGAGGAAAAATAGGCAGCTCTAGCCCGTCCTTTTGGGGTGGTTTGTCGAGTCCCATAGTAAGCTTTCATGGGTCAGAAAGGACCAGAGGGCAGTTAAGAACAAGAACAGCTGACCAGTTACAGTAAGAACAAGAAATGTAACACCTCAACCCAACACATAGGAAGTCATTTTTCTAAGCAACAATAATGTCACTTTCCTTTACTACCCTCTAGTGGATGAAGTTGTACTCTAGTTTTAGAAACGGCAGAGAATTGAAAAGCCCCGATCCCAGATTTTGCTTTCCAAACATGCACAAGTCAGGGCTGCGGAACAGAACATTCCTGCATATTGCATAGATATCTAGCTGCACAGCAAGAGCATAGCAATCTTTTAAAATTTATTGGCTGCTACATACTGGATGGGCTGCTCAGATATACAGCAAGATTGACACCTGTAAATTAAAAGAAGAAAATATATTTCAGAGCAGCTCGACACCGTACCATGGATGCTTGAATAGGGAGAACGGTAAAGTGTTCATGGGGAGAACTCGATATGAGTGAAGAGAAGAAAAGGTATTAGCTTGCTCTCTCTCATACCTGTTTATACCACAGATCTTGAAATAGTGGGGGTTCCAGGGTGTATTTTATGATTTTTTTTTAACTCACACATCCCTTGCACTTTCCCACTTCTCTAGAGCACAAATACACACACACACACACACACACACAACAATACAGGTGTCCAATATGTGTATGTGTTTATTAGTTTAGTAATTGTTTGTAAGTTATAATATGTTATTGCAATGAAACTTTAAAAACAAAAACAAAGTGTGCTTGTGCCTCACAGAACTACAAATCCCAAGATTCTGTAGGATGCATTATTTCTAGCGGTGCACCCTCCGTTTGTGACATTTTCATCCTAAAAAAAGAAATGATTCAATTTTGATTATGGAAAGTCCAGAATTGCTGTCACAAGAGGGAGCCATTTTTCCTTTGACAAAAATGGAAAAATGAAAGAATGTGTCTATTTCAAATTGCAAGGAAAGGCTTCCTCTGTGCATTTTTCAAAGGCAAGGGCAAGATGACAGAAAGGGAAAAACTCAACCATGATATGCATTTGCTCATTCTCAACTAGTTCATACTCCTGATGTATCTTGGATCCTTTACAATGCATACAGTACGGACCAAGACCTGAAAGACTGAATGAAAAAGGATGAAAGATATAGTAGAACATTTGAGACTAAGAGATATATTTTAGCATCTCTGTGAAGAAGGCACTAGGCAGACTTGAGTTCCAAATTGAGCGAGAGTGTGAAGGGGGATCAGAAAGCATAAAAGGTATAAAAAGCAGGAATTATTTTTACAAGGAATGGCAAACAACCAGATTAGAGAACCTTAATTATAAAGTCATTCATTATATGATATTTGTGGCTCAAGTATTGTGTGCCAGCAAATGGAAATGCCTAGAGATACTATCCAAAGAAGAATGGATATTAAACACATTAGAGCTGGCTGAAATGGAAAAGTTATTCATTATGTAATAATAATAATAATAATAATAATAATAATAATATTTGTATTTTTATCTCCCCTCTCCCATGAGATCGAGGTGGGTTACGAGGCAGACAAAAAAATTTAGACAAAAATTGCCAGACAATTTTCTGAAAGATTGGGATCCGTTTATTCAATTTTGGAAAAAAAGGGGGGGGGGTGACAATTCGAGCAGCTTCTGAGTTCTGCAGTATGAAAAAAAAAATGTATGACTTTGAAAATACATGGGAAAGAGTAAGCGTAAAGAAAACTCCGCACCACCAAAATGTCCCTGATGCAAAAACATGTAAGAAACCCCCATCGTTCTCTGCCTACAAAGAAGCCTGTGACCACACTGGAATGGAGATATATTGGATTGCAAAAGAGTGGTCCCTGTTGAGATGCAAATGGACATTAAATTTCTGGACTTTAAAAGCATCCCTAATGCCGCATGGCCAGAAGGAGGAGGATCCTGCCTGTAAAAGATATCTTCCCCATCATAGCATCTTTACTAAGGACTGAAACAACATGCAGGCAAGAATTGGGACCAACAGCAAGAGCAAGGGTGAAAGAGATCTTTCCAGGTTGAAGGGAAAGCCTCAGACCATTGTAGGTAAAGACGAACCCTGTGGTCAGTGTGACAAAGGGTTTGAAATGTGCTCTCTTTTTTTGCAAAAGGGATTGAGACTTTTCTGGAGACGGGAGTCTACACCCTTTGCCCCACACTGTGGTTTTTCCTCAATGACTTTCATTGCAAAACACACCCGGCCAGCTGGAGCTTCCAAACAGCTAGAAACAGTGCCAGGACCAGAAAAGGAAGGAGCGAATCTCATTTCAATTACGCCAATGAATTACTTCCATATGTTAACAGTCAGGAGAAGTACACACAGAAGCAGGAGTGACAAAAGGACAAAGAGGACAGGCCTCCTGTACCTTTTAATAGTTGTGCGGAGGATGGGATTTCAGAGATGGATAAAGCCTGCCACGCAATCTTTAAGAGCGCGGGAGCCCTGAAATATTTGACATCTGGTGCCCTTACATCAAAGGTGAGCAAACTGTGACCCTAGTGCCATTCGTGATCCAAAAGACTGTTTTTGAAGTCATCAATCCCTTCTTTTCTTTCTTTCTTTCTTTCTTTCAGTTTGCACATTTATTCAAAACTCATTATTATTAAACAAAGCAGCAATAAAATCCAATAAATGGTGACGAGGAGGCAGAAACAAAGACCACAGAAGATCTATATGCTGGTCTTCCCAACAACTCGAATCTTTGTTTTCCTGTCCACTTGAAAATCCCCCCAAATCAGAATTTGCATCGCTGGTCTGAAAGAACTGTAGTAGTGCTTGTGTTGATGGACTTTGTACAGTTTTTAATATCCTCTGGGGAAAAAATCTACAAAATTCTACAAAATTCTACAAAATGCATTCTCTGAAGATGCCAGCCACAGATGCCAGTGAAACGTCAGGAATAAATTCTTCTAGAATATGGTCACATAGCCCGAAAAAAATCCACAAAAAAACCTATTTTCCGAATCCTCCAAATCTGGCAACACTGCAGGCTGGCCATTGGTTGGGGGAATGTTGCGGAGGTTTATACTTCTTCTAGTGCCAGGCTAAGCAGAACCACTGAAGTTCAATGACTGCCTTAAATCCCATTGATTTCAACAGTTCTGCACCAGGCATGACTAAGGCTGGCACTGACCCTTCAAGTCGAAAAGCACCAGAGAGAAGAGGTAATTCGGACATCATCCAAAAAGCCCCAAAGGCCTGTTGCAAAACAAGAAGGTTGAAGAAAAATGAAACACCAAGAGAGTCGTATTTGTTATATATCAGTTCGGGTGGATACGGTGATGAGATGAGATGAAAACCAGATGCTGGATGCAGCTGTGAAAAGCAAACACTGATCAAGCCACGAGCGATGGAGGAGAGGATAAAAGAAATAAGAATGCCACATGCTTTTTATTTTCACATGATTGTTGAAGGTGTTCCTTCAAAGTTGGAATTATGGGCAAGGCTATGTGTATTCTTGGGTGGTGGGGAATGTCAAACAAACACAAAGGAAAAGAATTACTCAAGAACAGAAAAAAATTTGCACTTTGATAACCCAAATCACACACATCATGGGCACAGGAATATATTTTCTTGTGCTAGAAAACAGGGGTGTGCATCATCGGTAAGTCATTGGAAAAAGAAGGGGGGGAAATGGAAGCCAAGTTTATACCATTGTTCTTCTTCAAATAATTGTTATTTGGGCTTTCAACGTGGATAACGTCTTTCCTTCTTGGGGATTTGGGCATATATTTGGGGAAACTTTGACAAAATGCCAACAAAACACTTCAGAACACTTTGCTGTTGGTTTCAGAGCGGATACTGTAGAAAAAACAAATTTCAAAGGAAGTCTTTAATTGCAAAACAACAGAATTGGGATTAGAGATGGGGGAAAAAATTAAAAATATTAGAAAAACAGTAAAAAAAAACCCACCATATTTTTCCAGTGCTGAGAAAGTCGGATGAAAAGAACCCTGGACTGACAATAATCTTCGCAATTTGGGACTTATATGGCACAAAATTCACATATGGTTGTGTTTGTGCGGAAAACCCAATTTTCTGTGCAGAAAACACTGCACAATTAATGCAATTTGACACCACTTCAACTGCCACGGCTCAGTGCTATGGGATCCAAAGCTTCCTGGCAGAGAAGGCAAAATATCTCACAAAACTACAAATCCCAGAATTCCACAGCATATCACCATGGCAGTTGAAGTGGTGTCAAAGTGCACTTTAATTCTGCAGTGTAGATGCAGGCTTGGTAAGCTACAATTATAATAGAATGCAATCATATTTTTGTTATTGGGGAAAGAAACCAGTTCTGATGGGTTTGGTGTTTCTAATGAGTTACGTCCAAGCCCTAAGGAGAGCATGAAGGAAATCAAGAGAAGAAAATTCAATATAGTCTGGGGTGTAGTGCTTTGTGTGGTTCCTTACCATTTACATGTGACTGGAAGGAGAAAGAAATAGGAGTCAAGGCTAAAGAGGAAAAGTCTGTGTCTGTGGAAACCAGTATTGCTGGATCTGAGTTAGAAGCAACAGCATCAAATACTGTGCCAGCAATTTTTAAATATTGATTTATTTAATTTCCATCCCGCCTTTCTCCCTGAAGGGACCTCAGGTGGCTCACAATAACAATAACAAACATAGGAGTTTATCAGACGGGAGGAATTTCTCTTTATTTCAAATGGAGCCAATTGGAGCCAATTCGAATTCACGTGAATTCGCTAGTTTGGTGACTTTATGTGAATTCCAATTGCATTCGGAATGCATTCAGAATGACTGCCCATTGCCTGAAAATGACTGCCCATTGCCCGAAATTGTGTGAGATGCTTTAATATGAAATAACGTAAAACCCATGATTGCATTCAGAATGACTTCCCTTTTGCCCGAAATTGTTTGAGATACTTTAATACGCAATAACGTGAAACCCCATGATTGCGTTCAGATTGCCATTAGATTATACTTCCAATTTCCGTTGTCTGATGAACTCCTTTGAGCCATGGAGTCATGGGCACAGGGTGCTGCTATGTTATTACAGAGTGGAGTCCAGAAACGGAATGAGAAAGCTCCCATTCAGAAAAGGTTGGATCGAGGCCTGTGGATGACTTGAGCCTGGCCATCAGTCACAGACTGAATGAATGAGCCCAAGGCAGTGACGGTTTCGCTTTACTAAATATAAGGGCAAAAACGATGTCACCCAAGTGACATCATCTGTTTTATTGAACTCTTTCCCCTTTACATGTCTCTTCCCTCCCCCCCCCCCGGCTCCTTGTCCTCACATTTCTTAACAGAGAGGTTTTGTGATGCAGGCAGAAGGCAGTTCAGCTCACGACTTGCCAAAGCAACATGGGACGTGTCACCAGCTCACATATCCGCTTGACTGGCTTCCCTTTTACCAGGCTATTTGATAGCATAAGAAAAAGGACTTTTTGGATTAAAGTGCATTTTATTTTTTACAGTTGGGCCCAACGCGTGGAGACCCTGTGGATGAGACATCTCCGAGACCCCCTGTCCTCCGCTGCTCTACTTGGGTCCTGCAAATTCATCCAATGATCTACTTAATAGTGTCCATCCATGTGGCCTTCCTCTCTTTCCATTACCCTCTACCTTTCCTAGCATTATTGTCTTTTTTAGTGAGTCCTGCCTTCTCATGATGTGGACAAACTATGACAGCCTCAACTGGGGCCTGGTACAAATGTGGAAAGTGCCATTCTTACGCAGCACAGTTCACATGCTGGCACATCGATATGTCACACAGGCGCCACGTCCAAACAGTGCAGTGCATGTGTCACATCACCACGCTGCCCTACAGTGCTTATGGCATCGCAAGTGCGGCGAGAACCTAAGGCAAGTCTATCATGCAGTTTTCTTAGCATGATTTGTTCAGAGGGGGTTTGCCATTGCCTCCCTCTGAGGCTGAGAGGGTATGACTTGTCCAAAGTCACCCAAAGGGTTTCCAAAGTGAACAAGGATTCAAACCCTGCTCTCCAAACTCATAGTCCAACATTTAAACCACTAGACCATGCTGGCTCTTGAAAAGGATCTCAGGGCAGCATACAATACAATCAGTTTTACATAGTTTAAACCAAGATAAATAATTTTAAAAAGACTAAAAACATATTAAACCATTTAACCCTTTGAAATAACACAATTTAAAGGGCCACATGAGATCCAGCCTAGGGCTGCACACAGCCTTCAGGCTGCAGGCAAAAAAAAAAATTCCAGTCCAACACATTTAGAAGGCACAAATGTTTTAATTCGATGGGTTGTTTAATGCTTTTAAAACTTTTGCACTAACATCAGAGTGTGGTCAAGAAGGCAAATGATATTCATGAGGAAGAACAGACAATTTAGGAGGGGCTGCAGCGGTTTGCTTTTTCCCAAGCCTACTGTGAAGGGGAAGGTCCCATCCACTTCGGTCCATCCTAAGTTAATAGAATGCAAACTGCTTTTCCACTTTGAACTGAAAAAAGCTGAGGACAAAAGGCAAAAGTGGGAGGAAGAGAGAGAAACTGGTACATTATAAAAGAAGCTGAAAACACGGGATGGCAGAGGACTAATAAGGAATGTCTTTGCTAAATCAAGACAGCTGGAAGGTATGTATTTGTCTAATCCTGGCCTAAGGATATGGCAGAGCAAATTCCTTACAAAGGTAGTTGGGTAGAAGGATTCCTGTTTTGCTCATTCAGACTCCAGAGGCCATTTAAGAAGGAAAGTCTTCAATCTGAAACAGAGAGGGGAAAAATCACCCAAAGAAGAAGAACAAAATCCAGACATTCTCCTCCCCCCTCCCTCCCTCCTCTCCAAGTTATAGTTTTGAGTATTTATTGTGACACTGGATTGACATGGAATTTCTGGAAAGAATCTGGCATTTCACCTCTGCACAAATTGTAGACACGGAGATGACAATCGTGTGATCTGTAAATGTTGGAGCCTTGATTTAATGCATGTTTGCACCTTTTGCTACTCAATCACTTCCTCCCTGCTATAATGGAGTTTGGCAGGGAGAGAAAACAATCTTTTGGGGTTGCTCAGGATGGAGCAAAAGCAGATGTGACAAACACGGCTGGATCGGCTATCTTTCTAACAGCTCCGCACAACATGGCACAGCAGCCAACGCAACCTTTAGCTAATGGCTATGGAAGATCACACAGAGACAGCCAGAGATAGTTTAATTGGAAATAGCAAAGATCTTGAAACTGGAGACACCAAAAGGTTAAGTAAAGCATCTCCCTGCAAGGAAAAACATGGAATATTTCTGTGGCAGCGTCAGTCAACTCCAAGGGAATGAGAGTGCTTTGTAAATAGAAGAGTATTCAGCATTCATGCTAGAAGAATGTAATGAGTTGGTGCAATGTGAGAATATAGTAAAAAGAGGAGTAATTGCTCTGGTTGGTTATACAAAAGTGAAAAGGAAAACAGTAATTGTCTCAGGGAATCCATCCAAGGAAATAAACTAAAGAATTAAACTAAACTTGAGTTACTGGAGCCCCTAAAGCTCAAATGAATCAGAACAGAGACTGCATTCAAGAAACCAGAAGATGTGGACTTGGAAGGGCGGCTATGAAGACATAAGACAAGATCATGAAGTGGAAGGATATATCACTGAATACTAAACTTAGGATTGTCCATTCCATTGTTTCTCATTTCTAGGTGTGTTTGGTGTTGAGAGATGGACAGTGAAGAAAACTGATAGGAAAAAAAAAATTCATTTGAGATGTGAAGCAGGAGAAGAGTTCTGCAAATATTGTTGACTGCTAAAAAGATCAATGGATGGGTCCCAGAGCAAATCACGAGGTTGTCATATTTTGGCCATATCATGAGAAGAAAGGAGTTGCTAGAAAAGACAATGCTTCGTAAAGTCACAGTAAATTATTATTTACCAATAATGCTTGGTAAAGTCTTGGTAATGACGGAATCCCCTTCTGTTCTGGCTTAACATTTTATATGAATTTTGCCATTGAACCATAGCTATGGTCCACCTCATTGATCAGCATTATTTTTGGGTGAATGCTGGATAAAAGGGATCATGAAATAGAAAACAGGACATCCATATGCTTTTCATAATCTCTACCATCGAGTAATCTAAAAGCTATTTCACTTACTCTTTTTATAAATGCACACAGGATTTTTTTGTATACCTTTTTACATATGCATGTTCAAAAGGCGACAGTGGAAATCACATGTGGCATACAAATAAACCTCCAGGAAAGCGATGGTTAGCCACAGCTTCCATTGAGCAGGTTGTTTATGTCAAGGTGTTTCTATCACACCTAATGCTTAGTGCTTAAAAGTAGGGCAGAGGGAGAATGTGAGTGGCTTCGTCTCAACTTGTCCAGAATAATTTAGACTGTGTTCTGCTCACAGCCGTGCAAACTAGCCCTATGCAACCACTTTCACAAAATCCAAAATAGTAAGAATGACTGCTGTACATGGCAATATTCAGTTATTGGTCTAACTGCTGATTTACAAGGAATAAAGTCAAATGATGAATGTAACCTAATTTTAGGCATAGTATGACCTTTAAAAAAAACTCCCAAGCTTCCAGATATTGTACTTGTGTGCACTTCCTTATTGAAAGTGGAGCCAGGGCAAAAAATAGTCAGAACAATAACGTTCTTTTCCCAATTATTGTTTTACGTGATCATTTAGTTTAAAAACATGTAGTGGAGGGCTGGCCAAGTTGATAATACCAGACTGGGTGCTATCTTTAGAGACTCTCATAAGAAAGAAGATAACATTCATAGCCAAGTGGGACCTTCTTATCCGCTGGGGTTTCGTTCCAAGATCCCGCATAGATAACAAAATCCATGGATGCTCAAGTCCCATTAAATATAACGGTAAAGCAAAATGGTGTCCCTTATATAAAATGAAAATCAAGGTTTGCTATTTGGAATTTATACTTTTTTGAAATATTTTCAAGCCGTGGATGCTTGAATCTGTATATAGGGAGGGCCAACTGTACTGTTTACTGAATGTCAGTTTCCATACCCTACAACTGTACCTATTTGGAAGGGACAGTTTTAATCAATCCTCTGCCATCCTACTTTTTGAACTGGTTTGAAAAATCCTAGGTTTTTTTTTAAAACAGTATAATAGATATTTAACAGAATAAAGGTGTTTTTGGCCAGCACTCACCACATGACTTCATATCGGTCTTGCAGAAAACAATTATGGAGGAAAGTTCTTTGTATGCAAGTTACTTCTAAGGTCTGAGAGAGGGATGGCTTGAGAGAAACAGACACATTGCACAAGAGTACAATAGTGAAAGAAATGACGAGACACATTTGAGGAAATATGTTTCCACTTTATGTATAATTGCAAATAAACAACACTCCCTGCATGGTCCACTAGAGGAACATCTTGAATTCTGAAAATACCATTTTGAGAGCTATGCTGTTTTACTAAGCTGTTGTGCTGCCTTTTTGGTCTGAAAAGCTATGTACTCTATCAAACATGCAATATTTATTTAATATAACTAATTGTTTGATTTCAGTTTCTGTTGGCTGTTATGCCAAGTGAAGAAATCAATTTATTATCAAATGATGATCAGTTGTTGTAGCTGTCATTATTATTGTTGGCTCGATATTTTATCCAGTAACCTTGTGTGTATGGTGTTTTTTTTTATTATTTTAGCCTTTTTTCATCCTGTGTCTAATGCAATTGTAGTTTTGTCACCAGTACATGACTTGATGGACTAGATACATTATTTTGTCAGAATGTTTTGTAATAGATGTTCTATCTATCTATCTATTCTCTCTCTCTCCAAAGAACTTCTGCAGCTGGAGGTCTTTTAAAAGGCCTCTGCTTCTCTCAGCTGAAACCTATTACTCTCTTCTTGGCTTTTAGAAGCTTGGCTTTTATGTGGTAGGGCCAGGATAGAAAACTGGTCAGGAGGACCTCAAAGACTCCTTGACCTGCCTTCGCTCCACAAGTCCTAGCACTTGCAGCCTAGAGCCCATGGAGTCTGTTTCTCCCTCCGCAGCTTCCTGAGCCTCCTGTCTCAGCCTCCTCCATGTCTTTAGAGTCAGAGTCCTGTGCCTGTGCCTCTAAGTCAGGGCCAAGGCAGTCCATGACACCTGGGCAGTTGGCCGGCCCAGGGAAGGAGGGTAAGGCAGTTCATCACCACCACCACCACCACCACCCCCACTCCAGGTTACACCAACCTCAGGGATGCCACTGAACTACAGCAAGATGAGTATGAGCCTAGGTCTTCCAGAGAAGGCCCATCTGTACTGGTTGAGCAAGGAGCTTGCTCTTGGGATACCCCAAGCTTTTGGGAGACACAGGTAGGAGAGGCTGGACTCTAGGACACAGGTGAGATGACTTATTTGGCTTCAACAAGAGGTAGCTCAATTGTGAGTTGCCTGAGTACAGCAGCAATAGCAACAGGCTCTGCTCAGGCAACAAGCTACTGAAAACAATGCACGCTGTTGCTTATCACGGTCCCGCTCTTAGCATTCCTAAACTCTTGTGATCAGACCTCCTGCCTGCCTAACTTTGGCTTACTTGCAAGATGGGCTTGGCAGTATCGCTTGTGCCTGTTACAATCCAGTAGAGAATTTTCTCTTTACATGACCTCAGCCTGTCTTGTGGCCATCCCCTTTGCCTGGTCCTGCAAGATACTACACTCTGGTGGATTCCATGGGCCAGCTTGGGCCAGAACCAAATCTCTCCATTGCTACTCCCTTGGAAGGAATGCTTGCTCACATAGTGAACTCCAGCCAGTTAGGACCTTGGCTGCAGGATGCTGAGGGTTTATGTGGTAGGGCCAGGATAGAAAACTGGTCAGGAGGATCACAATGGGGCATCATGGGGTACCAAGGCATTAGTAGCAGACCTTGATGCAGAAATACTACATATTTTGTTGCAGGCCCTACAAATTTATATGCTACGCCTCTAGAATCCTTAGCCTCAAACATTATGGGAACCATTTCTACATTTATGGAGGCTTTGTCCAATATGTTTTCTCCACTATTCTAACGTGTGAAAATGCAAGAGGGGAAGAGAGAATGGGTTTCTGATTCATAATGTTATTTCTTAACACTGTAACGGTTAAAGCTTCCTATCATCTACTGGAAGAAAAGTGATGATGAAGTAGGTACAGCTTACCATTAAGCAGAGTGAGCAAGGTGCCTCAGACAACTGAACAAAGATGTCATTAGAGGATTGCAAACAGTTAATTTTTTCATTATGATTGTGTTTTTAACAACCAGGAACAGAGAGAATTAAGTGCAAGATTTTTGAAATGAGGTGCTTACATAATATTGGGGGGCGTGCAGGACTTTGCTTGTCTGTGCCAGGCAAAAAAACATGTTTGTGTGTGTTGCATACTTTCGAGATGATTCTGATTTATGGTGACTCTAAGGTGAAACTATCATGAGGTTTTCTTGGCAAGATTTGTTCAGAGGAGGTTTGCCACTGCTTTTCCCTGAAGCTGAGAGCATGAGACTTGCCCAAGGTCACCCAGTGGGTTTTATGGCTGAGCAGAAATCGAACCCTGGTCTCTAGAGTCATAGTCCAATCCTCAAACCATTACGCCGTGCTGGCTCTCTATTTCACAGATGAAAACTGGGGGACATGTAACCAAACTACATCAAAGTGAGATGAATATGGCAAAGTGTATTAATGTGGAAGAATACACCGGCTAGGAGAGGCTGCAGATGTTTGTTTTTGCCTTTATCAACCGGTAAGGGCAAGATTTTGCCCCCAACTCTCCATCCACTGCATGAATTGAGTGCAAGCTACTTTTCCACTTTGAACTATGGTAAGTTTGCAGAAACTGAATTAAGCCCAGAACAAAGTGGGAATGTCAAAGAAGGAGAGAGTAGCAGAGACATTTGGAAAGATGAAAACGTGGGAGGATGGAAGCCAATTTAAGACAGCTGGAGGGCATGCAAAATGCTTCACCAACCCGTGGGCCACCTCCATCCTTAAGCTCTCTTGCTGTCATAGGAGTTTATCACACTGGGGCTAATTTTGGCATTAAAGAGACATTAAAGCTCATTAAAGCATCCCACAAATAAAGCGAAAATGGCAAGTAAGTGCACAAATAAAGTGATATCAAAAATAAATTGTTGCTGAAATCCCAAAAGTAAAAAGATTCTTTGTGACTACTTTAATGGTGGGTTTTGTGTGACGTCGTGTGAAATTGTTTCACGTAATTCCATGATTTTTACAGGATATTCACAATCTAAACTCCCAATCTCCTTCATGTGATAAGCTCCATACTAACAGATTTCATTGGTACCAAACATACAAAGATTCAGCAAAAAAAGAGCAGCTTTTCCACCTCTGTGGACGGAAGTCATAATGGTTGGACTCTAGCCATTAGACAGACTGTCATTCATTACTGAGATGATGAAGGATGCGGGTGAGAAACCCTTCCCCTTCCTTCTTCCATATTCTAATGGTTATTACAGATGCTCAAATAACGTAGCAACGTGTTTATTTGTTCTCCTTAAATGGCATCTCATTGAGCAGTTTATCCAAGTGACACTTAACTCTTTTTCCTGCTGCCAAAGAGGGATCACCCTCTTGACTAGAATCCCAAAGCCCATACTTGGAAGAGAAAAGCAAAAGCCCTTGGAAACAGGAAGGGTGTTTTAAAAAAGAGGAAAGCCACCTGATAAGTAAACCTTGAGAGTTTTTTTAAAAAATAGAAGCAAATGAGAAAAAAGGAAAATAAAGTTCTTGTTGGACAAGAGTGAGAGAGCGAGAGAATAATACCTTTTCTTCCATCTCTTTATTATAAATATCAAAGCATTCTGAACAGCCAGAATGAACATCAAGTTTTGTTATCTTCAGACATCATCTGCCACAAATAACATGACAACCCATTGCACTTCCCTTCACGGTTATGAAAACAACATCACTGAATAAAGTTTTCTTAGGAAGGCAAGGCCACTTATGTAAGAAACGCTCAAGACATTGGCTGCAACACATCTTCAAAAACATGTCAGAGAGGCCACAAACAACAGAGAATGGCTGCCCTGGATTGTGCTAATGGCTTTCATGTGCTTATCATTTAGCTACAGCCAGGAGCACTGGATGTAACATGCTTGAATAGTTAGCACTGTAAGCCTTTAGGGTTAGGGAGGGCACAGTGTTTGCACCCTCCCTAACCCTAAAGCTTATGGAAGCTGCCATTTTAAAATGGTGGCGTCCATACAGGCACGCCATCATAGTGTCATGGCGCATGCAGTGTTTACACAATGCTGTGTGCTCCATGACGTAATGAAGGGCACCAAGCATTCCTTTCCATGACACCAAAAGGAGCTCAGAAATTGAGCTCCTTTTTTGCGCCGGTCCTTTTTTGCTCCAAGGACCCAGTGGGAAAAGGGGCTGCGGTGGCGGCCCCTTTCTCCCCTCAGCACTGCCAGGGAGATCGGGGTGCAGCGGATGCCCGCTGCACTCCGCTTTGAGACCGTGGGGAAGTCCACGGAGAAGGCCCTATTTGAGGCCCTGCTTTCACCCCGCTTTGAGGCTGTGGGGAAGTGGCAGTTTGCCGCTTCCCCGTGGCCTTTGGAAGCGGTGGGATGGGCCCTCTGAGAGTGCTGGTGAGGCAGCCTTGGCCCCATCTCGCTACTTCTTGGGGCGAGAACAGACCGCCTCTTTTGGGAGGTCTGTACCGCCCCTGTGAGAAAACTTGGGTCTCAAAGGAGGTTTTGTTTTGTGTTGCTAACGGAATTTAAATTTTATTTTCTAGACTTAATGGCTCTTTGTCTTCCAGCATAT
This sequence comes from Urosaurus nigricauda, assembly GCA_034509955.1. Classification (NCBI taxonomy): domain Eukaryota; kingdom Metazoa; phylum Chordata; class Lepidosauria; order Squamata; family Phrynosomatidae; genus Urosaurus; species Urosaurus nigricauda. The sequence continues at coordinate 20,828,817 of JAOEGL010000011.1, read as the reverse complement.
GCATGGCCAAGCCAGAGTGCCTCTGCTTTTCATTCTCTCCCAAGGCCTAACCAACAACCCGACATCTCCTTTGGGGTCTGGCAGAGTTTCTGGCCAGCCAGGAAAGGGAAGCGATGGTGGTAGGGATGGCCATAGAATCCTTTCCTTCTCCTCCCTTTTCCAGTTGGCCAGGAGCCCTGCCAGACCTGGAAGGGGTTGCTGGGTGGCACCAGCACTCCAACCCCCACCAGTGACCAAAGTGGATCACCTTGCCCTCCATTCCTCCTCATTGACCTGCACTTTGATACACTCCGTGCCCCATCCAGGAGCCCCTTTTGCTGTCCAGCTGAGAAAGAGAGGTGATGATGGCCGGGGCAAGCATGGACTCCTTTCCCAGTCATCCAGGAGCCCAACCAGACCTAGCTGATGTGCCTTGGCTGGCAGAGGTGGACAGCTGGGGTTTGTGCCTTGCAGTCTAGGGGTGACAGCAAGAGTTACCACTCTGGGTGACACCAGCCCTAGTGATGCTACTGGGAAGCTGCCTCACTCTGCCTTATTGGTGGGTTTGGCTCTTTTCTGATGTGCAGCCCATTGCATCTCAATTTCTGAGTTAAAAGCTTGTAATAAGGAAGCTACTTCAGAGCTTCTGTGTATGCTGAAGTAGGACACTTTGAAACTGAATCCCTGCTTGGCCATGGAAACCCATTGGGTGATCTTGGTCACACTCTTTCAGCCTCAGAGGATGGCAAAGGCAAACCCCTTCTGAACAAATCTTGTCTTAAAAGCCCTACAATAGATTTGCCTTAGGGTTGCCATACGTCAGAAATTACTTGAAGACACACCACTACAACTATCTATCTATCTATCTATCTATCTATTCATAGTCCCAGCCACATGCAGACATGAATGTAAGGGTGGCGATTAATAGAAAACATTTTAAGGAATTGCTAAAGCCGAGCGGTTCATTCTTTACAAAATAAAACAGCACCCCGGAGGATTTGTATGGATGAAACTCTTCCAGGAATGCAGCTGTATGTTTGGCTACCCAGCTCTAACTAAACATTTGTGTTTCCATTCTCTTGCAAAAGGACTCTTAGCAATAACCTGGAGATATACAGCTCTGGTTTTAAAGAGATAATTTACTGCCCCTTGACAGCTGCAACAGATTTGGGAAGGCCCAAGGGTATTAAGACCAGAAATGTTTAGAGCAAGATGCAAAACATGACTTCTGCCAACTAAGGCCTCTCCCGATACTAGCTTCCATGTATGTTTAAAAAGAAAAGAAAAAAGAATCCCGAAGATAAAATGGAACAATTCTACCCTCCAAGCTTTTCAGTCTTTCCCACTCTTTTTAAAAGTTTCAGCTGTTTCATAGGCTAAATTATTCCGTCTTGGTCTGTCTTGAGTTAAAACCAGACAACAGCTAAGCAGATCTAGACAAGTTTTGTACTTGTCCTTGACAGCAACTCTTTGAAAAACCACAAACATGGAACAAACAAACTAAAGAGAACCATGTGAGCAGAACATTGTGAACAGATTGCCAGGACTCTTGCACCTTCATTGTCAGCCTGGTCCATCACAAGGGTTGCCATGCCATGTGGTTGGGTGGATTTCACCCATTTTCTAGCCATTCTACCCATCATTTGGACCATCGTGAAGCCCGTACAGGGGCAAAGTTATGGGCAAAATGTGCAGTCAGATTATTCTTCTATCCCATTGTTTGGCAAGAACCAAGGTTTTATCTCCCTTTGAGTATGTTTAGCCAACAAGTGAAGCCTCAAACCTATTTGAGACCCAAGTGTGGAGACAAAGACAGCCAATCCTCTTTTAATTCTGTGCTTCTTCTCTCCAGCAAGGCCTTAAAGATCACATGTAATAATGCTCATTAACCAACCTAGTCCCAGTTCTAGGAACACCTTTTTTTAAAAAAAAAAAAAAAAAAAGATTTTGGTTGCTTCCCCCAGTTCTGCTTCTTGAATTTCCATTTTATTGGGGGTTTTTCAGTGTCTGTTGACTTCCATGATAGTGAGGTAGTGAATCTGCTCTTGGCTTTGGTCAAAAGGAGCTGAACTTTCACAAATGCTAATTGTTGCTCAACTTCCCAAGGTCTCCATCTCCCACAACGATTTCCTGGGGTGTACATTTGTCACCATTAAAAATACAACAATGTTGATGGTGCTGAATCCTGTATCATCAAGTAGCTCTTTTAAAGTTCAAAATAAAATTCAGAGCAGAGTCATTTTCTCCCACTGACACTGAACTTGTCTGCTGTTGCAGTGTGCCTTCAAGTCCTTTCTAACTTGAAGCAACCCTAAAGAGAAACTATCTTAGGGTTTCCATGGCTGAGTGGGGAATCGAACCCTGTTCTTCAGAGTCCTAGTCCTATGCTCAAACTATTACACCATGCTGGCTCTTAGGCTTATCTACAGCCCCATTCCCATTTACAGATAAATCAGTGTGCGATCTGAATCAATGGATCGATTCGACAGTGGAGCATGGTTCCTACTACATTTGCCCCGATCGTATTTTTCCCCTTTAAAATAATCCACTTGTGTTTCCCATTCTCAAATGAATCGATTCAAGATGATATGGTTGCAGCTAGCTGAAGGGGAAATTTGAATCAATTCTGATCCGCATCTGGTTCACACTTGCGCAGATTCGATTTATTGAAAAAGGAGTGGAAAAAATCAGCATCAAAAAGATGTGGGTTAAATGAGTCTAGCGCATGGCCCTCCCCCTCAGAATTGCTTCAGTGATTTGGATTAAGTGGGAACCAGGGTCGCTTGAACCGATTCAAACCAATTCACATTCCGATTTAAAAAGGTAGCAGGAATGAGGCCTACATGGGCCAAATGAAATGGTTAGTTTGTTAGTTTGCTTTTAATATTGTTCATGTTTTAATTGTTCTTGGTTTTAATCTGCTATAGTTTAATTTGATTTTAAGGGGTGGGAGGTTGGGTAGAGGGATATTGATATTGTTTTACTCTGTTATTTTTTATTGCTGTAACCCTCTCTGATTGTCTTGACAGAGGAGCGGACTATAAATACATTTTTTTATTATTATTATTTTATTACTCTACTGCCTACAGTCAGGGGCCTTTATTTTTAAATAGAGGCAGTAAATATGTTTGAGCCATTCTACAGCTGGAAACATATGGCAAACCCATGCTGAGGTCATTATAAAACTATAATTTATTCTTGTTTGCATCTGGGTTTCCAGTCCTACATGGCATGTCAAGTTAATCCACGGCTTGAAGTTTATATGAATTCCATGGATGACGGGTGCAAAGAAAAGGAAGAAATACTAATGATGATGGAATAAGTGGAGTCTGCCAGTAACAGAAGCAGCAAAGAACGATAATCTGATCCCAGCCACATTTATTTAGAAGAAGAAGACATGGGAAAATCTGTTTGGCTCACTTTCTCCCACATGTATCCTTTTTAAACCTCTCCTTCCTTCCTTCCTTCCTTCCTTCCTTCCTTCCTTCCTTCCTCCCTCCCTTCCTTCCTTGAATATGATTTTGCAAATATTGGTAACTTCATCAAAAATGAATTAGAATGAAATTCTCTCCCATCTTTACTGGTTACAAATGGAATAGCTCTTCCAAACACAAGTGATCTTCCACACTACACAATTATAGTGTCACAGTTCCACTTTAACTGCCATAACAATACCCGATGGAATCCTTGGATTTATAGTGCAAGGGGCACTTGTTCTCTCTGGCCAAAAATTCACAATAATCCTCTCTAAACTCGAAATCCCAGGCTTCCATAGGACATTGCCATGGCAATTAAAGTAGAATCATGGTGCTATGATTGAATAGTGTAAAAGGGCTCCTAGAAAGGACCCTTTTGGGTATGCCTGTCCGGCAGGTCTTCCCAGAAACCCTATAATCCTCCCAGCTCCTAAAATCTTCCATCTGATTCCCTGGCTCCTTACACCCTGATGTTACCCTATGCTGCGGCCAGCACTATGGGTTTTAATATGTGTGATATGTTGTTTTATTTTATCTGATAGTAACTTAATTTTAATTTTTACTAGTTTAATTCTATTTTAAGAGGTGGGTGGCTGGGGATGGACCATTTTAACTGTAATTGTTTTTAATCTGTTGTACCCCACCCCTATTGTTTTGACAGAGGGGTGGGTAAATAATAATAATAATAATAATAATAATAATAATAATAATAGATCACAAGCAGATGCTTGAATACATAGGGATTGAAATTCAGGCTCTATGTCAACCTGCTATAACTATACAGTGTAGATATAACTTAGTAGGTGTTAATTTGAGACTGAAAGGCGGAGGGAGGGGAAGCGGCAGGAAATGGGGATGTTTTAGGTTTGTCTGTAAAAAGGGACCTTCTTTTTCCGTTTCACGATGCTTTTCTCATGAAGAAATTCCCTTATAGCAAGCTGGGGAGATTGCAGGCTCCAGCCAAGATGGTTCATAAGCTCAGGCCCAACTCCTTCTGATCTTGCAAACCCTGTTGCCTTGTAACACCTCTGTGGGTTTGTTTCATGTTCCTGGCTCCATATTTTATTTGATTTCTGGGGGGTGATTTTTGAAAATACTGCCCTTTGTAAAACGTCCCACCTAGTCCACGCTGGGCTAATAGGGGACTGTTGACATTGGGTATTTATACAGATGTGTGGCGAGAAGGGACTCAGTACTGTCTCAGTTCTCAATATAGCAACCTCTGTCTGGAATTCCCTGCGCACCCAAAATAAACTCATCTCAGGAAGAGCCTCCCATGTGTATTTCGCAAAGCAAGGAGCCAAAGAAGGCCCCAGGCTGCACTGCTGATTGTAAAGGTATTTATTTTAGGCTGCAGCTCCCAGAATCCACTACTTTCTGGGGGATTCTGGGAGTTATAACGATGATGATGATGATGATAAAAGCAAATTTCTGGTTCCAAGAGAGCCCTCTTCAGCTATGACTGTGCAGAAGCTGGTTCATGTTTGTCATTGGTTTCCAAGCTGTGAACAAAATGAATATCCACAAATATTTATCAATCCAAGCTGAAGAAGAGGGAGGGAGAGAAAAAAGTAGAGCCATTGTTGGCATACTTTCCAACTGTCCCAGTTTGGCAGGGAGAGTAATAATAATAATAGTAATAATATATTTTATTTATATTTGCCGCCTCTCCCTGCAGATCGATTAATCCTCTGTCATCTCACTTTTTCAGCTGCTTTTAAAATGTCCCAGTTTCTCTCTCCTCTTCCTCCTTTTACCTTTTCTTCTCAGCTTATTTCAATGGCTGCAAAACTCCTTGTCATACTACCCTACTATATTCCATTTTAACTGCACTGGTAACATCCTGTGGATTTTTGAGATTTGTAGTTTAGTGAGGTCCAATACTCTGTGGCTGGGAATTATAAATACCCCCCTCTAAACTGCAGTTCCCAGGATCTCAAAGAATGTGGCCATGACAGTTAAAGTGCAAAATAGCACTAGAACAATGCAGTAGCTTAAGGATCTAAGTTCCAAGTGCATTAGTAGTTTATGCTCAATTCATGCAGCCAGAGCAGAGAAAAAGAAAGGACAGACGCTTGCCCTTTCTAGTAGGCTCAAGCAAAAGCAAACTGCCGCAGCTTCTCCTAGCTCATGTGTTCTTCCTTATTCGTAACTTTGGCCATTTTTACCATATTCTGAACCTTATTGCACAAGAAAACAAAGCAGAAATGGAGCCAGAGAGCAGTGGCTTTCTCTGTGCCTTACTACATGACGTTGTAGCACTTCGGCTTTTCTTCCCACGGGAGACGTTTGTAAAAGTGTGTCTTTCTTCTAGCTGGAAAAAATCAGTTCGACAAAGGACCCACTTTTGTAACCGTCTTCGTAGGAAGAGAACTAAAGTGCTATGAAGTCATGCAGTAAGGTGTGGAGAAAGCCGCTACCTTCTGGTTTTGTTTTGGATTTGTTTTCTTGCGTGGTATAGCTCTCTGATGTTTTCCACATGTTTTATGTTTTTCACCTGTGAAAGATTGCCATTTTAAGTCCTGGCAGCTTTGTGGCAAGATACTTCATTTGGATGGACAATATCTCTGTTATTTACTGTGCAAAAGGATATTGCTGACTGCATTCAGCCTTACAGTTGCATAGACCTCCCGTTTATCTCTGTTTCTTTGGGCCTCTGTACATCTTGGATATTTCCCAGGCCATTTGATGAATGAGACTGTAGTATCTATTTCCCTAAGATTCTGGATGATTCTGTGGTGATTTAGTAACTTGACTGTCAAATCTTTTTCCTCCTTCTGTTCTTGCTGGTAATTTCACCTCCTGTTTTCTGAAGCTGGCTGCCAACAGGCTCCCGTTGCAATTTTAGTTTTTCACGACAGAAAACACTTAACATTCTTCAGGGTAGGGTTTATGGAAAATCCTTTCCCAAGTTATAAACAGCCCTAATGTCTTCCAGCTGTTATCCTTTTACATGTCCGAAACCCTTCCTCCAGGGCTGATGTAAATATTCACTGGTGTACCAACAGGCATAGAAGATTTAGAGTTTGCACACATCAGGAAGATATGAAGAACTTGCATGGCTGCCTCTGATATGTACAGAACAATAGGAAGTTCCTGACTATGCCCAAATACAACTAAGTCCAAAGTCACCTGGTAACTATACAATATCCACTAATGACACTATCCATATACCTATGAAGTGCCACTAGGGCCTCATTCCCACTGCCTTTTAAATTGGATCATGAATCGGTTTGAACCATTTCAAACAACCCTGGTTCCCACTTAATCCGAGTCGCTGAAGAGATTCCGAGAGGGGGGTCCATGCTCTAGACCCATTTAACCTGTGTCTTTTTTATGCTGATTTTTTCCCCACTGCTTTTTTGATAAATAGATTCAACACAAGTGTGAACCACGAGTGGATTGGACTCCATTCAAATTTCCCCGGCTGGAACCAAATCATTTTGAATCGATTCATTCATTAATGGGACCCACAAGTGGGTTATTTTGGTGCCAGAAAATGACAGAAAATGCAATTGGGGCAAGTGTAGTGTTAACCATGATCTGATGGTGAATCGATCCATCGATTCGGATCGCACACCAATTTATCTGTAAGTGGGAATGAGGCTTGGGTAACACAGGAAGGCTAAGGTGTGCAAGACTTAGAGTGCAACACAAAAACTGCTGAGAATAAAGAGGTGTATATCTCCATCATATCTCTACATATGAAGCTGTATCTCATTGTATTACTCTGTATCTCCATTGCCTGAGAATAAAGAGGTGTGGAAAAGAGTGGTTCCAAGTGTTTAGACTTTTCTTTACAATCCCGTTATTGAAGCATTCTGATTATATTTGGGTCTGACATACACATCTTCGCCTAACATATTTTGGCCTTCTGAGAGATTGAATGCCTGCAGTGACGTCACTAACCTCCTTTTGCTTTGCTTTCCCATAGCCGTTTTCCTTTTTCTTCTCTTTTTCAAATAATTATAGTGCTTGAAAGTTTGCAAAAGACAGCCACTTCCCCTAACAAATAAAATGAGAGGAGGCTCACCACAGATTGCTAGATCATTTTTCAGTTTACTGGTTAGGAACCTCAGAAATAGGTTGGAAAACTGTTCATGGCGTGTGGGTATTTGGGTTTCAGCAAGAGGAGAAAAAGATGACAAATCCTTCATCATTCGTATGTAAATCTGCATTCTGCACGCTCTGTAGCTCTATTGCACAATGCAAAGCAGTTAAAGACTTATGTCATAGCTCAGATCAAGTTATCATGGGAATGGAAGAGTGATAAGAATTCTTTAAGGATTGCTTCATATGCAATGTGAACGCAGAGGATGTATAAATGAATTATTCACCCTGGCCAATCCACACTAGGCATGTTTTGTGTGAAGGGGAATTTATGCATTTTCTCCATTAAAAAACACACAACCATCCCCCCCAATTTTAACTATATAATCTAGTATAGAATTTTTAACTATGGATTCTGGGGATGGAGATAAACTCATGTCAATGCAAAGCAATGAGCAAAACAGAACTCAACTCTCTAAATTAGCACATTACAAGACAGTTACCAGTTTGAAAACCCGTAACATAAAAATCTCTTTAAGGGGAGGAGTGCATACACAACTGTATACCTCAATGAACATAATGTCGAAAGTGTTTAGGAGCATTTCTTGCGAATATGTTTATTTGCATAATTGCATATAAAATGCACACAAATACAAAACACAGTGGAGGTTATTGGAGATGTCTCATCCACAGGGTCACCATGAACTGGGATCGACTTGAGGGCAGTAAACAACAACAACAACATACAAAATGCACATATTAAGAGAAATGTGCCAAGAAATGAATCCACATTTTCATGTGAATTTAAAAGAGCTTGAACTTGAGACTGGAAAACTGAGGATCTGACATAAGTCTCCCCTCCTTTTTGGGTTTGCTGGTGAGACCCATGACACCAGTGACTGCATGACTTTATAGAGAAGCTCTGTATTATTAGAAGAGTCATTGCGGTAGTTTCCACAGCAGAAATGTTATGAACTTGCACGAGTCCAATCTAAACATTTTAAAAGAAGGAGCAAGAAATTCATTGCAACATCTGTCATAAAGCCCCAGTCATAATCCTTTAAGGACAGTAAGAGGGATGAACAGTTATCGCCAGGAACAATGTAGAGTTAACGTCTCTCTGCCAACAAACAGAATGGTGGGTTAAACAAGGCAATAATTTCTTAATTACTAAAGAGGAAACATCAATAAACATTGGAAACCAGCAGCTGGAAAACCTATGCCCAGGAAAACAAATATAACTACGGGCTTTGATTGTGAACGTTCACAGCAGAGGTTAGTTATTTTGGCCAGAGCAGATCTGAGTCTTACAGCTCGCAATTCTTTTTGCCAGAGCTAAGCAAAAAAACACGAGTCCCTTGAAGACAAAGAGAGGGATTGAAACTCAACCTGGGTTGAAAAGTGAGACAGAATAGCTCAAATTTGAGTGCGAGTGTGTTTGTGTGGGGGATATACTCCAGCAGTTGCAATGTGCAAAGCCACGGACCAGGTGTGTATTAGCTGGTGGAGATGCTGAGCCCCTTTGTCATTTCCAACTTTTCAGAGATAAACATTGGGAAACATGGGGCCAAGCAGCATCAGCGCATGGCCAAGGTGGCAGAGTTATTAACGAAGAGTGAATAGATGCTGCAGTAGTTTATTTTTGCCTGAGCCTACTGGGAAGGACAAGATTCTTCCCCCTTATGCCTTCTTTCCCCTTCTAAGTTGAATGCAAGCTACTTTTCACTTTGGCCTCAGTTTGCAGCAACTGAATTGACCTGAGGACAATGGGGGAAAGTAGGAGGAAGACAGAGAATCTGGGACATGTTAAAAGCAGCTGAAAAAGCGGGACAACAGGGGATTAAATCAGGACAGTTGGAGAGTATGCAAACCCTAATTGTGTAATTACGCGAAACATTTTCACATGGCGTTGCACAAAACCCACCATTAAAGTGGTCACAAAGAAGCATTAACACACATCTTTTTACTTTCGGGATTTCAGCGACTGCATTTCCGACATCACTTTATTTGCACAATTGCGTGTGATAATCATTTGCGCAATTACTCACCATTTTCGCTTTATTTGCAGGATGCTTTAAATGTGCTCTAATCTCTTTTTGATGCCAGAATTAGCCCCAGTGTGATAAACGCTGTGGAGCGCAAAGTGAGTGAAGAAGCCTCCAGCCCTGTTCTTGCCACTAGAGGGACATTATGCTCCCCCATTGCTCTCCACTGCTGCAGAAACAGCCATGTCAGGAGAGGACACCTACAACTGAAAACTGGGGTTTTGGAAGGTAAGGGAAGACAGGTATCTTCATCCTGCTTGACAGAGCTTTACCGTACTTTGTCCTACTAGAAGATCAGTTAAGAATTAAGAAGCTCCCCGACTTTGAAAAAGTGCTGGCTGAGCGAGCTTCGACCCGGGATGCATCCGGGCAGCAGCATCCCAGCTAGATAGGCAGCGATTTTGGTATGATAACATCCGGGTGCATCTCAGGTCCTGAATTCAAGCTGGGAGAGGTAAACTAGCTTATTTCTTAATGGGATAAGCTCTGAGGACTGTCCCTGCCAAGTAGAGGCAGCTTCTGCAGTATAACATCCTGCAAATAGGCAGGACAGAGTGGTCCCTTATGAAAAGGAAGAGAAGGCCCTTTTCTGATGCTGCTGAATTTAGCAATATATTCCTATGGTTCTAGCAGTAGCTACTGGGCAGGAGGGGTGCAAAAGGAGCAAAATGCATGCAAGCCATGGCCTTCATGTTACTCATCCCTGTTCTAGAAGTTATTCTTTAAGGTGTTTCAAATCTGAGTAAACATGTGAGAGAAACCATGAGGGAGTGGATTGGAGCGAAGAAGCAGAGGGTGGGCTTGTAGTTCATTTGGAAGCCCTCTTGCTTGTTTGGGAGGATGGCGTGAGAAGTGGTTTGGCAAGACGCTGCCTATGAAAAATTGAAAAGGCCCAGAAGTGCCAGAGAGGTGTTTATAAATGGAGAAAAGTAGCTGGCTAATACAGCACTCCATTTCCTCAGTCACATTTTTTGTTCCAGAATGTATCCATTGGGATCGAATAACCATTTCAGATTACTTTTCTTCCTTTCCTCCTCCATTACTGTTCCAAAAGAGAGAAGGGGTTTTTTTTAAAAATTAAACACACACACACACACAGACCCCACTGCTATAAAACAATACGATATGAAACACATCTGCTGTAGAAAATGAAGTGTCGGCCAGTAAAACTGTACAAAACCTCCTTATTGATCACACTGTGACCTCAGCAGAAGTGACAGTGCCCAAGGCAAGCTTTTGCAAGCGATTGCAAGGAGCTCCTGGCCATGAAGATGCAGCGATGGTGGCGGAACGGAGGGGGGCAGTTCTGCAAGGCCAATGCGGTGTCAGGCCAGATGGCCCAAGCACACAGCAGCCTGGTGTCACACCAGATTCGGTCCAGTGCATGGGGTCATGGTCCAGAGCCATCTGGGGCATAATGCTGTAGACTTGTTTTCTTGGCTGCCCATGGTCTACTCAGCACCCTTCTCCACCAGCCCATCTCAAATGAGTTGATTTTCTTTTTATCAACTTTTAATAGAATTTTCATTGTTGTTGTTGGTTTTTTAACTTCTGAACAAAAGCATTTCTTCAGGGAAATGCTGGTTTAAACAACTTGCTTTTTTAACAGATGATTCTTAGGATGGTTTCTGAGACTGACTGGAGATGATAGATGTTGACTCACTGAAGACTTGATATAGTAGAATTATATCCATTGACTGTTGCTGCAAGGTGCAAAAATGCAATATATAGTTTCATACTTATGAATATCATTCTGCTGTATTTGTATATGAAGGCTTCTGGTGTTTTTCAATAAAACAGTGACTTTGAAGACAGTGTGTTCTTGGGCACCCACATTGACTTGCTTTATTAGTACAATGGGGACCATAATAATGCCTTTCATGGACCATATCGTCAATTACTTTGTCTAGTCTTTTAAATTAGTCATGTTCTTTTGCTCTTGCTATTTCACTGGGGGCTGTATTTTAGCTCAGAACAGCTCATTGTAAACAAAATGAGAGAGAAAAAAAGACTTATTGGCTTGTCATCTCCTTGTTTCCTATATATATTTATTTACAACACAGCACAATCTTTGTAATATCTTGTTCTTGTCTTGTTCACTGCAGTCTGCACGCCACGTGTCTGGATTTTTACTATTTCCTTCCTCCATTGTACCATGATTGGAGACCTTCTCCTTACATAATTGTGCAATTTCTGGGGATTTTTTGTTGAAAGAAACCACAATGTTTTTGTCCATCTTCACTTGTTGATGTCAGGGATGGGTGAGAAAGAGGGGCAGCTTCATTTGTTTTTGGTAAGCATTTACCAACAATTGCCAATTTCTTGGGAATTGAAAGAATTTGATATTTTATTTTTTAAAAAATCCAATGTGGTAGAAACAGAAACTGACAAATTCCTTTATCCAAAACCAGAGTTTTAAAGATTTAGATCTTGGACATCTAGATTTGAACCTAACCATATTGCCGCTTCTTTATTTTCTCAGGAACTTTTCATCTCTAGGCTCCTCCACTTGGCCAATATGAGAACTGGCATGGTGTAGTTATTATTTCTTTATTTTATTGTATTTACTTCATTTTCTATGCTGTCTTTCTTCCAGGCCAGGACCCAAGGTGATTTCCAAAACGGCAAATTAAAAATGTTTTCAAAAAGTTTTAGATTTATTAAAAGATTAGTTATTTGAGTATTGGACTAGGACTCAACCAGCGTTCACATCTGCACTGAGCCACAGATGGTGACCTAGGCCAAGTCCAACTTTCTGGAAACCAGAAAAGAGATATGGCACTGTGCACTACATACAACACTAGTTAATACACCAATGATCACATCTGCTTTCTAGTTCCCATCCTGCATACACCCCATTTTTAAACTCCCTTCACCATTCATATTGTCATCCACCCACCTTGGCCATAAGCAATGTCTTTCCACTTGCATTTGTCCCTCAATGCCTACAGTTAAAACTGAACCTGCCACCTCATCACCATACCTACAAGTTTTGCATTTCTATAGCCATTCGTACAATCTGATTATAAAGATCCTTCCTTTCACTCCCTGCATCTGAGGAAGTAAACCAAGTCTACAAAAGACTGGGCTACAACTTCTTTTGCACAGTTAGTCTCAAAGCTGCTACAAGATCCCTTTGTGGACTGATATTCCAGACTAACCTGGCAAAGTCTCGGAAATGTACCTGATTGATTCGGGCCAGTGCAAAATAGAGGAGAATTTTGTAAAAAAAAAAAAAAAAATTACCAACATTTGCAAATTACTTTATATTTTGGATGGAAAAGAGAAGGGTGTGTGTGTGACAGATTTCACCATCTAAAAAACGAAAAGAGGAAAAAGAAGTGGAGAAATCTGAAAAGCAGCTGAAAAAGTGGGATGATGAAGAATAATTGGGACTGTCCCCATCAAACTGGAATTGGTGGAGGATATGAAGCCTTGTACATATCGGGCGGCTTAAACTCTTCAGGTAGCGATGTGATATCACACCCAACTTGTAGGACTAGTTCTGTGTGTGAATTCTGCCACAAAGTGTGACTTGGAGACTGTCCCGTCACCTTGGATGAGGGCTGCAAAGAACAGAGCACATTGCAATGCAGGATGTTACCTTATTGAATAGGAAATAGGATTAGGGAGTGGAGCAACAATAAGTGGACTCCATCTGGCTGGGAAATCGCCCCAGAATCCTATTCTTTTGTGAAAGAGGCTTCCTTCTTCTCCGCAAAGAACAATGGACCCTGCTTCAGCATCTCCTGGGCAAATGAAAAATGGTGTGTACACAAAGATGACACAACAGAGCTGTGACAGAGCATTACCAATTCCACCTTGCCAAGGTTAACAGCAACTCCCCAAAACAGATGGGGAGGAAAACACCTGCTCTGTTTATCCAGAGGGTAAGATTCCTTTTTTTAAAGGTGCGCTTTGTTATCCTAACAGTGGTATTTGCAGCAGAAATTTATTGAATAAGAAATCTGAATTGCACACTGCTCTGTTTTTGCAATCTGCCCTGCATGGGAAGAGGCGTTACTTTGGATTAGCATGCAGATGCATGTAACAAAATCCCCAGCGGTTGTTTCTTTTGGGGAAAAGCAGATGTGGTGTAGGGTTGCACTTGGGTGGGGTGCGTCATCAGTCATCTGCTCAACACTTTCCCTGAACAACTTCCCTTCCTTTTTTTCGCCTTCCCAATGCTGCTTTTCCTTCAGAAGGTTTCCATTTTGGGTATTTAACTTCACAGGCATGAGAATGGAAACCTTTGGGGTGTTTTCGAGGGCAGTGTCTGGCAGAAATTGGTGGGCGATGAAGGGCTATGGCCCCCTCCATTTCAGAGTGACCACATGTCATAATTACAACAGAGGACAGAATACTGCAAAATGTCGGACATTCAAGAAAAATAGAGGACATTACAAAATAAAAGCTAAACGCACAAGTATAAATATAAATTCATTTCATGTGGTTTGTTCACAGTTATGGTTTGTACGTTGGGCCAGAGTTTGAATCCTTGCTTGGCCATGAAACCCACTGGGTGATCTTGGGGAAGTCACACTCTCTCAGCCTCAGAGGATAGCAATGGCAAAACTACTCTGAACAAATCTTGCCAAGAAAACCTCATAATAGGTTCACCATAGCTCAGCAATGACTTGAAGGCCCATAACCACAACAGTACTGCATTTTATTTTATTATGTACTCAACTGTATTTTTTCAAGTGGAATTTAACTTCATTATAATGCCTTCTTGGCTTGCGATATACTTACAGACCTCCAAGCAAGACAAATGCTTAAAATGCTTAAAATCGTACTTTGCTAGCAACAAACCCATGACTGAATCTACATTTAAATTATTCCTTTCATTTGTCTGTTGTGCTGAAATTAAGGATAAAACCCTTGCAACATTTGCATTGTGTCTGCAAGCATCCCATTGCACAACACATTTGCTGCCCTTTCTCCTTTGCTCCAAGCTCGGGGAATAAGTCTGATCTGCTGCTGCTTCTAGGCGGAAAAAAAGAAATTTTGAAAGATTCATGATATCTGCCCACAAACTGCACAATTTAAAAAAAATCTGGGGTTTTTGGGAGATTGACGGATGGCTTCAGAGGCTGCAAAAGTTGGTTCCAGGGGTTGCATGGAGCCTACGGTTCGCATTTCGCCCAGCCATACCCTACCATGAAGCAGTCGCCTCAGCTGCCAGATTTTGGGAGTCACCACAGGTCAAGGGAATCAGAGCTGTTTTCGGACTCAGAATTGGTCCGGAACCCGATTAGTAAGGGCTGAACTATTCCACATCAACCAAGAAAGCTTGAAATTGGATCACCTGCTACCACCCACTCAAAGGGCTTATCCAAAGCAGAGAGACTGGAAATGGGGGTTTACTTCAGAATGTATTCTTGGCTCCTATAACTGCCCGGCTAAGCAAACTTAGCCTTGTGTTTTTACTCCTCGGTTCCTGCAAGAGCCAATGTTTTATCAAGGAATACGACCGCAGGATTCCAGTCTCACCCAAGTCCGTGACAAAGCTCATATAGATGAAAGCGCCAGCAAAGAGAGGGGCAGTGCTGAGCATTTGTTTGTCCAGATTTAAAGATTTCCAGACTGTTGCTAAGGAGGGATCCTGCCACATCCTCTCTTCTTTTGTCATTTCTCTTGAACACAACGTATATTGAATGCACGCTGTAGAACTAATGCAGTTTGGCATTGCTTTGAGTACTGCAGCACCATTCTATAGAATCCTGGGAGTTGTCATTTTACAAGGTCTTTAGTCTTCTCCGCCAAAGGATGCTGGTGTGTCACAAAACTACAAATCCCAGGATTCTGTAGGATGGAGCCACGGTAGTTAAGGTGGTGTCAAACTGCATTATTTCTACGATACAGATGCATCCTGGGGCAAGACAATAAAAATATTGTTGAGGAACCCTGTGCACATTTTGTACGGAAGAAATCCCTCTTTACAGCATTTTCTGCACAGGAAACAGCTTTTCTGCACAGAATATGCTGTTTCCTACACAAAACAAACACATACGAATTTTACGCAATGGAAGACCCAAACTGCAGAGATTCTTGCCAATCCAAGATTCTTCTCATCCATGTTTCTTGACATGTGAAAACATGCTTTTGATCATACATACATACATACATATTTCCATTCCTACTATGGTCAAATAGTATACGGAGACAATCACGGGGAGATTTTTCCCCCTTCCTAATGATCGCTTTGCATTAGTATTTCCTGTGCCCAACCCTGAATGCTATCAAAGAAAATGGAAATTAAACAAGCAGGTGGCCTTAGAAATAAACATCCAGGTTAGTACAGCTGTTTGAGTCAAACTCAAAGGCACTCAAGTCAGCAAAAATGATGTGTTGTGGAAAAACAGTGCAGGGATCGCTGTGATGTTATTGCTTTTATATGTATCTTGTATGGATTCTTGAGAAGGGAGTAGAGGAATCCCAGCTGTGACTGTGGGAAAAAAATGAAGATATCAGAGAATGATACCTTTATCATCCTGCCTTGTATAGTGTCTATAAGGACTTCCATTTGAATCATTCTGCTTTGAACAAACTGGCACCGGAAAGCAGTTCTGAGTCAGAGAAAACAGTTTATATCTTGCCTTTCATATTGGACTTCCCGTCAAATAAACAGAAACAACATTTATAGTTCTAGCAAAACTTAGGGCCCTTTTATGCTACTCAGTAATAGTGTTGTGATACTACTTTAACTGCCATGGCTGCATCCTAAGAAATCCTGAGGTTTCTAGTTTGGAGATACACTAGAGCTCTCGGGTTGGGAAGTCTTAACCCCTCTCCCTAAACTGCAGATCACAGTCTTCCATTGGATGGAACTATGCCAGTTAGTGGAATCATTTGTGCTATAATTCTGTAATATGAAAGGATCAGTAACCCTCAGCTAAAGTATTCAGAATTCCAATAATGATTGATTGATTGATTGATTGATACAAAAATTTATTCATCCTGCCATTTTGGTGTTTACACACACTCAGAGTGGCTAACAATTAAATTAAAATTAAACCAACTATAAAATTAAAACCAACTATAAAATGCAATTCCAGTGCAAAAAAAATATGTTTCAGTTTATGTAAACTAAGAGCCAGAGTGATTTGAGAATTGGGTCTAGGACTTTGGGAGGCCAGGGTTCAAATCCCAACTCAGCCATGGAAATCCATGGACTGACTTTTGGCGAGTCACGTTCTCTCGGCCTCAAAGGAAAACAATGGTAAACTGAATGAATCTTCACAAGAAAACCCAATTACCCTGAAAGTCACAGCTGTCTGACAGTGGAATATGGTGCCTTGGAGTATGGTGGAGTCTCCTTCTTTGGAGATTTCTAAATAGAGGCTGGATGGCCATCTGTTGGGAGTGCTTTGACTGTGTATTCCTGCATGGCAAGGGGTTGTACTGCATGACCCTTGGGATCTCTTCCAACTCTATGGACTTTATTACACACAGGAAAATTGGGGGCAAATTAGTTAAATCCCATGAAGAAAAGGGGTTTTAAAGTCCACAAAACACCCTCAAAAGCGGGTTGTTTTTCAGATGTGTTGATGTCAATGAGAAATAATGCAACATTAATACGAACAGAAAGTTGATAAAACCCTCTCTTTTTTATTTTCGGATGTTCCCCAAAAGTAAAAAGGAGTGGTTTTTGTCGACTTTCACTTTGGATTAATGTTGTGTTATTTCCCATTGATGCCATCGTCATCTGAAACCCGCTTTTGCGGGTTACTTTTACTTTATTTTTGGGTTAACCCCGAATTTTGTGTGAAAAACAACCCACTTTAAATCCCATTTCTGTACGGGATCCGTCCCATGTGATAAAGTCTTATGATTCTATGTATAGCAATGGGAAAAGCATGGATGCTTTAAGTTCAAGAAAAGATGAACAGATATCCAAATGCATGTGCATTCACGGTTGACCTCTGTAGGCTATACATTCAAATGCTGGAAAGGTTATGAGGTCCTCTTTTTAATAATGAGCATGACTTTTGTTTATTAGATAGGAAATTGTCTAATTTCTTTCAGGATCCTTAAGGAAACGCTGTCGCTGTTACTACAGGGATTTGCTTATCTGCAACTGGTTACTGAAAAGTGACAGACAACCCAACACCTTCCCCACCATGATCCTTGAGGCACACATTCTTTCTTGATCTGAAATAAGCTGATTAGTCAGACTTCAATGGCCAGTCTACAGACTGCGGAGGAAAGACCAGCTGAGATCTTACATCAAGGTTGCATGGCACAGGGTGTCTCGGACTATTATCCTCCAGATGCTTTTGACTTCTCCTCCCAAAAGTCCCAGCCTTCATGTCCAGTGGTTGGGAATTCGGGCGGCCAAAGTCCCAAAGATCTGGTTTGAGCAACCCTGGAATAATATGTCTCTTTGTCGTTGCTGCTGCGTACCTTTATGGGTGCATCTACACTGTAGAAATAATGCAGTTTGTCAACAACTTTAAGTACTGCCAACAAATTTAAGTACTGCCATTCCATCCTATGGGTTCTTGGGATTAATTGTATTTTAAGGGGGTATGGGAATGATGGTTTGTGTATGTATATTTTAATGTAAGCCACCCCAATTGCGTTTTGTAGAGGGGTGCAATATAAATAATAATAATAATTATTATTATTATTATTAGCATTATTATTATTTGTACTTTTACAAGGTCTTTAGTATTCCCTGCCAAAGAGTGCTGGTGCCTCATAAAGCTACAAATCCCACAATTCTGTAGGATGGAGCCATGACAATTAAAGTGGTGTCAAAACTGCATTATTTCTACAGGGTAGATGCACTTTATGTTATTTCCAACTTGGTGATGGTAACACAGTCCTATCACGGAGTTTCTTGGCACTTTTTTCCTTAGAGCAGGTTTACCATTGCCTTCCTCTGAACCTGACTGTGACTTGCTCAAAGTCACTCGGTGGGGTTTCCATGGCTGAGTGGGGATTCGGACCCACGTCTCCCAGAGTTCTATCTAACACACAAAGCCCGATGTGACACTGGAATTATCCACTGATTGTGTTGGCAAGCCTTGTGTCAAATCGCAATATTGTGCACCTGAACAAAGAACCCAGATGTGCAACCAACTGGGGAGAAAAAGAAGAATTTTCATCTGATATGTCTCAAAATTGAGATCGTGCACATGGAAAACCTATTCGAGGGTTGGAATAAAATGTCACAGAAGACATTGGGAATTGCCAAAAATGGGACATACAGATACTCTGCTTGGATATTTTTTTTCCCCATAAAAAAATATTTTTTTAACACTACAGCAACAAATGCCACAAACCTCACAACTCCTTTGCCCATCTGGAGTAGTCTTGAGTATCTTCTCCTCGAATGCAGAAAAGCACTGAGTCAGCCCATCCGTCCTGCATCGAAAGTCTGGAAGCTTTCTTGTCCATGTTCAATTCTGAAACATATGTGCTCATCGTGACAAAATGCCACAGCCAGATGCCTTGAAGGAAGATTAAAAACAGAGGCAAGTTAGCAAAGCAGTTCTAGCAGATCTCATCCTCATCGAGAGTGGATCCTTTGTACATCTAATGCATACCAATTGCCTATTCAGGATCATGCTATCACACCCTCATCTCACCAGTCTCACAAGACTCCTTTGCTGCCAAGTCAGCATTCATATCTGGCCAGGACACCCACACGCTCCCGACCCCCACGTTCACGATGCGGTCCGAATGTCCATTGGCTCTGTATTCAAACCCTTGTAAAAAGGATTTGTCAGGCTCTACCAGCCTCCTCTACAGACTTGAATGCTTAATACTGGTTTTCGAGGATGGCATTCATGTGATGAGGACAGAGGAAGGAAAGACATTGGGGTGGGGAGGACTAAAAGCTATTGGGGTCTTTGTTTGCATCTTTTTTTGCAAACCAGCCAAAGCGGAGTCCACTGGACAGGAGCCCACTGGAGCTACACACTGGGGACACTGGTCCTGCAGATGAGATGCAGAAAGGGTTGTTTGTTTGCTGGTCTGGAGTTCCTCCACCCTCCCTGCAAATGGAGTAAACCTCAATGGGTTGTTTACACCCGGGACAGCTGACGGGAACAGAAAAAGGCTCTGTTTCCAATTGCTTACTTCAGCTTCCTTGCTTACCATTGATCCTTTTGGGTTAATCAACTGGAACTCAAGTTGATTAATCGATCAGTTTCAATGGTTCATACCAGCCTTTGCATTCGCAAGTGATTTCCCTGGCTTCATGCTAAAGCGTGAGACATAAGTCTTTAGTCATGTTTAGAGTGAGGCCAGGGGAATCAGTTTCAGCAATGAGTAAGCTCAGAGTAAGCCATTGAGAAGGGCCTGCAATCGTTCCTTTGTGGTCTGTGGCCAGGGTTATTTGCGTGCGCGATTCTGAATTCTGAGCTGTTCTGCACTTCAAAAACTTTGGCCACTCATTTGATGCAGTCTGGTTTCTTTCCTGACTCCGGAGTTAGTGTTTCACTGCAGTCAAATGGACCTTAAGGTATTGTATAGGGCTCTTTTTTAAGTAGCGATGACAACGATCCTCTAAAACAAGAGCATTTCATTATCCAGAGGGTGCCTTTTAAGATGTGTTAAAAGCAGAAATGACCTTCCTTCCTTTCCAATTTGTAGGAGGAATCTTTCCTAAAATCACATTTTTGATATGGGCGAAGGTGTGTGTCTCCGTGTGTGTGTCAACACTGGGTCCAATATTACACAGAGGAAAACCTGGACACGTGTGAACCGTGAACAAGCTGGCCAAACGTATTGGTGAGGAAGAAACCAGAAGCCAGAAGCCAGGGGAGTTCTGCAGCGGTTTGTTTTTGCCGGAGTCTCCTGGGAAGGACAAGATTCCTTTCCCTCCTCTCCCCTCCTTCCTGGAGAGTGAATGGAGGACAAGCTACTTTTGCATTTTGAATTCACTTTGCAGCAGTTGAAATAAGCTGCGGACGTATGAGGAAAGAGAAACCGGGACATTTTAGGAGCAGCTGAAAAAGTGGGAAGATACAGGATTACACAGGACTGTCTCTGGAAACTGTGAAAATTGTGTAGGGGGGTATGTAGATCAAAGATGCACTTCAAAAAGAGAGGAAAGGAAAAGGAAAGAAAGGGAAGGAAAAGGAAAGGAAATGAAGGGAAGGGAAAGAAAGGAAAGAAAGGAAAGGAAAGAAAGGGAAAGGGAGGAAAGGGAAACAAAAGAAAAGAAAGGAAAGGGAAGAAAGGGAAAGGAAGAGAAAGGAAAGGAAAGGAAAGGAAAGGAAAGAAAGGGAAAGGGAGGAAAGGGAAACAAAAGGAAAGGAAGGGAAGCATCCTTCATCCTGGATGCCTCCATCAGCCACACAAAAGACCCCCACCAAAAGCCAGGTGACTGAATATTTAAGATAAAATTGGGACCAAATAATAATAATAAGCCAGCCACACTCTCTCAGCCTCAGAGGGGGGGCAATGGCAACCCCCCTCTGAAGAAATCTGGCCAAGAAAACCCAATGATAGGGTCTCCATAAGTGGGAAGAGGCTGGGAGGTACACAACAAGAAAAACAGAAACTCCCTTCTCTCCATCCCATTTGCTTTCCAGAAGAGAAGAGGATCATCATCATCATCATCATCATCATCATCATCATCATCATCATCATCCTACAACCAAAGGAAAAAAAAGGCTGGGCTAGGGGCCTGATCCACCAAGATCAGCCAATCAGAAGCCAGAGAGGGTCTCCATCCCTTCCTTCCTTCCTTCCTTCCTTCCTTCCCTCCTTTCTTTCTTTCTCTCTCTCTCATTCCTTCCCTCCCTCCATCCCTGGCTCGGGGGCGCGCACTCGTGCCCGCGCATCCCAGCCCAGTCTCGTTGTATTAGAAGAAGCCAGTGGCTGCAGCTGAGCTCTTTCTTTTCTTCGCTGAACAAAGGCTTGGAGGATCCCTGGCTTGGCTTGATCTCTTTGGAAGAGCTGCAAACTGCCTAGTTTTTGGAGGATCTTATGCACAAAAGGATCCCCTTTTCTCCCCTCTCTGGAAGAAAATGCATGGGATGCATGGAGGGCAAAGCTGGCCAGGAGCTGCCTTTTAAATCTTTTGCAAGGGATCCCCATCCCAGCCTTGGGTAAGTCGAGCCTGGATCAGGGACTTTGGAGTTTCTGGAAAAGAAAGGGTGGCTGGGGGGGATCCCAAACTGGAGGAGCTGCCATCCAGGGAAGGTGGCCAGAGGTGTCCTCCTTTCCCCGGACGCGTCCTCCATTCCAGCCTTCTGCCCAGCATTGATCCCCCAATTGTCCTCCATTCTAGAGCAAGGGCTAAGAAGCCTGGCTTTGCATTTCTAGGAGTGGGGCTTTGGAAAGCTTTGGTTGGGTCCTCCTAGCCTCCATTTTTTTTTTCTGGCAGAGAGATCTTTGTGGCAACTTTGAGACTCCCTGGAAGAAAGGATATGGAAGGAGATCTTGTAGCATCTTTGAGATGCAGTAAAAGAATAGAGAGAGAGAGAGATCTTGTGGCACCAGACTCACTGAAAGAAAGGATATATAGAGATCTTGTAGCACCTTGGAAACTAAAGAAAGAATAGAGAGAGAGAGATCTTGTAGCAACTTTGAGACTAAAGAATATATAAAGTGATCTTGTAGCATCTTGGAGACTTATAGAGAGATCTTGTGGCACCTTTGGGACTAAGAAAGAATATGTGGTAGTTTGAATGTTGGACTCTGGCTCTGAAGACCAAAGTTTGAATCCCAACTCAGCCATGTAAATCCATTGAGTGATCTTGGGCAAGTCACACTGGAGTTTATCATACGACGGAATTTGGGGGTATAATGCAATGGCAATCCGAACGCAATCATGGGGTTTCACGTAATTTCGTATTAGAGTATCTCACACAATTTTAGGTTCACCTTTGGGTCTCCATATGTCAGAAATGGACTTGAAAATACACAACAACAACAACAATATTGATACCTATCAGGGTGTAGTAGTTTGAATGCTGGGCTACTTCACTGGAGACTAGGGTTTAGATCACCACTTGGCCATGGAAATCTAGTAGGTGACCTTGAGCAAGTCACACTCTCTCAGCCTCGGGGGAAGTTAAAAAGCGAGCCCCTCCGGACAAAGCTTGCAAAGAAAACACTATGATAGGGTTGCTTTAGGGTCATCATAAGTGACCTGAAGACATGCAACAAGATGAAAGATGCTACCCGGTGAAATAGTCCATCATATGGTCAGATAAAATGTAGATCCAAAATTTAATAGTGGGTGCCATCCTGCTAAAATTAAGGATTTTAATTAATGTCACTGGGAAGCATGCCAATGCATACTCCATTGTCCCATTGAAACAGATAGGACAGGGAATGCAATCTAACAAATATTTATTAAGAAAAAATCCCAAGTTATCATCCATGGGTCTTAGCTCTGGTGAGTTTGAAACTGCAGCTTCAGATGCTAAACTCTGGTTAATCCTCCATGCGCTTCATTCTTTTATGTCTGGAATCTGAAATGCTTATTAAATCATTCCACCCATGAATATAAATATTGTCTGGGTGGCTTGCAGACAAGAATAAGAGTTTTAATATAAAAAATGATGGATAAATCTGGCATTAAAGTCTCCTCACAGATTAAGAATTAAGATCCTGGAAAAATAATTTTAAAAGTCTCCTCTAGCTTCCAGAAAGGCAATAAACATGGTGGCCAAATCATTGCTTTGAAGGCTCTTTGGAATACTTTATATTTGATTTCAGTCTTTGCAGATGGACAAAGAAACATGGTGTAGGGAATCAGCTATTGCCTGAACTTTAACTGGAAGTTACCTGGTCATGGCAAAGGTATAGAATCTTAAAATCTTAGTTGAAAAGGATCAAAAATGAAATAGGGGGGGATACAGACTGGCACTTTGTGCTGGCCTTTATACGGAGTCACGGCGGAGCATCCACATGCTTAGTGCCATGATTCCTCCTTCAGGGCACCATTTTGGCGTGCACCTGTTTACACAGTGCATGCCATGATGACACCACTATGGCACTGCATCTACATGACGCAATGCCAAAAGGACATCATCACACTGCACTGTGGCAGATATGGTGCTCTTTATAGGGTGCAAGAAGGAGCTGCATTTTGCAGCTCCTTTTTGCATCCTTCGAAGGCCGGATCAGGGCAATGGCGTGCGGTTGCCGCAGCCCCGATCCAGGGCGAAAAGGGGTGGCATCTCACCGCCCATTCAGGCTAATCTGTATAGCCACATAGTCTAACCTCCTGCCATACAGGAATACACAAGTCAAGCACTCCCAAAGCTGTTCTTTTTACCTGAGAGAACACCTGTCCAGGTCCTCCAGTGCGCCTCTATGAGCAACATCTGGCAGAAATTGACCACAGAATCATGTTGGTCAACGTCTGGCAGAGTTGGGCTGGAGGACCTACAGATTCCTACAGAGAACATATTAATTAAAACCACAAATAATCAAAGCCGCAAAAGTCAAAGCCACAAGGGCCAACTGTATTGACAGTTACATTATAAATACAGAATTTTATTTCAGGACCTGATCCACTCGATTTGCCCTTCTTCCACATATTACAGCTTGTTGGAAGGGCTATGGGTGGTAATGGTGGTGGAGAATTCTGCCCAAATGTGGATCCTGCCCCTTGTATGGTACAGTTCAAGAGATGAGGAAGCGCAGAGTTCATGACCTGCGCAGGATATCCTTGGTATTCTTTATCGCTGTTCTCTGCAACGGCAGAGCGGCAGTGAATCGGATTCCTCTGAATAGTTTCAGAGCATGCAAAAGTGGCCGAAAACACACGAGGGTGACAAATCAACTTCTAATAATACAAGTTGAGTTTTCCTTCTCTGAAAACCAGCCATTCGAAATGCTCCCAAACCCAAAACTTTTTGAGGACTGACATGATGCTTTGAGACGTCGGCTGCAATGCTCTGGCTTATTGGTTCACAAAGCAGCTGGTAAGGTTCCTTGGAGATCGGTACTGTTTTAGCATTTGGAAGACGAAAAAGAAGCTTACCCAGCTGTATGATGGCTATTCATTCCGAAAAGTTTAAGGGCATGGGATTGACTATCTGGATAGTGACCTTGAATTCTAGATTATACTCATTTCAACACACAGGATTCCCAGGGCATTTGTCTGTGACATTGATACTGCAGGGTTTGTTTTGGAAGCTCTGACCTTATCGAATGGTTTTGGAAACCATAACATAGCATGTAACTAAACCCAAGTATGTGTGACTGATGCCTCTGGTGTTTTCCCCTTGCAGTTAAGCAATCCTAGGCTGCTGCCACACTGCAGAAATAAAGCAGTTTGGCATCACTTTAACTTCTATAGCTCAATGCTATGGATTTCTGGGATTTTTAGTTTGGTGGGGCATCAGAGCTCTCTGAAAGGGAATCCTCTTTGCTTCCACAAAGCTACAAATACTAGCATTCCATAGCATTGAGTCATGGCAGTTAAACTGGTATCAATTTGAATTATCCCTACAGTGTGGCAGCAACCCTAGTTATTGCAAAGTGGCACCCACACCAGCGGTACTACAGTTAGAGAATGGCACTCCCAGAGTTTGTTGGACTACAAATCCCACCAGCCCTTATCCTTGGGTATCCAGGTTAAGGATGACAGGAGTTAACTTAATGTCTGGAAAATTATGTGTTCCATTACCACTGTAGTAAAGGCAGCTTCTTTATCTGTTATGAAAAAGCCTTTCTAAGGCACATCTGCAAGGGCCAAATAAAACAGCCTCACCTAGTTTTCGCAGCAAACTGTTCAAATGAAGTCATGGATGATCAGGGCCAAATCCAGGGCTTTTCTTCTCCTCAGAGTTTTAATCCAGAAGTGGGGATTTATCCTGGGTTTGAACAGAACATCCAGATATTTGCACATACATGTGAACCCAGTGTGTCATAGTGGTTAGAGTATTGGAATACGCCTCTGGAGGTCAGGGTTTGGTTCTGGTCTTGACCATAGAATCATATAGTTGGAAGAGACCACAAAGGCCATCCTATGAAACCCTGTGGGTGACCTTGGGCAAGTCACACTCTCTCAGCCTCAGGGGAAGGCAATAGCAAACATATTTTGAAGAAATCTTGCCAAGAGAGCCCCATGATAGGATCACATTAAGGTCGCCATAAGGCAGAAATGACTTGAAGGCACACAGCAACATGTGAACTGTGCTCCGGGGGTAGGAGTTCAGAAATATGTACATATATGTACAGAAGGGGGAGAAATTGTGCTGGATCAGCTACAAATATCGATTGGAGTGTTCTCTCTAGGAATCTCTAGATCCTTCAGTGCGACTTTTAGTTAAAGTTGACCATAGAGTTGAGCTGGAGGACCTAGATATTCCTGGAGAGAACATATTATTAAAATCCGTGAATAATCAAATCCACAAAAGTCACAAATGTGGAGAGAAAGTGTACTCCTATTGATGGTGTTGTCTGAGGAACACCAACTTTTGCTTCTGATAAGGACCATGTGGTACCTACAGTATTTTTTGGATGATGATGCTTCTTTCTTGATGCTCAGCCAGATTTGAATGCTCCGTAAGGAAGCTGCTGGCTCTGAGCCACCCATTGAATGTTATGGTTGGTCATATATCATTCGGATAATTGTGTTTACTTGTGGCAACAGCTGTGCATCTGCCTTTCCCTTCTTTTCCACATCACCTTTCTCCTGGGAGTATTTTTGAGTCTTCATACCCACCGCTGCAGGCTGTGATGGTCAGGATTTGGTACACATTTAGCACAGCATGAAAAATATACCTGAGTACATGTACCTGTGGATCCCACATTTGTACAAATGGTACAAAGGTCTTGAGAGCTCACCTGCAATATAGTGATGAATTAGCACCTCACCCAGTCTGTCAAAACATTGAGAGAGGGCAATGTCTGATTATGGAATGATTGGTTATAGTAGGAACGCCATATCCATCACATCCATGCTAAGAAAGCACAACTCCTTGTACAACAATGTTTCCTCCACTGTAATGTCTCCATGGGATTTTGGCCTCCTATTCCCTACAGTGCCAAAGGGAGTCATAGGTTGATCCAATAGAATACAGTGGTCCCCCGGTTTACGAAATTAATTCGTTCCAGCACCCCTTTCTTAAACCAAAAAGTTCGTAAACCGGGGCCCCTTAAACCAGCCCCCGCACCCTTTGAATTTCCCGCCACTTTCTTTTCTTAAACCGGGTTTTTTTCTGTAAACCGGGGCCATTTTTCCGGCCCCGGCTCTTTCATAGACCGGGGTTTTCTTAGACCGGGGTATTCGTAAACCAGGGGACCACTGTAGTCAACTGGTGTCAAAATCCTCCTGAACTTAGATCATGTCATCAATGGGAACAAATCCACCATTCCCAGATATTCTGCATTCCCTCAACCTGGGCAATCTTTCGCAGAATCATAGTATTTTAAAAGCTGGATGGCTGGAGGGGACCATAAAGCCCGTCATTTAAAAAAGGACCAAGTAGGAGATGGTGGAAAAGATTTTGGTCCATTCACCAGTCAGTGTAGGTGCCTCCAGGCCTCATTCCCATTACTTTTTAAACTGGATTGCAATTCAGTTTGAACTGGTTCAAACGACCCTGGTTCCCACTTAAATCAATTTGCTGAAGCAATTTGGTGGGGGGGGGGGCATGCACCAGACCCATTTAACCTGCACATCTTTTGACGCATTTTAACCCGCGCATTTATTTATTTAAGACGTTTATTTATCATCTCTCACCCACCAAGGTTTCCAGAATGATGCAGAATTGATAAAAACATTAAATAACTAAAAACAATAAATCACTCCAAAGTCCTATTACAGTTGGCTCTCTATATTGGCAGGGGTTCAGTTCCAGACACCCGCCTGTGGATACCAAAAAACGTGGGTCCTCAAGTCCCATTAGTGTTAATGGATATGTGCATGGCTGTGGTGTCATGACTGCATACATCTGCCACCATCGACAATAATGGGATGGAGCCATCAATGGATACTCCAATCCACAGATATCTAGCCTGCCAATATGGAGGGCTGACTGTAGATCTAAAACCAGATTAAGTTAACCAGACAGAGCAGACACTCCTAAATTTAAGAGCCAAACAGATAGGACAATCTTTACTTCTCAGAAATACCACTTGGAAGGGATAAACCTGGCCTCATCTCCATCAGGAAGGACTTGCACAGTTGGGGTGATGCTACAGAGAAAGCCCTGTAACATTGAAAATAATTCACAACTAGATCTCTTACGTTTGCTGTGTTAGCGTTTGCTTGTTAACTTTGCCTTCTGCTTTTCTTTGGATGTCCAAACTGCATTTCTAAATGCTCACCTGAGATTTTAAGTTACTGCAATGCTAGAAATTTGGGAATGGAAAGGAGAAATTATTTGTTAGGGCAAAATGCCGTATACTATACCTACATCCCCGGGTGTGAGCCTGCCTGACCAACTTTGTAAAACTTCTTTGGCAAAAGTTTTCCATCTTCTGGGACAATGGATAAAAACAAAACCCAGAACCCAATGAATAATACTTATTCCACAAGCAGTAGAAAAAAACAATAGTCTTTTTTTTCACCACTTTTTTTGGAAGAAGTTTTGTAATTCATATTGGAGTGTTGCTTTGATTTGACAACAATGAGAGCATGGATTCCTTAGCCAGCTTTTATATTTACATTTCCCCTGCTTTTGAGTGTATGGTCGCAGGAAATCCAAAAGGTCAGAGCTGTGGGTGCAGTTTGGTATGCTTTATATAACTAATGCACATATTTATTCAACTGGGCACAAACAAACCTATGTTTTGAGTCGGCATAAATGCAAGCACTCATAACAGTAAGCCCAAATATAGATGCGTCAGGCTGGGAGACTGTTTTTTCTTTTACAAAGTAACTCCAGGGGAAGGAAAGCAATAGGTTTATGCATCAAAACTTGAAAGAAGAACCCAGGTGTCTGTGTTGATCCTTGGGGGAGAGAATCCAAAAGCAACCATTGCTTTTATGAGTATCAGCTTGCAAGGAATCATGAAAAGGCAAGAAAAATTAAAATTGCAAAGTTCAGAAAATTGTAGAGTCAAGGAGCATCTAGTTGAACCTTCTGCCATTCCCAAAGACTGGCCACACAACCTCTGTTTAAAGACTTCCAAAGGAGAGTCTATTGCATTTTGCTCCATGGCTAAACAGCTCTTGGAGTCAAGAAATTCTTCCTAGGTGGAATATCTTGTCTTGCAGTTTTCTCCAGGACTTTTCCCTGTCCCTTTTTGAAGCAATCCAGAACAAGTGTATCTTTATTCTCCACGACTCTACCCTGTCCAATTTTGAAGCAATCCAAGTTGACTGCCATTACAGTACAGGTAGATGTCAGTTAGCAAGCAGATATATTCCTGGACATAACTTCATTAACAGAAAATTTGGTCCCAGAGACGGAAGTACAGTGGAAAGAATGGAGTAGGTTCCTACACCACAAAAAAAAAGGAAGAGCAGTTCAACATATTTCATTGGACACTTTATCCAAAACTAACAATAGGCCCATTTGAAATGAAATAACCAGGTCAGGTAAGCCTTGCATAAACAAACAAACAAACATTTCGGACCTTCCAGAGACCACTTGTAAGCAATACATTAAATAAGCATGGCAGAGAAAAATTCATGCCCTATCAAATGTAGGATACCGTCTCCAAAACCTGCAGATGCACATTTCCTTAAACAAATTTATATCTGTTCTTGAAAAATTACAATTTTTGCCCAGTCTCCTAAAAATTTAGACAAGGCATTAAAATTGCCTGCAAATAAATGTTAACCGGTTGATCTTGAAGCTCCTTTTCTCTGCTGACTTCCATCTTAAATAACTAAAAGCAATTTGCTTCAGTTTCAGAAAGTGAGCAAAATGTCAACTTTGGCGTCCAGTGTCGCCTAACGTTTGCTATCGGATGTGGTTCTAGGGTTCCAAATGCTGGGATGCTTTTATTAGAATTTCTCTCTGTTGCTTTACATGCTGGGTCAGATGTTAGATCACTCATTACAAGAGGAAGCAAGCAAGTTGGGACGCCTGCTCTTTTTCATGCCGGAGCTGATTGTTTCCTTCTGCCATATCGCAGGGGACTCCGAGCAATTCTTCCCGCTTTGCCTTTGCGTGCTTCATCTCCCCATGACTTGTTTCCTTCACTCCGACCCCCAGACAACAACTGAACTCTGCATCCAAACAAGATCTCCTTGAGTTTCCCGTTTTCTTCTCTTTTGATTCACAGGGGTCGGGTTGATAATACTTATAGGAAGCGGCTGTATGCTAGTTCAGACCATTTGCCCATTGTCCATTCTGCCTGGGCTCTCAAGGAGCAGTCTTGCCTGTTCCCTGCTACCTGATTTTTAAAAACTTCCTAATATATTTTATTAGTTTGCTATACTGTATATACTCGACTATAAATCGACCTCATGTATAAGTCGAGGACAAGTTTTGGGGGCGAAATTATGGATTTTGATATGCTCCATGGATAAGTCAAGGGTAAAACTTAGGGGCATATAGCAAAGGATGAAGCAAAGCAAAACAATGTCAAAGAACTTACAGAATTCCAGCAGATGTAGCTGTTTGTGCTCACTCTTAAGGCTGGATCGATGAGAGAGCAGAAGGGATCAGTGCTTCCAGGACAGATTGTACTCTTGCCTTTCACCAGGACATAGTTCCTTCTTTTAAATAAGAGTTCAGATACAGTACTTACATTGACCCATGGATGAGTTAACTCAGGCTTTTGGGTCAATTTTTTGACCTACGTTTCTAGACTTATACATAAGCATATACAGTACGTTATTGTATATACAATACATTATCAAATATACAATACTCAGGCTATTTTACACCAGACAAAACATTTCCCCTTCTCTCACATTCCCTCTTCCACTCACCCATCCTATAAAACATTTGCATGTGATAAGCATCAATGCACATAAACCAAGACTAACAATTAAACACACACTTTCCAATAGACCAAGGCATCAGCCTAAGTTCTGATTCATCAACATATGCCTTTGTTTCAAAAACAACTCCTAAAAGGAATACACACACATACACATGCACATAATAACAACAACAGCAACAACAATAATAGAATATATATGCCTCATATTGTAATACACATTAACTATCCATTATAACAACAGTAGCAACAATAATAGAATATATATGCCTCATATTTTAACAACAGCAACATCAATAATAGAATATATATGCCTCATATTTTAATACACATTAACTATTCATTAAGTAATTTATTCACGGAGACCATAATCATATGGCAGAGAAAGGTAACCAAAAAAGTATGGAAAGACAAGAATTATAATTTTTTATGCGTATATAGATATACCCATGACTTATTTCATTGTGCAGAAATGAAATCACATTCTAACCCTTTTTGTACAAGAAAACAAACAAACAAAAAATCAGCATCTTATTCGTTGTGCAGAAAGCACAAGAAATAAGACACTGGTTTTTTGTTTGTTTGTTGCACAAAAAGGGCTAGAATGTGAGTCCCAAACTCGAAAGATTCTTGTCAGTTCAGGTTTCTTGTTGTCAAGGTTTCCCAACACTGCTTTTGAATAAGCGCTCCATCCCTGCTTTAGAAGGATCATATCTACAAATGGGGTCTCTCCTTCCCATAACAGCTTTTCCTTCCTTCTGGGGAAGGGCTATGGCTCAGTAGTGCAACATGGGCTTTGCATGAAGACGATGCCAAATTCAATCACCAGCGTCTCCACTGAGAAGGATCAGGTGGTAGGTAAGGCGAAAGGCATTTCCCTGAGGACCTGCAATGGTTTTCCTACCCAGAATAGAGAATGTCGAGGGTTGATGGAGAGGAAGCCTGACCTATTGTAATGATCCTTGCTCCTTCCAGAGGGGAAACACTTGGGATATAAATGAATAAGTAACAAAAGTAATAAAGTAATGGGGTGTGGTGCAGCAGTGTCCAGAGAACTATATTATCCTTCTCCTTAAGTGTCTGAATTATCAAGGGGAACAGGGTTGGTTTGGGAAAACAGGAAATATTGAGCAAGTGACACAAGGTCATCCTGTGGGTTGACCGATAATTGAGAATTCAGAGGGCAAGATCTGAGTCATGCAGAACAATTGTTCTGCAAAGAATAGTGCAGATGCTATTGTGACAGAATAAAGAGTGTGGTTTGAGTGTTGGACTACAACTTTGGAGGCCAAGTTTTAAATCCCCGCTCAGCCATGGAAGCCCACAAGGTGACCTTGGGCGAGTCACACTATCTCAGCCTCAGAGAAAAGCCATGACAGACCCCCCCCTCTAGAAAAAATAAATCTTGCCAAGAAAACCCTGTGATAGGTTTGCCTTAGGGTCGCCATAAGTCAGAAGCAACTTGATGACTATAAAACTTATAAAATGTCTGTAATGGTGAAGCATTTGAATCAAAAAACTGGCATTGGATAGAGATTTAAACGTCAAAGACTGGGAAATAAGGGAGGTGGGAATATGAGTTTAAAAAAAGGTTAATAAATTCATACGGAACAATATGAAAACGGAACTGAAATCAAACAAAAGTAAAACAAAATAGAAAGTAAAGTATATTTTGTTTATTATTAAATTATATATTATGTATTTCTTCAAAGTATGAAATACAAGAATTTATATTATAAAAGGATTCTCTGAAAGTCATAAAGTTTTGACATCACAATATTCATACTTACTCATAAACTCATAAATGTTCCTCTCCACAGAAATCTTTAGTAAAAGGTGAAAGATTTATATGATCTGAAAAGAAATGGCCATACCACCCTGAACATGCCCAAATATTCATAGTAAAGGAAAGGAAATATTTTAATGTAATTTTTTAAATTAAATGTTTGTCCTTTGGTTGGTTGGTTTTTTAACAATAAAAAAAGAAGGACAAGCAACTTGAAGGCACACAACAGCAACAGTGGTGTGTGGGATCCTGCACGTATATTCTGAAAACTCAAACACGTCCTTGAACTCTGTTGTGACTAATAGGAAAATTGAGAATTGATCTCTTCTCCTTTCTTTGTTTTCCACAGGAGAAAGATACCTTTTGTGGCTATGTGGCAACGGGCCTTTGAGCAGTATCGCTGGATGGTGCTCCTCAAGGAGAACAGAGCTTCCTGACTTTCGCTGAATGGAGTCCGCTTCATGAGGCTTTGCGAAGGGCAGAGCTGGCATGGGAAATCACAGCAACAACCATACCTGCTTGATGGATGATTCCTTCAAGTACAACCTTTACGCAGCGGTCTACAGCGTGGTGTTCATCCTGGGCTTGATCACCAACTGTGCCTCTTTGTTTGTCTTCTGCTTTCGCATCAACATGAGGAACGAGACCACCATTTTCATGACCAACCTGGCTGTCTCCGACCTGCTCTTCGTATTCACTCTCCCTTTCAAGATCTTCTACAACTTCAACCGACATTGGCCATTTGGGGACCCTTTGTGCAGGATCTCTGGGACGGCTTTCCTGACCAACATCTATGGGAGTATGCTGTTCCTCACTTGCATCAGTGTCGACCGCTTCCTAGCGATCGTCTATCCGTTTAGATCGCGTACGATCAGGACGAGGAGGAATTCGGCCATTGTTTGTGCGGGTGTGTGGATTCTCGTTCTTAGTGGAGGGATCTCAGCGTCTTTGTTTTCTACCACAAACACCACCAACAATAGCACCACATGTTTTGAGGGCTTTTCCAAAAGCATATGGAAGACCTACTTGTCCAAGATTACAATATTTATTGAAGTGGTTGGCTTCATTATTCCCCTTCTACTCAACCTCACATGTTCATCCTTGGTCCTGAGGACTCTCCGGAAACCGGCTACGCTCTCCCAAATTGGGACCAACAAAGAGAAAGTTCTCAAGATGATTGTGGTGCATGTGGCCATCTTTGTGGTGTGCTTTGTGCCCTACAACTCCATCCTTTTCTTGTACGCTCTCGTTCGCTCTCAGACCATTGCAAACTGTTCATTGGAGAGGTTTGTGAGGACTTTCTATCCCATCACGTTGTGTATCGCCACCCTCAATTGTTGCTTTGACCCTTTCATCTACTACTTCACATCGGAATCTTTCCAGAAATCGTTCTATATAACCCCTCACCTCAAAACAGATTCTCTGTTCAAAACTGAAACCCCTTTAACAAAGCTTGGCCTGTCATCCATGCAGGAAGAGATGAGACATCGGGCTATTACAAATGGGGTAGAGGTGACATCCGAGTCAAGTTTTTGATACTGGAGCTTTTTGTATCACCAGTAGTCTGGGAACTGGATTCTGTTCAATTCAGAACTCCATTTGGCCATTTTTCTGGAAGCAGAATTGAAAACCATCCAAGATGGGAACTGGATAGGAAAGTGTGTGTGCACATGTGCATAGGGGTATATGTATACATAATACATGTATATGCACAGCCAGATGTTTCTCTGGCCTCATGAAAACTCATCATCCCATTTTTAACTCGAGTAACATTGCCCATACCTATGTCTTGCTTTTAAAGCTATGAAATAATAAAATGTTTTACATTGTCTTGATTTTCAGCATTGCAGATTATTTGGGATTAGTACTTGTTTTCCTCTGACACAGTAGAAGAAATTCCCTGTTCAGATGGTAGCAACCAGGCACAGACAGAGCTAAGAAAAAAACATGTATGTCGAAAAGGACAAAAAGACAAAGCAAAGAAAAGGGGTGCTGCGTTAGCGGTCAGTATAGCCTTTTATTTAGCCTGATTTGAACTCAGAAATGCTGATAAATGTACACAAATGTCTTATGCCAATTCTTCAAAGCCCTGTTTCTCTTGGCACTCTGTTGAGGGGAAGAACCAATGCCATTTTCCCAGCCAGGCACTCATAAAACTCAGAATTGGCACTTTAGCAGAGAGAGTAGAGGGGGTCGCTGCTTCTTTTAGGTGTCCCCCTTTTGTCACTATTGGGAGAAGAAGATGCTTCTTCTTATTTTTTGTAAGAGTTAAAATACATTGCCTACATTGACCAGTGAATAAATGAACCCAGGTTTTTTTGCCAATCTTTTGACTAAAATTTCTAGACTTACATATAAGTACAGTGTGCCCACATCATACACGGGTGCCCCTTAAGTGACTTTCAGCTTACGCTGAAAGCCACACAACAGAAATCATCGGTCCACTAGTGGTCCAGAGTCTCACACTTGTACTGTACCTAGAAATCTGACATTGGACAAAAGGGATTTTTAAAAAATAGAATGATATATACTATTAATAAAATTCATGGTTTTACCAATTATTGTGAGGACTGCAGCTAAGCTCAGAGGGAATGGGGATGGCTGATGTTGTCACAGTCAGTATTTGAAAACACTTGGAAAAGTCACTTAACCAGGATGTGCCATCATCCTTTCTTTTAGTCTAATGGGTCCCCCCACCCTCCCTTTAAGAATCTCTATTTCTGGCATTGAACCCAAGAGGACAATTACCAGACAACAATGAATGAGTGGATATTTCCATTGCATGGCTGGCAGGATGAACTTCCTGTGACATTTGCAGACTCTCTGTGATGCTGATCCTGTTAGTGCAATGTTGGGATAAGAAATTTGGTTTTTAAATACTGACAGGAATGTTTTTTAAAGGAATAATGCTTAAATAGTGCGACTCACCCAAGAAGCCAGATCCTGTTTGATCTTGGAAGGTAAGCAGAGTCAATCCTCATTAGCACCAAGGAATAGCCTAAAGGCATTTTTAAAAATAAGTTGGTGCACAAAGCAAAATTTGTGTAGATTGAACTATCTCAGTCACCCATGTGGACAATTTTAGATTCTGGAATATTTTGGATTTCTGGATAAGGTATACTCAATTGCATTGATTTTGCAAGATTTCCCCCATGTGATAAGTTGTCTTTATCTGTCCAGCCTTTCATAGTCCCCACCCCTGCACTATAGCATCTCAGAAACAGAATTTGGGTGTGTGGGGGGGGGGGAGTGCTATAGATCGGTGGTCACAAAAATAACTTGAAAGGAAGGAAAGGAGAAAGAGGCCTCATTCCCACTATGTTTTAAACTGGTTCACAAATTGGTTTGAAGTGGTTTAAATGAACCTGGTTCACACTTGAACTGAACTGCTGAAGCGATTCGGAGAAGGGGGCCATGCGCTAGACCCATTTAACCTGTGTCTTTTTAATGCTGATTTTTTTCCACATCATTTTGGATAAATCGATCCCACGCAAGTGTGAACCAGATGTGGATTAGAACCTATTTAAATTTGCCCTTTGGCCGGCTGGAAGAGGTCCATTTTGAATCGATTCATTCATCAATGTGAACCACAAGTGGGTTATTTTATTTTGTTCTGCAGCAAGAAAATGCAATCTGGGCAAATGTAGCATGAACCACGCTCTGCTGCCAAACTGATCCATCGATTTGGATCGCAAAGCATTTTATTTGTAAGTGGGAATGCAGCCAGAGAAAGAGGAAAGGAAAGGCAAAAGGAAAAGGAAGGGAATGGGAAAGAAAAGGACAGAAAGAGGAAAAAGAAGAAACAAGAATGGGAAGAGAAAGTGAATGGATAGGGAAGGAAAGGAGAAAGCAAAGTAAAGAGGAAAAGACAGAACAGGGGAACGAGGGGAAAGAAGAAGAAATCAGAAAGAGGAAGAGAAGGGAAAAGCAAAGGTAAAGTAATTTAAGAAGATAGGGAATAGGGAAAGAAGGGAGAAAGAAAGGAAAGAGGAAAGAAAAGGGTGGAAAGAGAAGGTAAAAGAAGAAAACAGAGGGAGGAGAGGAAGAGAAGGAAAGGAATGGAAAAGGAAAGGAGAGGAAAGGAAAGGGGGGAAAGAATCTTTGAACCACTTCTGGTTTTGTTGTGTCAGGAGCGATGCTTCTGGAAAAAAGTGCTTGGCATTGGAAATTGGCCCCTCGTATAGAAATTTTGGAGCTCGCCTACCCCTCTTCTGGAGGCACCCAACACCATCAAGTGTTGCGAAACCCAGGCAACCATGAGGCAACTTTTCCTCCCATTTAAAAACTGCTCTTTATTCTGAATGGGGTGGGAGAACAACCCCCCTCGCCCACCAAAAAAACCCCTATTCAACTCTCAGCATACAAATCCTTCTGCTAAATGGCCACACAGACATACATACACACATAGCCCATCCCCAGCACTTTTGTGCAGATGTGATTCTTAAGTTGCATGCCAAGGCTGAGAAATGCCAAAACCACCTCCTGAGTCCGTGAAAGCAACCAAAGCCGTTCTCAACATACAGAAAAGCAGAAGAAACTAGGCCAAAGTTGAAAGCGACAGAGACAGGGGGTGGTGGTATGTTCATGCCAGAGAGACTTTATATGTTATTCTCCGAGCGGAGAACTTGACCAAGCTTCTCCTTTATTTCTGCAAAGGAGCGGGGGGGGGCTGTTTCTTTCAAACCACCCTCTCCTCTTCTGAATGGAAAGTCGAAAGCGAGGAGGGGAAAGTGTAATTCAGCTGGATGGTTTCCAGCCTTCCCATACATAGGACCAGCTCTAATCTGAGCATAATGTGCTCTCTCTTGTTTTTGAGGCCCAGGGACTGCCAAGGCTTACAGCATTTTCTGTTTGCAGATTCACAGGGCCAAGAGCTGTGGTCAGCTTCCTCACGTAAAATGCAAGCCTGCCATCGTCCCCCAAGAGTTTTGCTTTTGCATTTTAACCCCTTTCCTAAATTGATCTGCAGATCATTACCCAGAGCTGAGATTTAGGAATGAGAAGTCAACATTTTCTTAATATTTTAGCAAAATCACTTAAAACTAAAACTGGGATGTGTTGGGATACATGCTGTAGAGTGTGTGAGTGTGTTTGTGTTTGTGTAAAAATAATTATGCATTCATGGTAGCGGTGGTGAGTGCCTTCAAGTTGTTTCCAACTTATGGCAACCCTAGGCCTCATTCCCACTACTTTTTAAATCAGATTGTGAGTAGGTTTGAACCAGTTCAAACAATCCTGGTTCCCACTTAATCCAAATCGCTGAAGAGGGGGGCCATGCACTAGACGCATTTATCCTGCATCTTTTTGATGCTGATTTTCTCCCACTTCTTTTTTGATAAATTGAATCTGCGCAAGTGTGAACCACAAACAGATCAGAATCGATTAAAATTTCCCCTTCTGGAACTGAATCATTTTTAATCGATTCATTCACGAATGGGAACCACAAATGGATTATTTTGTTGCCAGAAAATTATAGAAAATGCGATCGGGGCAAGTGTAGTGTAAACCACGATCCGATGTCGAATTGATGCATCTATTCGGATCACACACCGATTTATCTGTAAGTGGGAATGAGACCTGAAAGCTAAGGGTTTTCTTAGCAAGATTTGTTCAGAAGAGGTTTAAAATTGTCTTCCCTTGAGGCTGAGAGCCTATGACTTGCCCAAGGTCACCCAGTGGGTTTTATGGTTGAGCTGGAAACAGAAACCTGGTCTCCAGAGTTGTAGTCCATCCTGTAGTATGGAGGAAATTTAATTTTTTCCCCCAGATCCTGCAATGCCAGACTACAAGGAATGCAGCTTAGAAATGAGGGCTGGAGGAGTGGATTCACAGTTGTAGTTAATAGTCATTTGCGATTGTTTGTCCTTTCCCACACAAAGAATTATTGTTAGGACAATGGACAAAAGGAGAAACATTAGTTTAAATTCAAGAAGGGTTGGGCATGTGTTTATAGAGCTGAGCCTTGAGCGAGGTAGGATATCAAGGGGGGAAAAAACACTTCTAATGCTGAGATCCTACAATTCTGAATCCCTTTCTCTTCAGAAAAACGGTAGTCTCTAACTGGTAAGAAGGCATCCAATAAATTAAGTTGCTTTTAGTCATCATGGTCTCTAGCTGCTGTGGGACAAAGTGTTGGGACAGCATGGAATAAAAGCAGTTTGATACCACATTAAATCTAACAGCTCCGTCCTATGGAATCCTGGGATTTTTAGCTTGGAGAGTTGCTCAGGATTCTCTGCTACAGGTGCTTCTTATGGTATCTGATATGGGGAACCAACAAATTCTTTTTCAGAACATGCCATGAACTAGTACCATATTTGTGCCCATTGGTTGCAATTTGTTTCTTTCTCTCCTGGAAGCTCTGGGACCTACCTGCTTTATCACAAAGATCCTCTTCTCGCTGCCATTGTAGAGGGAAACAGATACTAAGTGGTTGATATCATGTTAACTGCCATAGCTCCGTCCTACAGAATCATTGGATTTGTATTTAGCCTGTGTAGAATCAGCGCATCAAACAGAGAATGGTATTCTAGTTGCAGATCTTCTTTCCAGATGTTACTAAAATAGTGGAGGAACTGTTCCCACACCACTCTAACAATGTGCGGAGTGGATGGACCTGAGCACTGCAACAGGTTTAACTACTCAGTTGCCACGTGTCCATGTAAGCATCAAAGCTGCATGAGATCCTTGGAAATGAAATGGGTTCATGTGGAACTCTGTGGCTTCATATTCAGCCACATCAAAAGAAGGAGAGAAGTCATAGCCAACGCTGAACCCGTTCTGTTGACGGTTTCCATAAGGACAACACAAAACAGCACCACTCAAAACAACACACACAAATAAATTCTCATCCACTTGTGTGAGCTGTATTTCCTTGAGAGCATGGGAATGCAATGAAGTCTTTTTCGTTCTCATAAAGAACTCCCTGGCTTTCCTTTCCCTTTCTTCCTTTAAAAAAGAAACTTCATTATCATCACATCAGAGGACATTGGGTTCACATAAAATACTTCGCTTTGAAGTTGTTCTTAGGCAGCCGACCACTTTCGACTGTCTGGGGCATCACAAGACCACAGCAGTCAGATGATGGTTTTGATATTCACTCCAGCTACCAGGCTGAGAACAGACTTCAGAATCCAGACAAGCCATTCCTCCCTTTCCCCCTCGTTTCTCTCATCAGCAGGACAAGGAATTTCCCTGGACTGGGTTTTAAGAAAATTGCAAAACTTAGAAAAGGTACTTATTGAACTATACAAGTCCTAGAAGCCTTTATAGCTGGGTGATTCCGGAAGCTGTAGCTCCAAAAAAAGTAATTTTATTAAGTTGTGTAGATCTCTCTACATACTGATTCTACAGACTAATATGGCTATATCTTTCAATTCTACCACTATGAGCAAGTTAGAGCTCCTCTCACTCTACCGGTAGCTGTCATTGTTTTTGCTCCTCATCATTTCTGCTTACTTACCAAATCAAAAGCCAATGAGCCAACGGGACTTGAGCCAACAAAAGTCAAAGAACAGAAGTGTGAAGACAGAGCCACCGTCTAAAACTAGGGTGGCCATTGACAAATAACCAAGAAAGCAGAAATGTAATAAATAAAATAAATAAATGTATCATCATCTTAAAATTCAAAAACAAGCATAAAGTAGAGCATCGGTTTCCACAAAATTGGCCTATAGATATTGGCTCACTTCTAAGTTAGCTAACTATGCTTATATGTACAGATGCAAATTAAGAAATAATTGACTATAACTTAAATAGAAATGTATCTCAATATGGTGGGGTTATCAGTGAACTGTGTTGTCTCGATGCCAGCTACCGACAGACAATTCCCAGGCCTTGGGCAGACTTTCAAAGAGAGAGGATGGTGGCTAGCCGAGGATGAAGAATGATGAGGTTTCAGTGCAAAAACATTGAGGGGATCATTTTCCCCATTCTTGGGAACATCTCCGCTTCCTAGACTGTCTGTGACAATCATAAGCATTTGGAAATTCAAGTTTGTGAGTCAACTGCATTGTTCAGTTATGTATAACAAAAACCATGTATCAGTACCAGTCATCCATCTTTCTCTCTGTCTCTTTGTCTTCAGCTCTCCTGTAGATTTGAATTTCATCAGGTTTTATTAGGCAAGGAATCCTTGGTGGTAGTTTTGCCACTTCCTTCCTCTGAAATATAGCCGACAGCACCTGGCATTCATTGTTAGTCTCCCATCCAAGTACTAACCAGGGCTGACGCTACTTTACTTCCAAGATCAGATGGGATCTGGTGCCTTTAGGGTATTTAGGCCAACGTAGTCATCTCTGTAGATGCAATGAGAAGAAAATAATCCCTAGTAGTCTATCTTATATAATACATACCAGAACCTGGGAAAAAGTTTTTGTTAAAAAAGATCACAAAAATTACCCACAGTCAGCATGGCAACTTATAGTCCAAAAAAGAGCATTTCCAGATCTATCTATCTATATTTGTAGCATTTTTTCCCCTGGATGTATACATTTATGACATTGAAGGACCTTGGTTTGTTGTTGAGACAAACATTGAATTAGACAGGAAGCAAGAGAATCCTGTTTCCGGAAGGAACATCCATAAAACAAAATGGAAGTGGTCGGGTGGGGAAATGAAGGTACAGACTTTTCCTGGCATTATGGGGTAGCCTCAGGATAAATGTGTTTTGAATAGCCTCACCTTCCTTTACATCTCCGTTGTGCTTTCCTTCCCTCGGAAGAATACAGTTTAAATTAAGAAACATCTGCTTGAAATGCAGGGTCCCATGGGGCAAAGAGGAGTTCTAGTTTCCAAGTCCTTTTTCCGAAGAACTGGATGTCTAAATTCTGGGTGAGGAACAAGGATAGGAAGAGAGTGCATGGGACCATAGAACACCAAAGCAGCACCTTTGTGCTACAGTCGGCCCTCCTTATCCACAGATTTTTTTATCCACGGATTCAAGGATCTATGACTTAAAAATATATTTTTTAAAAGTATACATTCCAAATATCAAAACTTGATTTTCCGTTTTATATAAGGGACACCATTTTGCTCTGCGATTATATTTAATGGGACTCAAGCATCCATGGATTTTGTTATCCACGGGGCGTCCTGACCAAGCCCCAGCGGATGACAAGGTCCCACTGTATTATAGAGAAATGCAATAATAAATGCTCCCAAACAGATATGCTTCTGCTTCCTTGCACTAAGGCAGTGGTTCCCAAACTTTGATGCTCCGGTTGTTTTGGTCTTCAACTCCCAGAAACCCCAACCAACTTGGCCAACAGTCAGGAATTCTGGGAGCTGAAATGAAAAACATCTGGATGACCAAAGTTTGGGAATCACTGCACTAAAACAATTGTGGTGAGACTGAAGTCTGGGATGATGAATTCCTACATTATGTTGACTCCTCTCTGGAGAAAATGGATGAATCTTTGATGTGGCAATTGTCCAATCTCCCTAATGGATCAAAGATCCATTCATTTTTTTCCAAAGAGGAGCTAAATTGATGTAGGATTTTAGGCAGATGACATTTTACGATACCTAAGGGAATGGGAGGCAGGAACGAAAGACCCTCTTCTGCCACCACCGCACAAGTCCGTCATCTGGAAAACATTGATGGGGTGACTGGACAATTGCCACATCAAAGATCCATTCATTTTCTCCAAAGATGAGCTAACATGATGTAGGACTTTATGCAGATGACATTTTATGATACCTAGCGGAATGGAAATAAGGACAGAAAGGCCCTCTTCTGCCTCCACCTCACAATTCCATCATCTGGAAAACATTGTTCTGGCTGAGGAAATGAGAGGGAAGTCCCCACAAAAGCGAGACGGCTGGGTACAGAGGGTGTTTGTTTGTGCTGATCTGCATCTGGTAGCCTGAGCAACAGTTGCCTTCCCTTTGTGAACGGAGAAAGAAAACACATGCGTCCCCATGCGCTTCTCTTGACATTTTCCATTGACCACAAGTGGATTTGAGGTGACTGAGAGGGGGAGTCGGAGACAGGCAGATGGGCAGCATTTGCTTGGCCTGCAAGGTTGACTCAATATTTTCCTACCAAAATTCAAAGACAATCTTGCACGGATGGACAGATGGATTGCACTTTTAAACTGATGGGTCTCCAGAATTCTCTGAGCCGTGAGGCCATCTTAAAAATATCCAGGTATACCTCGATTAACAAAATGCAACAAAATCCATACTGCACCCACGCTGCAGAATGAATGCAGTTTGATCCTGTTTTAGCTGCCCTGCCTCAAAGCTGGAATTTGGAGTTTTGTGAGATATTTAGCCTTCTCTGTCAGAGAGCTCTGTTGGCACAGTAAACTACAAATCCCAGGATTCCATAGTAGGGAGCCATGGCAGTCAAAGTGGTGTCAAGCTGCATTAATTCTACAATGTGGATGCAGCCCCCAAATCCACAAAACAGTGGTGCCTTTTTTGGACCACTAAAGAGCACAAAATGTACTGTGCAAGCTTTCAAAGCTCCACTTCTTCGTCAGGCAAAAGATGTTTATAAATCAGACCCGAGAAGAAAAATGATGGTGTTAAGAGTCACGACCCTACATTTTGTATCAGATGTTGTAGTTAAGCTGGTATGAAGGGATCTCAATGCAAGCAGAGGCTATTCTCCTCCTTGGCCATACAGGGACAAAGGAAAGTAAAATGTAAACTCCATTAGCAGCCGTAAAGTAACTTTTCTTGGGATCCACGCTATCTCTGCCCTTTGTGGATGCACAGGACCATTTCTTAGGCTGAGAACATTCAATATCTCAAGAAGTCCATGTGCTGCTACATCTGGAAAAACAATTAGGTGCTATACAGGTAAACAGAGGGCCAATGGGATGTACTTTTCGTATTGGACGGTGACCCTGGATAATTATTTCCTTTGAAGGAAATACTGCTTTGTGTGTCAAAAAAGTGCCGACTTTGCACAGAAGAACACCTGAGCTATAAAGATTCCCATCAGTCCTGGATTTTTCTGCTCAGAGTTTCCCAACACTTGATGAAGCAGCCCCTCAATTGTCAAAAGTTTGCATGGTGCATTTTGTGCATTTTGATGTGCTGGTTACATCCAGCCATAATAGAATCATTGATTCGATTGGTGACTACCGGTACTACTGATTTGACACATAGGTAAATCTATTTGATTCAGTGGCTCTATGCTACTTGCAAGTTACGAAAAGATTTAGACCAGTGTCTTTTTCACAAACGACACATTTTGACTAGTCAAAAAAATATTTTTTGCAAGAACTTATTGTTTTTCCAAAAAAAATTAATAATCCCAAAATGCAAAATAAATAAATAAAGCACAAAAGCCCTCAAAGAGAAAATTTTAAAGATTCGTTGCTCTTATGTTGGGGAATGAAGTCAATGAAAAAATAGATTTACATCCCAAAGTAGCTTTGGTGCATGCTGCCATCCTGTGGCCAATCCGAGGAAACATACAAAAAAGGATTTAATAAAACATATCCAGGGATAGTAGCCGTGTTTGCCCTATAGCAAAGTACAATAACACCCAAAATCCACAAAACTTTTATGGGGCCAACCAAAATGTATGTTGCAAGCTTGCGAAGCTCCACTGGTTTTTGCATCAGGCAAAGGTATTAAAAATCATACAGGAGCTGGGGAAAATGACTGTGTTAGTAACGGGCTTGCATTTTGTCAAGATGTGGCTGGTGTTGTTCTGAGCATTATGGATTTGGTGCATTTTGGTTGGCAAATAAAGGTGTCACTGTTTTGAGGATTTAATGAATGAGCTTTGCAGAAATAGACCAAAAAACAAAAACAAGATAGCTGTGAACTCTGTCAATAAAAACAAAAATCAGAGTCTGGCAATATTTTTATAAGAATCACCAAAATTTTACAAATGTGGTACATGTGGCACAAACCTGCCCAGTACTTATTGTTGTTGTTGACTGGACTCCTGTTGTGGAGTT
The DNA here is from genome assembly GCA_034509955.1 of Urosaurus nigricauda. Taxonomy (NCBI): domain Eukaryota; kingdom Metazoa; phylum Chordata; class Lepidosauria; order Squamata; family Phrynosomatidae; genus Urosaurus; species Urosaurus nigricauda. The sequence continues at coordinate 20,784,731 of JAOEGL010000011.1, read as the reverse complement.
AGGTCTTCATAAGTGGACTTCATTCTTGAGAGTTTGAGAAATCTATTGCTGTTTTGTCATCCCCAGACATGGGAAAAGTTACTTTTCTGGGCTAATCCTTCCAGAATCCTCAGCCAGCATGACAACTGGTTACAATGACTGGAGATTCTGGGACTTTTTAGTCCAAAAAGTAACTCTTCCAGTTTTTGACCACGGTCTTCATCTCCAGTAGCACTAACATATATGAGATGTTCGGTGGGAAAATCTGAGCAGGATGTGAGATGGAGATGAATGTTTCACTTTTGAGTGCAGAACCGAAAGTCCCATGCTGGGCGAATAACGGTTGCAAAGATGAAAATTTCATTCCCGAGTGACAAACGGTTAAACATCACCTCTCCGCACACATCCTCCTCACCACTTTGAAACTGTGCATGACATGAGGAGTTTGACAAGAAAGCCAGAGAATAAAACACCAGTGTGGCTAAACAGACCACAAGGTGGAAAGACAGATGAATCATATTCTGCTAAGCGTACTTAAAGAGGGAGAGAGAAAGAGAGAGAAGAAGAAGAAGAAGAAAATTCATACGCTGGCTAACAGCACTGGCACAAAACATTTCTTTCCTATTCTAGCTTAAAAAATGTTTAAAAATGTCCAGATTTTGCTGCCAGAGGAATCTTTGATGCCAGAGCTCATAGCAGCTTCCAGTGAGTGGGATTTAGGTTGGAAGAGCAATCTGGGATCAGTTTCCTATGCAGCAGGATCCTGATCCTTGACACATATCCCTACCCACCTCCTCAGACGTTTCTTTTCCTTCCTTTTCTTTCCGCAAAAGTTATCAGTGAGAAAGAAGACACAAGATTGGCGAGGCCGCAGCGGTTTGCTTTTGCCCAACCCTATTGGGAACGGCAAGACTTTGATTTTTTCCTCTCTTCTTTTGCTTGCTGAGCTAACTGAGCACAAACTGCAGTACTTCCGCACTGTGAACTCAGTTTGCAGCAACTGCAATAAACTGAGGTCAAAGAGGGAAAGCGGGGCTGAGGATGGAGAAACTGGGACATTATAAAGGCAGCTGAAGAAGTGGGATGGCAGAGGATTAATGGTAATTGTCCCCTGCCAAATCAGGATACTTGGAGGCTATGGTACCTGTATGTGCGAACCTTGGCTAGATGTTGGTTGGTTTTGTTCCACCTGACGCAAACCTGACACAAATGCCATTACTCATATAAAGCCTCCTGTATGTAAACAAGGCTTCTGTGGTTAAGCTACCAGACACATTCACGTGGCTTTTTTTTGGGTAACTTCCTGTTAAGTGAACCTGACTGTTCAGCAGCGATAGCAGCTTCTTGGCGGCTGCCATTCTTTCATTCTGTTCAATCTCACATGAAAACAGCAAGGTGCTCCAAAAGGTGTGCTTCTCCCTTCCAGGACTTTTGTCAAAGCCAGAGCATTCCAATGAGGTAAGACTTTCAAGTCACGTTCTTGGATTCCAGTCCAGAAAAGACTTTTTCCACCGAGCTTCAAAAGGGGGTTTCTAACCAGCAGAATGCCATTTAAAAATGATATGTTTAAGTTAACTGACCTCTGTGTGAGTCCAAAAGAGTTGAAACTAGTCTGCTGTTGTAAATTGCTGTCAAGTCAACTTCTACTTATAGTGATCTTATGAATGAGAGACCTCCAATATTTAATAGCTCTCTTAAAAGGACTTATTAAATTTGATTAGTTGATGAATCAACTGACTTTTAAACAACTAATCGGATGCATAAACTTCATTTAAAAACCCAAATATGTCAGAATTAATTTTTCCGCTGCTGCCTCAGCAAAACCTGATCCAAGAGATCTAAATGTAAGAAACAGGATTTTATCTAAACATTGGAAGGAGGTACAACCTGACAGTGGAAAAGACTGCAATGGAGTGTCCTCACTAAAGGTTTCTAGTAAATGGGATGGGACTCAGGTTGTATAGCAATGCATTTTCTGTAATGGCAATGGGTTGGCCTTGAAGAATTTTGCAAACGCATCCAGCCCTTTGAGTCTATGAAGAAATGTTGATGTTGCCACATCTTTGAGATGTGGTCTGTTTAAAAAGTAAAAGATTGCATGCAATGTGAGATGTGATATGTTTAAAAAGTAAAAGATTGCAAGCAATTTGCAACAAAATCCAAAATCCACAAAAGAGCAATAACCTTATGGGCCCAACCAAAATGCACAAAATGCATCATGCAAACTTTTGACAATTGAGAGGCTGCTTCATCAGGCAAAGATGTTTAAAATTATACAGGAGAAGAAAAATGACAATGTTAGAGTCACAGGACTATATATTGTCTCGGTTGTTATTTCTGTTTTCCATTAAGATAGTCTAAAGAGGCATCTCTGTGCAGGCAGAGACCATTCCTCTTCTTGGTCAGATGGAAACAAGGGATATTTTTGTTTAGTGGACTTGAGATTTTGCTGTATTGTGCTTCGTAGCCAACTTGACTACCCCTGAATATGTTGCATACAATTCAGGATGCATCCACACTGCAAAAATAACGCAGTTTGGCACCACTTTAACTGCCGTGACTCTGTCCCAAATTGCTGTCAGTGGGTGGAATCCAAACCAAGGGGTCTAAATACTGTATAAGAAAAAGAATTTTATCTAAACATTGAAAGGAACTTCTAGGTGGTGCAACCTAATAGCGGAAAAGACCACAATGGAGTGTCCTTCACTACAAGTTTCTAGATAGAGGTTGATGGGATTTCTGTCTCTAAGGGTGTGCATACTCACATAGGGATTTTTATTTTATTTTATTTATTGGCGTCGTGTTTGGGCTCTTTAAAAGAAAATCCTTTCCAATCCGCAAAGCAAAGAAATCCTTTATAATGAAGGTCACTTGCCGGTCCTTTATGGGCCAAGCTTTCCAGTCCTCAAATAAAGGGCATCCCTTATAATAAGGGACACAAACAGGAATGGAGAGCTTTCCTCCCTTATGGTTGTCCTAAGAAAACCCCCTCTTCTGAAGGTGTTATTTGCTTTGGTGGAGTGAGTTGGGGAAATCATTTATTGGCCATAATCAGGATTTCTCTCAATGCAAATAAGTTACTTCATAAGTGGGGTTGTCCTCAGGACCACAGCAAAGGCAAAGCGGGGAAATCCCTTCTATGGAAGCAAGAAGAGCCCTCCCTTCAACCACCATCTTGAAGGGAGAGAAAGGCAGGCCACCTCCTGCTGGAAGCAAGAAGAGCCCTCCCTTCAACCACCATCTTGAGGGGAGAGAGATGCAGGCCACCTCCTGCTGGAAGCAAGAAGAGCCCTCCCTTCAACCACCATCTTGAAGGGAGAGAAAGGCAGGCCACCTCCTGCTGGAAGCAAGAAGAGCCCTCCCTTCAACCACCATCTTGAGGGGAGAGAGATGCAGGCCACCTCCTGCTGGAAGCAAGAAGAGCCCTCCCTTCAACCACCATCTTGAGGGGAGAGAGATGCAGGCCACCTCCTGCTGGAAGCAAGAAGAGCCCTCCCTTCAACCACCATCTTGAGGGGGGAGAGAGATGCAGGCCACCTCCTGCTGGAAGCAAGAAGAGCCCTCCCTTCAACCACCATCTTGAAGGGAGAGAAAGGCAGGCCACCTCCTGCTGGAAGCAAGAAGAGCCCTCCCTTCAACCACCATCTTGAGGGGGGAGAGAGATGCAGGCCACCTCCTGCTGGAAGCAAGAAGAGCCCTCCCTTCAACCACCATCTTGAAGGGAGAGAAAGGCAGGCCACCTCCTGCTGGAAGCAAGAAGAGCCCTCCCTTCAACCACCATCTTGAAGGGAGAGAAAGGCAGGCCACCTCCTGCTGGAAGCAAGAAGAGCCCTCCCTTCAACCACCATCTTGAGGGGAGAGAAAGGCAGGCCACCTCCTGCTGGAAGCAAGAAGAGCCCTCCCTTCAACCACCATCTTGAAGGGAGAGAAAGGCAGGCCACCTCCTGCTGGAAGCAAGAAGAGCCCTCCCTTCAACCACCATCTTGAAGGGAGAGAAAGGCAGGCCACCTCCTGCTGGAAGCAAGAAGAGCCCTCCCTTCAACCACCATCTTGAAGGGAGAGAAAGGCAGGCCACCTCCTGCTGGAAGCAAGAAGAGCCCTCCCTTCAACCACCATCTTGAGGGGAGAGAAAGGCAGGCCACCTCCTGCTGGAAGCAAGAAGAGCCCTCCCTTCAACCACCATCTTGAAGGGAGAGAAAGGCAGGCCACCTCCTGCTGGAAGCAAGAAGAGCCCTCCCTTCAACCACCATCTTGAAGGGAGAGAAAGGCAGGCCACCTCCTGCTGGAAGCAAGAAGAGCCCTCCCTTCAACCACCATCTTGAGGGGAGAGAAAGGCAGGCCACCTCCTGCTGGAAGCAAGAAGAGCCCTCCCTTCAACCACCATCTTGAAGGGAGAGAAAGGCAGGCCACCTCCTGCTGGAAGCAAGAAGAGCCCTCCCTTCAACCACCATCTTGAGGGGAGAGAGATGCAGGCCACCTCCTGCTGGAAGCAAGAAGAGCCCTCCCTTCAACCACCATCTTGAGGGGAGAGAGATGCAGGCCACCTCCTGCTGGAAGCAAGAAGAGCCCTCCCTTCAACCACCATCTTGAAGGGAGAGAAAGGCAGGCCACCTCCTGCTGGAAGCAAGAAGAGCCCTCCCTTCAACCACCATCTTGAGGGGAGAGAGATGCAGGCCACCTCCTGCTGGAAGCAAGAAGAGCCCTCCCTTCAACCACCATCTTGAGGGGAGAGAGATGCAGGCCACCTCCTGCTGGAAGCAAGAAGAGCCCTCCCTTCAACCACCATCTTGAGGGGAGAGAAAGGCAGGCCACCTCCTGCTGGAAGCAAGAAGAGCCCTCCCTTCAACCACCATCTTGAGGGGGGAGAGAGATGCAGGCCACCTCCTGCTGGAAGCAAGAAGAGCCCTCCCTTCAACCACCATCTTGAAGGGAGAGAAAGGCAGGCCACCTCCTGCTGGAAGCAAGAAGAGCCCTCCCTTCAACCACCATCTTGAAGGGAGAGAAAGGCAGGCCACCTCCTGCTGGAAGCAAGAAGAGCCCTCCCTTCAACCACCATCTTGAGGGGAGAGAAAGGCAGGCCACCTCCTGCTGGAAGCAAGAAGAGCCCTCCCTTCAACCACCATCTTGAGGGGAGAGAAAGGCAGGCCACCTCCTGCTGGAAGCAAGAAGAGCCCTCCCTTCAACCACCATCTTGAGGGGGGAGAGAGATGCAGGCCACCTCCTGCTGGAAGCAAGAAGAGCCCTCCCTTCAACCACCATCTTGAAGGGAGAGAAAGGCAGGCCACCTCCTGCTGGAAGCAAGAAGAGCCCTCCCTTCAACCACCATCTTGAAGGGAGAGAAAGGCAGGCCACCTCCTGCTGGAAGCAAGAAGAGCCCTCCCTTCAACCACCATCTTGAAGGGAGAGAAAGGCAGGCCACCTCCTGCTGGAAGCAAGAAGAGCCCTCCCTTCAACCACCATCTTGAAGGGAGAGAAAGGCAGGCCACCTCCTGCTGGAAGCAAGAAGAGCCCTCCCTTCAACCACCATCTTGAAGGGAGAGAAAGGCAGGCCACCTCCTGCTGGAAGCAAGAAGAGCCCTCCCTTCAACCACCATCTTGAGGGGAGAGAGATGCAGGCCACCTCCTGCTGGAAGCAAGAAGAGCCCTCCCTTCAACCACCATCTTGAGGGGAGAGAAAGGCAGGCCACCTCCTGCTGGAAGCAAGAAGAGCCCTCCCTTCATCCACCATCTTGAGGGGAGAGAGATGCAGGCCACCTCCTGCTGGAAGCAAGAAGAGCCCTCCCTTCAACCACCATCTTGAGGAGAGAGAAAGGCAGGCCACCTCCTGCTGGAAGCAAGAAGAGCCCTCCCTTCAACCACCATCTTGAAGGGAGAGAAAGGCAGGCCACCTCCTGCTGGAAGCAAGAAGAGCCCTCCCTTCAACCACCATCTTGAGGGGAGAGAAAGGCAGGCCACCTCCTGCTGGAAGCAAGAAGAGCCCTCCCTTCATCCACCATCTTGAGGGGGGAGAGAGATGCAGGCCACCTCCTGCTGGAAGCAAGAAGAGCCCTCCCTTCAACCACCATCTTGAGGGGAGAGAAAGGCAGGCCACCTCCTGCTGGAAGCAAGAAGAGCCCTCCCTTCAACCACCATCTTGAGGGGAGAGAAAGGCAAGCCACCTCCTGCTGGAAGCAAGAAGAGCCCTCCCTTCAACCACCATCTTGAGGGGAGAGAGATGCAGGCCACCTCCTGCTGGAAGCAAGAAGAGCCCTCCCTTCAACCACCATCTTGAGGGGAGAGAAAGGCAGGCCACCTCCTGCTGGAAGCAAGAAGAGCCCTCCCTTCAACCACCATCTTGAGGGGAGAGAGATGCAGGCCACCTCCTGCTGGAAGCAAGAAGAGCCCTCCCTTCAACCACCATCTTGAGGGGAGAGAAAGGCAGGCCACCTCCTGCTGGAAGCAAGAAGAGCCCTCCCTTCAACCACCATCTTGAGGGGAGAGAGATGCAGGCCACCTCCTGCTGGAAGCAAGAAGAGCCCTCCCTTCAACCACCATCTTGAGGGGAGAGAGATGCAGGCCACCTCCTGCTGGAAGCAAGAAGAGCCCTCCCTTCAACCACCATCTTGAGGGGAGAGAGATGCAGGCCACCTCCTGCTGGAAGCAAGAAGAGCCCTCCCTTCAACCACCATCTTGAGGGGAGAGAGATGCAGGCCACCTCCTGCTGGAAGCAAGAAGAGCCCTCCCTTCAACCACCATCTTGAGGGGAGAGAGATGCAGGCCACCTCCTGCTGGAAGCAAGAAGAGCCCTCCCTTCAACCACCATCTTGAGGGGAGAGAGATGCAGGCCACCTCCTGCTGGAAGCAAGAAGAGCCCTCCCTTCAACCACCATCTTGAGGGGAGAGAAAGGCAGGCCACCTCCTGCTGGAAGCAAGAAGAGCCCTCCCTTCAACCACCATCTTGAGGGGAGAGAGATGCAGGCCACCTCCTGCTGGAAGCAAGAAGAGCCCTCCCTTCAACCACCATCTTGAGGGGAGAGAGATGCAGGCCACCTCCTGCTGGAAGCAAGAAGAGCCCTCCCTTCAACCACCATCTTGAGGGGAGAGAGATGCAGGCCACCTCCTGCTGGAAGCAAGAAGAGCCCTCCCTTCAACCACCATCTTGAGGGGAGAGAGATGCAGGCCACCTCCTGCTGGAAGCAAGAAGAGCCCTCCCTTCAACCACCATCTTGAGGGGAGAGAGATGCAGGCCCACCTCCTGCTGGAAGCAAGAAGAGCCCTCCCTTCAACCACCATCTTGAGGGGAGAGAAAGGCAGGCCACCTCCTGCTGGAAGCAAGAAGAGCCCTCCCTTCAACCACCATCTTGAGGGGAGAGAGATGCAGGCCACCTCCTGCTGGAAGCAAGAAGAGCCCTCCCTTCAACCACCATCTTGAGGGGAGAGAAAGGCAGGCCACCTCCTGCTGGAAGCAAGAAGAGCCCTCCCTTCAACCACCATCTTGAGGGGAGAGAGATGCAGGCCACCTCCTGCTGGAAGCAAGAAGAGCCCTCCCTTCAACCACCATCTTGAGGGGAGAGAGATGCAGGCCACCTCCTGCTGGAAGCAAGAAGAGCCCTCCCTTCAACCACCATCTTGAGGGGAGAGAGATGCAGGCCACCTCCTGCTGGAAGCAAGAAGAGCCCTCCCTTCAACCACCATCTTGAGGGGAGAGAGATGCAGGCCACCTCCTGCTGGAAGCAAGAAGAGCCCTCCCTTCAACCACCATCTTGAGGGGAGAGAGATGCAGGCCACCTCCTGCTGGAAGCAAGAAGAGCCCTCCCTTCAACCACCATCTTGAGGGGAGAGAGATGCAGGCCACCTCCTGCTGGAAGCAAGAAGAGCCCTCCCTTCAACCACCATCTTGAGGGGAGAGAGATGCAGGCCACCTCCTGCTGGAAGCAAGAAGAGCCCTCCCTTCAACCACCATCTTGAGGGGAGAGAAAGGCAGGCCACCTCCTGCTGGAAGCAAGAAGAGCCCTCCCTTCAACCACCATCTTGAGGGGAGAGAGATGCAGGCCACCTCCTGCTGGAAGCAAGAAGAGCCCTCCCTTCAACCACCATCTTGAGGGGAGAGAGATGCAGGCCACCTCCTGCTGGAAGCAAGAAGAGCCCTCCCCTTCAACCACCATCTTGAGGGGAGAGAGATGCAGGCCACCTCCTGCTGGAAGCAAGAAGAGCCCTCCCTTCAACCACCATCTTGAGGGGAGAGAGATGCAGGCCACCTCCTGCTGGAAGCAAGAAGAGCCCTCCCTTCAACCACCATCTTGAGGGGAGAGAGATGCAGGCCACCTCCTGCTGGAAGCAAGAAGAGCCCTCCCTTCAACCACCATCTTGAGGGGAGAGAAAGGCAGGCCACCTCCTGCTGGAAGCAAGAAGAGCCCTCCCTTCAACCACCATCTTGAGGGGAGAGAGATGCAGGCCACCTCCTGCTGGAATCAAGAAGAGCCCTCCCTTCAACCACCATCTTGAGGGGAGAGAGATGCAGGCCACCTCCTGCTGGAAGCAAGAAGAGCCCTCCCTTCAACCACCATCTTGAGGGGAGAGAGATGCAGGCCACCTCCTGCTGGAAGCAAGAAGAGCCCTCCCTTCAACCACCATCTTGAGGGGAGAGAGATGCAGGCCACCTCCTGCTGGAAGCAAGAAGAGCCCTCCCTTCAACCACCATCTTGAGGGGAGAGAGATGCAGGCCACCTCCTGCTGGAAGCAAGAAGAGCCCTCCCTTCAACCACCATCTTGAGGGGAGAGAGATGCAGGCCACCTCCTGCTGGAAGCAAGAAGAGCCCTCCCTTCAACCACCATCTTGAGGGGAGAGAGATGCAGGCCACCTCCTGCTGGAAGCAAGAAGAGCCCTCCCTTCAACCACCATCTTGAGGGGAGAGAGATGCAGGCCACCTCCTGCTGGAAGCAAGAAGAGCCCTCCCTTCAACCACCATCTTGAGGGGAGAGAGATGCAGGCCACCTCCTGCTGGAAGCAAGAAGAGCCCTCCCTTCAACCACCATCTTGAAGGGAGAGAAAGGCAGGCCACCTCCTGCTGGAAGCAAGAAGAGCCCTCCCTTCAACCACCATCTTGAGGGGAGAGAGATGCAGGCCACCTCCTGCTGGAAGCAAGAAGAGCCCTCCCTTCAACCACCATCTTGAGGGGAGAGAGATGCAGGCCACCTCCTGCTGGAAGCAAGAAGAGCCCTCCCTTCAACCACCATCTTGAGGGGAGAGAGATGCAGGCCACCTCCTGCTGGAAGCAAGAAGAGCCCTCCCTTCAACCACCATCTTGAGGGGAGAGAAAGGCAGGCCACCTCCTGCTGGAAGCAAGAAGAGCCCTCCCTTCAACCACCATCTTGAGGGGGGAGAGAGATGCAGGCCACCTCCTGCTGGAAGCAAGAAGAGCCCTCCCTTCAACCACCATCTTGAAGGGAGAGAAAGGCAGGCCACCTCCTGCTGGAAGCAAATAGAGCCCTCCCTTCAACCACCATCTTGAAGGGAGAGAAAGGCAGGCCACCTCCTGCTGGAAGCAAGAAGAGCCCTCCCTTCAACCACCATCTTGAGGGGAGAGAGATGCAGGCCACCTCCTGCTGGAAGCAAGAAGAGCCCTCCCTTCAACCACCATCTTGAGGGGAGAGAGATGCAGGCCACCTCCTGCTGGAAGCAAGAAGAGCCCTCCCTTCAACCACCATCTTGAGGGGAGAGAGATGCAGGCCACCTCCTGCTGGAAGCAAGAAGAGCCCTCCCTTCAACCACCATCTTGAAGGGAGAGAAAGGCAGGCCACCTCCTGCTGGAAGCAAGAAGAGCCCTCCCTTCAACCACCATCTTGAGGGGAGAGAGATGCAGGCCACCTCCTGCTGGAAGCAAGAAGAGCCCTCCCTTCAACCACCATCTTGAAGGGAGAGAAAGGCAGGCCACCTCCTGCTGGAAGCAAGAAGAGCCCTCCCTTCAACCACCATCTTGAGGGGAGAGAGATGCAGGCCACCTCCTGCTGGAAGCAAGAAGAGCCCTCCCTTCAACCACCATCTTGAGGGGAGAGAGAGGCAGGCCACCTCCTGCTGGAAGCAAGAAGAGCCCTCCCTTCAACCACCATCTTGAGGGGAGAGAGATGCAGGCCACCTCCTGCTGGAAGCAAGAAGAGCCCTCCCTTCAACCACCATCTTGAGGGGAGAGAGATGCAGGCCACCTCCTGCTGGAAGCAAGAAGAGCCCTCCCTTCAACCACCATCTTGAAGGGAGAGAAAGGCAGGCCACCTCCTGCTGGAAGCAAGAAGAGCCCTCCCTTCAACCACCATCTTGAGGGGAGAGAGATGCAGGCCACCTCCTGCTGGAAGCAAGAAGAGCCCTCCCTTCAACCACCATCTTGAAGGGAGAGAAAGGCAGGCCACCTCCTGCTGGAAGCAAGAAGAGCCCTCCCTTCAACCACCATCTTGAGGGGAGAGAGATGCAGGCCACCTCCTGCTGGAAGCAAGAAGAGCCCTCCCTTCAACCACCATCTTGAGGGGAGAGAGATGCAGGCCACCTCCTGCTGGAAGCAAGAAGAGCGCTCCCTTCAACCACCATCTTGAGGGGAGAGAAAGGCAGGCCACCTCCTGCTGGAAGCAAGAAGAGCCCTCCCTTCAACCACCATCTTGAGGGGAGAGAGATGCAGGCCACCTCCTGCTGGAAGCAAGAAGAGCCCTCCCTTCAACCACCATCTTGAGGGGAGAGAGATGCAGGCCACCTCCTGCTGGAAGCAAGAAGAGCCCTCCCTTCAACCACCATCTTGAGGGGAGAGAGATGCAGGCCACCTCCTGCTGGAAGCAAGAAGAGCCCTCCCTTCAACCACCATCTTGAGGGGAGAGAGATGCAGGCCACCTCCTGCTGGAAGCAAGAAGAGCCCTCCCTTCAACCACCATCTTGAGGGGAGAGAGATGCAGGCCACCTCCTGCTGGAAGCAAGAAGAGCCCTCCCTTCAACCACCATCTTGAGGGGAGAGAGATGCAGGCCACCTCCTGCTGGAAGCAAGAAGAGCCCTCCCTTCAACCACCATCTTGAGGGGAGAGAGATGCAGGCCACCTCCTGCTGGAAGCAAGAAGAGCCCTCCCTTCAACCACCATCTTGAAGGGAGAGAAAGGCAGGCCACCTCCTGCTGGAAGCAAGAAGAGCCCTCCCTTCAACCACCATCTTGAGGGGAGAGAGATGCAGGCCACCTCCTGCTGGAAGCAAGAAGAGCCCTCCCTTCAACCACCATCTTGAGGGGAGAGAGATGCAGGCCACCTCCTGCTGGAAGCAAGAAGAGCCCTCCCTTCAACCACCATCTTGAGGGGAGAGAGATGCAGGCCACCTCCTGCTGGAAGCAAGAAGAGCCCTCCCTTCAACCACCATCTTGAGGGGAGAGAGATGCAGGCCACCTCCTGCTGGAAGCAAGAAGAGCCCTCCCTTCAACCACCATCTTGAGGGGAGAGAGATGCAGGCCACCTCCTGCTGGAAGCAAGAAGAGCCCTCCCTTCAACCACCATCTTGAGGGGAGAGAGATGCAGGCCACCTCCTGCTGGAAGCAAGAAGAGCCCTCCCTTCAACCACCATCTTGAGGGGAGAGAGATGCAGGCCACCTCCTGCTGGAAGCAAGAAGAGCCCTCCCTTCAACCACCATCTTGAGGGGAGAGAGATGCAGGCCACCTCCTGCTGGAAGCAAGAAGAGCCCTCCCTTCAACCACCATCTTGAGGGGAGAGAGATGCAGGCCACCTCCTGCTGGAAGCAAGAAGAGCCCTCCCTTCAACCACCATCTTGAAGGGAGAGAAAGGCAGGCCACCTCCTGCTGGAAGCAAGAAGAGCCCTCCCTTCAACCACCATCTTGAGGGGAGAGAGATGCAGGCCACCTCCTGCTGGAAGCAAGAAGAGCCCTCCCTTCAACCACCATCTTGAGGGGAGAGAGATGCAGGCCACCTCCTGCTGGAAGCAAGAAGAGCCCGCCCTTCAACCACCATCTTGAAGGGAGAGAAAGGCAGGCCACCTCCTGCTGGAAGCAAGAAGAGCCCTCCCTTCAACCACCATCTTGAGGGGAGAGAGATGCAGGCCACCTCCTGCTGGAAGCAAGAAGAGCCCTCCCTTCAACCACCATCTTGAAGGGAGAGAAAGGCAGGCCACCTCCTGCTGGAAGCAAGAAGAGCCCTCCCTTCAACCACCATCTTGAGGGGAGAGAGATGCAGGCCACCTCCTGCTGGAAGCAAGAAGAGCCCTCCCTTCAACCACCATCTTGAGGGGAGAGAGATGCAGGCCACCTCCTGCTGGAAGCAAGAAGAGCGCTCCCTTCAACCACCATCTTGAGGGGAGAGAAAGGCAGGCCACCTCCTGCTGGAAGCAAGAAGAGCCCTCCCTTCAACCACCATCTTGAGGGGAGAGAGATGCAGGCCACCTCCTGCTGGAAGCAAGAAGAGCCCTCCCTTCAACCACCATCTTGAGGGGAGAGAGATGCAGGCCACCTCCTGCTGGAAGCAAGAAGAGCCCTCCCTTCAACCACCATCTTGAGGGGAGAGAGATGCAGGCCACCTCCTGCTGGAAGCAAGAAGAGCCCTCCCTTCAACCACCATCTTGAGGGGAGAGAGATGCAGGCCACCTCCTGCTGGAAGCAAGAAGAGCCCTCCCTTCAACACCATCTTGAGGGGAGAGAGATGCAGGCCACCTCCTGCTGGAAGCAAGAAGAGCCCTCCCTTCAACCACCATCTTGAGGGGAGAGAGATGCAGGCCACCTCCTGCTGGAAGCAAGAAGAGCCCTCCCTTCAACCACCATCTTGAGGGAGAGAGATGCAGGCCACCTCCTGCTGGAAGCAAGAAGAGCCCTCCCTTCAACCACCATCTTGAAGGGAGAGAAAGGCAGGCCACCTCCTGCTGGAAGCAAGAAGAGCCCTCCCTTCAACCACCATCTTGAGGGGAGAGAGATGCAGGCCACCTCCTGCTGGAAGCAAGAAGAGCCCTCCCTTCAACCACCATCTTGAGGGGAGAGAGATGCAGGCCACCTCCTGCTGGAAGCAAGAAGAGCCCTCCCTTCAACCACCATCTTGAGGGGGAGAGAGATGCAGGCCACCTCCTGCTGGAAGCAAGAAGAGCCCTCCCTTCAACCACCATCTTGAGGGGAGAGAGATGCAGGCCACCTCCTGCTGGAAGCAAGAAGAGCCCTCCCTTCAACCACCATCTTGAGGGGAGAGAGATGCAGGCCACCTCCTGCTGGAAGCAAGAAGAGCCCTCCCTTCAACCACCATCTTGAGGGGAGAGAGATGCAGGCCACCTCCTGCTGGGAAGCAAGAAGAGCCCTCCCTTCAACCACCATCTTGAGGGGAGAGAGATGCAGGCCACCTCCTGCTGGAAGCAAGAAGAGCCCTCCCTTCAACCACCATCTTGAGGGGAGAGAGATGCAGGCCACCTCCTGCTGGAAGCAAGAAGAGCCCTCCCTTCAACCACCATCTTGAGGGGAGAGAGATGCAGGCCACCTCCTGCTGGAAGCAAGAAGAGCCCTCCCTTCAACCACCATCTTGAGGGGAGAGAAAGGCAGGCCACCTCCTGCTGGAAGCAAGAAGAGCCCTCCCTTCAACCACCATCTTGAGGGGAGAGAGATGCAGGCCACCTCCTGCTGGAAGCAAGAAGAGCCCTCCCTTCAACCACCATCTTGAGGGGAGAGAGATGCAGGCCACCTCCTGCTGGAAGCAAGAAGAGCCCTCCCTTCAACCACCATCTTGAGGGGGAGAGAAAGGCAGGCCACCTCCTGCTGGAAGCAAGAAGAGCCCTCCCTTCAACCACCATCTTGAGGGGAGAGAGATGCAGGCCACCTCCTGCTGGAAGCAAGAAGAGCCCTCCCTTCAACCACCATCTTGAGGGAGAGAGATGCAGGCCACCTCCTGCTGGGAAGCAAGAAGAGCCCTCCCTTCAACCACCATCTTGAGGGGAGAGAGATGCAGGCCACCTCCTGCTGGAAGCAAGAAGAGCCCTCCCTTCAACCACCATCTTGAGGGGAGAGAGATGCAGGCCACCTCCTGCTGGAAGCAAGAAGAGCCCTCCCTTCAACCACCATCTTGAGGGGAGAGAGATGCAGGCCACCTCCTGCTGGAAGCAAGAAGAGCCCTCCCTTCAACCACCATCTTGAGGGGAGAGAGATGCAGGCCACCTCCTGCTGGAAGCAAGAAGAGCCCTCCCTTCAACCACCATCTTGAGGGGAGAGAAAGGCAGGCCACCTCCTGCTGGAAGCAAGAAGAGCCCTCCCTTCAACCACCATCTTGAGGGGAGAGAGATGCAGGCCACCTCCTGCTGGAAGCAAGAAGAGCCCTCCCTTCAACCACCATCTTGAGGGGAGAGAGATGCAGGCCACCTCCTGCTGGAAGCAAGAAGAGCCCTCCCTTCAACCACCATCTTGAGGGGAGAGAGATGCAGGCCACCTCCTGCTGGAAGCAAGAAGAGCCCTCCCTTCAACCACCATCTTGAGGGGAGAGAGATGCAGGCCACCTCCTGCTGGAAGCAAGAAGAGCCCTCCCTTCAACCACCATCTTGAGGGGAGAGAGATGCAGGCCACCTCCTGCTGGAAGCAAGAAGAGCCCTCCCTTCAACCACCATCTTGAGGGGAGAGAGATGCAGGCCACCTCCTGCTGGAAGCAAGAAGAGCCCTCCCCTTCAACCACCATCTTGAGGGGAGAGAAAGGCAGGCCACCTCCTGCTGGAAGCAAGAAGAGCCCTCCCTTCAACCACCATCTTGAGGGGAGAGAAAGGCAGGCCCACCTCCTGCTGGAAGCAAGAAGAGCCCTCCCTTCAACCACCATCTTGAGGGGAGAGAAAGGCAGGCCACCTCCTGCTGGAAGCAAGAAGAGCCCTCCCTTCAACCACCATCTTGAGGGGAGAGAGATGCAGGCCACCTCCTGCTGGAAGCAAGAAGATCCCTCCCTTCAACCACCATCTTGAGGGGACTTAATTGTCTAATTAACAAATTGTAAGCCGCTCTGATAGCTTTGGCTGAAGAGCGGGGTATAAATAAAATGTATTATTGTATTATTATTATTATACTTGGAAAGAACTAATTCAATGTATTAGCTTTATCTTAATTAATCTCCTCTTCCCCCAATGAGACCTGACGAATTAATTTGTTGGTTAAAAGCACTCATGATCACAACCTGAAAAGGTCTAATTAAATTTAAGCGGTTTGGAGCAAATTTGTAACGGATGGATTGGGACAGTTGCTAATGGTGCAGCTATGAAGGAACTAGACAAGATCCTGAAGTGTAAAATATATCACTGGATACCAAAGTTACGATGGCACACACCACTGTATTCCCCATCTCTACATATGGTTGTGAAAGCTGGAAAGGGAAGAAAGCTGATAGGAAGAAAATCAACTCATTTGAAAAGAAGCAAAGCTCTGTGAATATATGGACTGCTAAAAGACCAATAAATGGGTCCCTGAGTAAATCAGAAGCCCAGAAGCCCAGATGACTAAACTGAGGTTGTCGTACTTTGGCCAAATCATGAGATGTAAAGTAAACAAGAGGGTAGGCTTGTGCTTTCCAGTAAAGTCAGGCAAAAGCAAACTGCTGCAGCTTCTCTTTGTGCATTCTTCCTGGTTAAAACCTTTGCCATGTTGACCACACTGAGGTTGCTTGGCTACATGTGTCCCATTTTTTCATCTGTGAAAGGACGGAGGGTTTGGTAAAGCAGATGTACGAAGTTTACATCTGCAGGGTCCATAGCATGACTAGCTGCTTTTTATGTTTTATGTTGTATGTATGTAACTGTTTTGGATTTTAATTCGATACTGGTTTAATTCAATTTTAAGGGGTGGGAGGTGGGGCTTTGGGTAATTGGAATTGTTTTATCTTGATGTTTTTTTTTAATTATTGTAACCTGCTCCGATTGGTGTCAGAGGAGCGGGCTATAAATATTATTATTATTATTATTATTATTAAACACAAACTGCTTGCAAGCCTTTGTTGGGGCTTCCCATTTGTACATTTTATGTTATGGAAGCTCCAGCTGAGAGGACCACTGAAGATGGCCTTGCACACCCTCGCCGGGTAGATTTGCCCTGCCAGATGGCTACCATCCATCCCTTGTTAACTTACCATCCCCTCCCTCTGCTGATTCAGCGAATGTCAGCATGTAGCCTATAAACTTGAAACAAGAAGGGACCTGCCCTTTGGCAAGGGAGACCTTTTAAAGCACTGCACTCCAGATCTGTTTTGGGATGGGTGGAGGTATTGCAACCCGTGCCAAGCCTTAGGAAAAGGAGAGTAACCATCGAAATAACTACGAGGGACATTTTGTGCTGCTCTGCAAAGCTGCAAAACCCCAACGTTTGTGCGAGTTTGCCAGGGCTTTAGTCCTAAGGCACTGGACAATTACAGTACTATTATTCTACTTTCTCCTTCTGTTGCAGTACTTAGAATTCTCAACCAAATTGCACTGGTTTTCAATATTTTATCCTCTGTATATTTTGGACTTCTACTCCCATTGGCTGGAGTTGCAGGGATTTGTAGTCCAAAACACCTGGAGGCCACAAAGCCGAGAACCATTGCTCCAGTGCTACAAGCCCTGGGAGTCTGCCCCACTATGATACAACTATAGCAGTTTTGTGCCCTATTCATTTTCCTGGCTCCATCTTATAGAATCCAGGTGGAATCATCTCAGTTTAACTATGTAATGTGTAAGGGCCCTTGGTGGTGTGACAAGCCCCACCTTCTGAAATTCCCTCTTCTTCACAACCATGAAAGGTACAGGATCCTTCTCCAGTTTTCACTTTGGCAACCCTGGGGACTATAGAACAGAATATGCTCCATATTTCAGATTTTGGAATACCTGTATTTGCATAAACATACATAATAAGATATCTTGGAGAGGAGACACACATCCAAACACAAAATTCATTTGTATTTCATATACATACCTTATACACATAGCCTGAAGGCAATTTTATACAATATTGTAAATAATGTTGTGCATGAAACAAAGTTTGAATACACTGAACCCTCAGAAAGCAAAGGTGTCATTATATCAGCCACCAATGGGGGGGAAATCCATTTTTGGACTATTTCAATTTTGGAATTCTGGATAAGGGCAGCTCAACATGCAACAACAACAACAACAACAACAACGATTGCAGACAGCACTACATAGAACTATAGCCCTTTTCTTGTCTACTACATTCTTGGTTTTGGGGAAAAAATCCCCTTTCTAAATCAGCTATTTACTTTTGAGTGGGTGGGGGAATGCTTTCTTGTTGTCAAGGGAGACATTTCATTAAAGGGACTGTCCTCACAACTAAATTGGGAAAGAATGTTTTACAATCCCCTTCTATTTTTGATATAATCCTGTTCAATACCATCTCATGTCAACTGATGCAATTTCAAAATGATAGTCACTTTCCATGTTAGATGCATCTACAATTTGGCCTTTTATGCAATTTGCATAAAAATCACATTCAAAAATTTCAGCAGTTATGGTTGCCAGAGAGAACCAGCATGGTGCAGTGGTTTTAATGTTGGACTACAACTCTGGAAACCAGAGTTCAATTTCCACCTCACCCATAAACCCACTGGGTGACCTTGGGCAAGTCACATGCTCTCAGCCTCAGAGAAAGGCAATGCCAAGCCCCCTCTAAGGAAATCTTGCCAAGAAAACCCCATCCTAGGCTTTTCTTTGGGTCACAATAATTCGGAAACAATCTGAAGGCACACAATACACACACACAGGGTTGCCAGAGTGAAAACTGAAGATAGCACCTATACCTTTAATGGTCATATACAAACTATTGTTTGTACCTGGTCGCATGGCAAACAAGACCTGCCGAAATTCCCTCTTCTACACAGCACTTCAAGGTACAGGAGCCCTCTCCAGTTTTCACTCTGACATCTCCATGCAAGACATTAGAGTCTGAGGCTGCATTTCTATAGTTCCTATGATGCCATAGATATAACCTCTAGTCTTATATTGGAGAAAGAGGGCTCACTTCAGAGAATGAGAGAGGACCTCTCGAACCTTCTGTTTGAGGACATGGAAAGGTCTGCAGGTATTTTTGTGGATGTACTGGGATTCTTTAGGAAGAGTCATTGATTAGGAGAATCCAAAACCTACTTATGCCCCTGACACGCCTTTGGAACCGGGAAGAACCACACCTCTCTTGCAGCTGGGATTATTCATTTCCTTGGAACAGGACTTGGAAAACAGAAGAAGAGAACTAATTTTTATAGAAAGAAAGTAAACAAGGCCTTCCTTCAGACTGGCAAGCTGGGATGATTTGTCCCACACTGTTTCATGTTGCTTCTTGCTACTTTGTGCCACTTCCTTGTCCGGACCAAATGTTCACACTTTCTTTCTTTCTTTCTTTCTTTCTTTCGTACTTGCTTACTTTTTGGTGAGACAAGGAAAATTTAAGGGGATATGGCACCAGCAGTGGGGGTCAGTCAAGTGAAAGAAGAACAGAGCTTTGTTGTCAGCAGAGAAGAGTTTTAGAACTTTTTACAGCTTTGCTTCTTCCCTCTCCCCAAAGACCTTCTTTTGATTTTCCCCCTTAAAATCTCTTGAAACTTGTTGTTCTTGTGTGCCTTTCTAACTTATGGTGACCCTAAGGCAACCCATGGTGTAATGGCTTGAGTGTTCAACTAGGACCCTGGAAAACAGGGGTTCAAATCCTGGATCAGCCATGGAAACCCACTGGGTGACCTTGGGCAAGTCATGGTCTCTGAACCTCAGAGGATGGCAAAGGCAACCCCCCTCTGAAGATACTTACCAAGAAAACCCCATGGTAGGTTTGCCGTAGGGTCACTATAAGTCAGAAATGACTTGAAAGCACACAACTACAGCAGCAACACCAACAAGTTCCCTAAAATTCATATCCAGTAAATTGCTGCTGTTGCATTACTATGTAGGAAGCCAGTGAAGTGTCCGATGTGCATTGAGGCCAGTTCACAAGACCAATGTACATCAGGGTTGTTGTGCATCGGTTCCATTGTGCATGACAACACTAGCTGGGAGTGCCGTTGTGCACTGGTAGAGCCCAGTGCACATCAGGACACTCTTCCCAGTGTCCCAATAAGCATCTTTGCAATTCACTAACAGGGTTTCTTAACATCTCTGCTACATAGCTAAGTACTGTATACGTAAAGTTAAGAAAATGGTCAAAGATCCTACAAAGGAAGCTGTTGAGTAAGCATGGGGCCTGTGCAAGAGTTGCTGAAGTGGTTAGGACATTGAATCTCAAGCAGGCAGCTGTGGGTTTTTGTATTTTGGAGAAACACAACTGATACATCAATTTGCAGGCTAGGCACTCTCATTCTCTCCCTTTCACAATCCCATTCTCTAGCCAGCAAAAGTGTGAGATTTGGCATGCGCTGAGGGGTACACCCAATTCTCGTACACTGATTCCACCACTTTGGTGCCAATATTTTTTTCCTCTTAACATAGAAGGTACTCCAAGCAAAGCAATGTCTTGATGCAGCATACAATGTGGGCAACTAGAGCCCTGTCAAGTGTTTTAGGACTGCATCTCTCATCAGTCCTAGCCAGCAGAGCCACGGCTTGATGGGAATTACTGCCCAACAACTTCTGGAGAGGTGGCAGAACTTGCAAGCCCCTCAAGGAGTTCGGGGGATAGAGACATCAGGAACAATGTTACTGCAAAAATGAGCTTGGGGTATGAAAAAGAGCAATAAAAAAACTTTATTTATTTATTTAGATTATTTATACCCTGCTCTTCATCCACAAAGGCTCTCAGACGAGCTACGTTTCTAAGTTCTGTATCATCTCACCTGGGACATTGTTCCTTTTTCTTTTTCTTCTGGAACCTCTTGGAAAATCTTGGAGAATTTTGGAATAAAGTACTATCCCACAAACATAGCAACCAAAGTGAGAAGGCACACAACCTTTTCTTTAAAGTTGTACTATGCTAGCAATCCACCCTTGACTGGATCTACATTTAAATTATTCATTTTATTTGTCTGTTGCGCTGAAATTAAGGAAAAAATCCTTTCAACATTTGCAGTGCAGTCCATTGCCTAACACAGTTGCTGTTCTTTCCCCCTCCAAGAAACAAATGTACCCCAAACTCTGATGGAAAATCTTATCTTTTGCTGCTCCCAGGAAAAAAAATAAGGACTCGTCTTATCTCTTTATTTGCAGTGAGGACCGGTTGCCAAGTAGACACATTTCTTTAAGAAGAACAGCAAACATGATGTTACTTGATGTGCTCAAAATGGAAGACTTTTTAAAATTCCTCCTGGATAGAAGGTTGAAATGGAGGACATGTCTTGGAAAATGAGGACATATGGTCACTTTGTCTGTGATAACGTTTCTAGCGGCAGACCTGGCATTGGGGAATCATGTGTTTTCCGGGTCTCCTCCTATATCCCACATCCCCTGCTAGTCCCAAACATGTTGGTTTTCTTTTCTTCACTTTCTTTTCTTTTCTCCCTGCTCCAAATTGTAGTGTCATAATTGCTAAAATCGGTTAAAAAGAGAAATAAACAACAAAACAGAAACAAAAGACATGCCAGGTCAGGAGTCTGGGAAAGAGATTTCATGCTATAGACAGCCTTGGTAACATTAACAGAGGGATGGAGTGATAAGAAATGCTCCCAGTTTCTTTCTCTAATGCAACTGGCCTCGTATGATAAACTCCACTGCTATGCATTTATAACTAAGTCAGTGATGCAGGATCTGAGCCATTATCTTTCATGTTGCATCTATAGATATGAACACACGCAAGCAAATCTTATTCAAATGACTACCTCTTTTGTCCTCGTTTTTGGTGATGCATGCTCACATCTTTTTGGCAATGCATAGGTCAACATTGTACTTCATGATTTTCCTTTGAAAATCCAACAAGGCAGGGGACATATATATTTCTAAGGAGAGGGCATTCTAAAGCACAATGGAAAATAGCCTGTTTCTCATGCAGGCCAATGTGATTCTCCAGGGTGATCTGGAGCCTGAAGCAGGCCTTCATTTGTCGATCTTAATTGCAAAACGAATTTCTAGGTTCCTTGTTTTCGTCACAAGAAAAATAACCTTTGAAAGATCTTCATCTTGTGGAGGTGGCTTCAATTACTTTGTTATCATTTACACTCCACCACTCTAGCACCAAAACTATGCATCACTTTGCCCTGAGAAATACAGCCCCCTTCCTCCAGGCATACAATGCTGAAATAAATCTATTTTGTTCTGGAGAGACTATGATCTCATCATTTCTTCCATTTATATCACTCTGGCTTTTTAATCATAGTGTTTATGTGATGTTCTTGTTTGTATGTATTACTCTTGGGAAAAACCTAAAAACAAATGGTAATGTTTTAATCTTGTCACTTTTGAACAGTAAAGGAGGTTATAAATATTGGAGTTTGAATTCAAAGATGATGAAAAGGATGGAAAGAATTTTTGAAAACATTTGAAAATATGATTGGAAAAAAACGTGATTCTGAAATTCCAGAAATCCTGACAAGGAGAATCCTGGAATGATGCAATTTGGGATTTAATTTGTGCCAAATTTCCTTATTATTTATTTGCTGTTTTTCTGTGCAAAAAGGGGGAAAAGGCAATGGGTGTAATTGGTGCAAATTAAAACCCAAACTGTGAATAGTCTTTGAAAAACTGTGCAGGCCAGAAGAATAAAATTGTTAAAATTACTTGTTGCTTCTTTAAAGAATGAAATCAGCAAATAATTCCTTCCCAAAATGATGATGAGGCATTTTATCAAAAGTAAAAATTATTAACCTTTGGGCACTTTTTCTTTTCTTTACAGTGTGTGTAACCACTCCAGAGAAGTGACCCATCCAGTCCACTTTGCCCTGAACAGGAGCGCAGATGTGCTACTGATGTCAAGCACTGGTGCAGAGCGCAACAATACAGACACTTGCACTGGACCTGGGGAAACCTTCCTGCATTCCCTTTATGCAGCTACATATACCATCATCTTCGTCCCAGGACTCTTGACAAACAGCGTGGCCCTGTGGATTTTATGCCGCTTCATCAGCAAACAAAATAAAACCATCATATTCATGGTAAACTTGGCCATGGCTGACTTTGTTCATGTCCTTTCATTACCTCTACGGATATATTATTACGTCAATTACAAGTGGCCATTTGGGAGGTTCCTTTGCCAGCTTTCTTTCTACCTGAAGTATCTCAACATGTACGCCAGCATCGGCTTCCTTACCTGCATCAGTGTGCAAAGGTATCTCTTTTTGCTGTACCCATTCAAGGCCAAAAACTGGAAACGACAGTACGATGTGGCCATATGTATTGTCTTATGGATTGTCATAGGAGCTGCTTGTTTGCCATTCCCATTGTTAAGAAGCTCTGAAAAACCAGACAGTTGTTTCGCTGACCTCAAGATCAAGAAGATCGGAGGCAAGGCCTACTCTATCATGGTGGTAATGGTGGCTGAGATTCTTGGGTTCGTAGTCCCACTTGTCATCATTGTCTATTGCACTTGGAAGACCAAAGCTTCACTCCAAGAATGCCAGATCCCTTTGGAAAACACCATGGAAAAGCGGAAAGCACTACGGATGGTTTCCATGTGTGCGGTTGTGTTCTTTGTGTGCTTCACGCCATATCATATTGTCTTTTTCTTCTTCATGATGGTCAAAGAAGCTGTCATCCAACACTGTGTCTTAAGGCAACATATCCTCTATCTTCACCCTTTTTGTTTAAGCCTTGCAAGCCTGAACTGTTGCTTGGATCCCATCCTCTATTTCTTCATGACGTCAGAATTCCAGGGTCAGATATTGAGACATAGCAGCTTGGCCATCAGGAGTCGTCTCATGAGCAAAGAAAGTGCTTCCTCTGTGAAGGGATAAATTCAGCTTGACTGAAAATCATAGGAATGTGGGAAGCAACATTATACCAAGTCTGGACATTCATCTAGTGCAGACTGTTGTCTATCCAGATTGGCAACAGTTCTAAAATATTTCAGATGGGAGTCTTTGCCAACTTTACCTGGAGATGGCAGAGACTGGATGTGAGAAGTGTAGTGGGATGTACTTAAAAGAAGGACATTGAATGCACTTGCTTCTTCCAAGTGCCACTAGAAAATCACTGAAAGATTTAGGAACCTTTTTGCAGATGCTATGGATTCAACCTGGAATCTGCTAGATGCAAATCCTCTGAGTACATTCCTCTCATAGGAGTTTTTCTCAATTGCAAATGGAGCCAATTCGCAATTACATGAATTCGCAAGTTTAGCGAATTTATGTGAAATCTGATTGCATTCGGAATGCATTCAGAATGGCTTCCCATTTCCCAAAATTGTGTGAGATACTCTAATACGCAATTATGTGAAACCCCATGATTACGTTCGGATTGCCATTGCATTATAACCCCAAATTCCATCGTATGATAAACTCCATAGTTTCATATGGAAGACCCTCAGAGAATGTATTCTGTAAGGTTTGTTGTTTTTGTTTGCCATCAAGTCGACTTCAACTGATGGAAACCCTACAAATGAGAGATCTCCCTGAGTTCTGGTTATCAACAGCCCTGAAAACTCAGTGTGGCCTTTGACTGAATCTATCTACTTGTACTGGAGTCTTCCTTTTTCCTTACTGCCTTCCATTTTACTAAGCATTATTGTCTTTTTTACAGTGAGTCACGTTGTCTCATGATATGTCCAATGGGCTCAGTTTAGTCATCTAGGCTCACAGTAGGACGTCAGGATTGATTTGCTCTTGGACAAATTTAATTGTCTTTTTGGCACTTCATGGTATCCATGGAACCCTCTTCCAGCACCACATTCCAAATGGGTTGATTCTCTTCCTGCCATTTTTCTTTACTGTCCAGCTTTTGTGCCCATACTTAGAAATCTGTTGGAAGCCAAGCAAGGGTTAGGCTACCATGAGTTCTGCAAAGTGGTTGCCCATATTCATCTCAACATGTTTTGCTTTCCAAGTCAAAGGATACAATGGTGCCCCTTCCTAGTCCATATCTAAAATCAGATCAACTTACAGAGGACTCTGACTTCAGTACTGGATATTGAATGGTATCCTTATCCACAGCATCTGGAAATAACATGCATTGGCCGTGTGTATGAAGAGTGGATTGCATGACATGCTGAATTCTGGCCCAAAGTTCCTTGTTACAGTTCCTTGTTCACCTCCTACCATCTGCTGCCTCTCTCTACCTAATGACATGGCTGACTGTAGCCATCATGTTAAATCAATGTTATATCCTATTGATTTCATTGGGACATGTTCCCTGGAAGTGTGTATTAAACTGCAGCCTTAGGTTAGCCCTGACTGCATCCACTTAATTATTAAAAGCGAGTCAACACAAAAGGAAATCCCGTTACCTGAATGGGTCTGTTCAAGTTCAAACTAGCAATCCAATTTAGTCTTGGCCAGTTGATTGAATTTTCACAACGCCTTCCATGAACTCATGGATTTATCTCCATAAATGTATATTAGATCAACATAAAAATAGTTTAGATGAATAAAATTATAATTTTGAAGTAAAGCACACACACAAGAGTCCTGTTTTCAGTTTTTCCTAACACTTTTTCAGATTAATACAATATATTTTATTTTAATCTGGAAAGGAATTCAGAGAACAATTGCCATGTACCCTGTGCTCTGTGCTGCATGTGAAATAAGTCATTCCCTCTTCATGTGCTCCATGACCATCGATGACACATGAGACTTCCTTACATGGTTAGAAGTGGTTAAGCTGTTTGTTGTGGTTTCTTTTCATCCCCACCATCCCCTCCACAAATTCAATACTCCCCCCACATTGCTTCTCCCTCGATATCTATTTTCCTCATTTTACACAATTATTTTTCAGTTTTTCAAAAATAATCAGTTATAACAAAGATGAGAGTTTCTTTTAGGATCAAGAGAAACAATCTCTCATTCTCATTTTTCCAATTTTAAGTTCATTTCATTCCAGACTTTGAGACTTTTAAAAAGTTTGCATGAAAATGTCTATATCTCTTTGTGTTCACTTGTCCTAATGCCTTTATTGTTGTATAAAATTCAGCAAAAAAATATTTGTGGGCCACCACGGTGTAGTGGTTTGGCAGTTGGACTTTGATTCTGGAGACCAGAGTTCAAATCCCAGCTTGACCATGAAAACCCGCCAGATCAAGTCATACTCTCTCAGCTTCAGAGAAAGGCAATGGCAAACCTCAACAAATCTTGCAGAGAAAACCCAGTGATTGGTTAACCTTAAGGTTGCCAGAGCAATTGAGCTTCAGTTTGTATATTGGTTTGAATGCACACATTAGATCCGTTCTCATCAATTTCTCTCCATCCTTACTGCTGCCTAGCATGGCCCTAAATTTAATGGCAATCTTTTTAAAATGTGTTACATTTTTCTTTTAGATCACATGAACTATAAAGTTAGATTTTGGAGGAAAGTGGGGGCAGCACTTCTCATTCCTCTACACACATAGACGTATAGTCTTCTTTTTGTTCTTCTTTTTCCTTCTCAAAAGACATAAGTATATTTTTTTTACACAGCCAGGCAGGTGCATCCTGTGAGTTATATTTAACTGCTGGTTGTTGCCAGGATATAGTCATCTTCTTGCCTACATGAAAAAAGAAAAAGGGCAAATTGCATATCATAACCACAATACATGGAAATATATCTAGTTGTAGAGATGTTGGCCATATAGCAAAGTACAGTAACATCCAAAATTCACAAAACAATGATATGTTTATTGAACCAAACAGAATGTGTAAGTATATGTTGCAAGCTTTTGAAGCTTCTCTGGGAAAAAGCCAGTGGGGCTTTGAAAGCTAGTGACAGATGGAAACAACTTTTTAAAACTATCAAATGTTCCATCTTATTAAAAGTGATATACGGAACTCTGTATTACAAAATAGTTGTTGCTGTGTGCCTTCAAGCTGTTTCTCATTAATAGTGACCCTAAGGCAAACCTATCGCAGGGTTTTCTTAGCCAAATTCATTTGGAATTTTTTTGGGTTTACCTTAACCTTTCTCCAAGACTCAGAGAGTGTGACTTGCCCAGGGTCCTCCAATGGGTTTCCACAGCCAAGTGGGGATTCAAACATTGGTCTCGAGTCCAACACTCAAACCACTACAACATAGTAGCAGCTAAGTGAAATTGAAGCCCAATTGAAGGGCCAATTCTAGGGTTCTGGAGTGTGCACCAACCACACGCTCCAGAATACTAGGGTGTGCCGGTGGCACCATATTGGCGGCCTCCCATCCACACAGAGGCCGCCATGATTACGTACACACAATGCAGCATCCGCACACTGCTGCATCGTGAATACATCATAGATGCACGACAGGGTGCCAATGGTTTTTCTGGGTTCTTTTTGGTGCAGAGGGAGCCTGCGTGGTTTGGTTGCTGCAGGCTCCTTCCAGAGGAAAAATGGGCAGCTCCAACCTGCCCTTTTGTGGCAGTTTGTCTTGGCCCTTATTTTAGCAAGATGCTAAAGATTTTTAGCTGGTCTACTCTTGCTGCAAGAGAGAGCAAGGCTGGTCCCAAATGGGGGGACAAAAGGTGCAGGTGAGTCAAAGGGCACAGTAGTGACAATGAACAGGAGGAAAGGAATAAAAAGGTTGGCCGGATAGCATTGGAAGAAGCCACATATAAAACACAAGACCTCTGATAATGGCAAAGCTTGCTGGAAACAGAGACCTCTGTTCTGTCTGGAAGAGGAAGAGCAGCAGTATCAGTACCTCCATCTTCACACATCCTCCAACATTTCACAGACGAATCTTGGGATATGAGTGGCTGACGAAAGTCAGTCAAAAGCTGTGGTCGGTAAACAAGAAAGCAAAAGTTATTAAAGGGGGAGAACCCACAAAACTACTATTTTCAGCAGAGAAACTCTGAAGTTCCTCCATATATACTTGACGATAAGTTGGCCTCATGTATAAGTCGAGGGCAAGTTTTGGGGAGAAAATTATGGATTTTGATAGGACCCGTAGATAGGTTGAGGGTAAAATTTAGAGGTATATAACAAAGGATCGAAAGGATGAAGCAAAGGAAAACAATCCAAAGAAGTTACAAAATTCCAGCAGGCATAACTGCTGATGCTAAAGGCTGGATGGAGGAGAGAGTAGAGGGAGGTCAGCACTTCCAGGACAGATTAAACTCTTGTCTTTCACCAGGGGATGGTTCCTTTTTTAAAATAAGAATTAAAGTAATTAAAGTAATTAATTAAAGTAATCACAGTTACTCATGGATAAGTTGACTCAGATTTTGGGGGGTAAAATTTTTGACTAACATTTCTAGACTTATACATGAGTATATACAGTATGTATTGAGTTTCGAAAAGACTGAAAAGAGGAGCAGAAGGGAGAAGGAGACCACCAACACCACCATTGATAAATGTGCCTTCTGAAAAGAGCAAGACTCCATCCCTTCCTCTCCTTTCCCTCTGATTAATGGGGTGTAAATTATATTTGCATGTTGACCTCCCTTTGCAGCAATTGAAGTAAGCTGAGGATCAAGGGAGCAAGTGGGCAGGAAAGAGATGCCAGGACACTTTAATGGCAGCTGAGAAAGTGGGACAGCAGAGGAATAAGTGGGCTGCCCCTGCCAAAGCAAGACAAGACAGTTGGAGGGTATGAAGGACCAGCTTTCTCAATTCTCTGCCAACTGCTTTGCCACCAAGAAGAGTTCCCAAACATCTCCTGGCTGGTATGGATTGGCCACTGAGTGCCAACCTGGGTGCATGCAGGTCAAAGAGTGAAGTTGGCCTGAGAGAGAGGATCCTGGTTTTGATAGTGATGGTGTGTTCTCCAATAATTTTGAGGAACCTTGAGGAAATGCAGGAATGTCTGGGGTCCAAAAAGAAATTTGACCGGTGTCTGAAGCTGCCCCAATGGATCAGACACAAAAGAACAATAAGGGCGACAACAGCAATGACCTTGTTTCCGCACAAGGTATGCAGGCAGAAATGAAACAAATCAAGGATGTGAAGGTTTCTCACCCGAAAGGAAGTGAGTGCAAAGGGGGAGATAACCATTCATGTTGCAATGCAGACAGCCGCACTTCTAAAATATTTCCACCCAGAGAAATGGAGAAATGTGTGTTTCTGTCTTCATCTTATCTGAAATAGATGATGGCAGGTACCTTTGTTTTTTCATCTTTCCCTTAAAGTGAGGGTGAAATGAGCACACTGTTATCAGCACACTGCTCAGGGGTTCTGAGCAATGCCATGCTAGATCATATAAGCCAGTTGTAAGGGATTGGGATTCAGCACAGGTCTCTTCTGCCAACAGAAATGCCCTTCTGTCAGCAGATGTTTGAGTGAACTGCCAACCGAGCAATCTGCCAAAAGACCTGCTTTGCTGGCTAAGCATTCCTAGCAGAAGGGTTCGAAAAATAGACAAGGAAAAGGATATACCAGATAGCTAGCATGGCATAGTGGTTTCAACGTTCGGCTACAGCTCTGAAGACCAGAGTTCAATTTCCAGCTCAGGCATGAAACCCATTGGGTGACCCTGGGCAAGTCACACAATCTCACCCTAAGGGAAAGGCAATGGCAAACCCCCTCTGAGCAAATCTTGCCAAGAAAATCCCATTATAGGCTTACTTTAAGGTCGCTATAAGTGGGAAATTACTTGAAGGCACACAACAACAATAAATGATATACCAGATCCATACCTCTTTCAGTACAAGATGCAGCCACAATGTTGGCACAAAGTTAGGCCAAACTGAGAGTAATTCTAAATAATTTGCAACATCCCTAAATAAATGAAGAGTGGTTTAGATCCATGATGCTCTTAGGGAAAAAAAGGATAAACTCTAGAGTATGGTTGTAAATATCTCCCACTATCTAGTCCAATATACTCTGTATATTTTTTGGAAAATCTAGGTAGTTTCTCTTGATCTTTCTTAATGTGTTTACTGGGACTTTTATCTTTATTAGGATCAAGGACCCCATTCCAGTTGCCCATTTAAATCAGATTTTGTAGGTCTATTTCAGATGTCTTTCTTGACAAATTATCACAGAATGCTGATTTCTTATTATTATTTGGGCCATAAATACCCATATTTGGGATGTTATGATTAGGAAGCACTTCCCTCTAAAATCTTCTTGCCATGCAGACTGTGGTTTCTCCAGCTGCATTTCATTAAAAAAGAGAGAAAAGGGTGAAAAACTGCAAGACGTAAAGGATTGCTAAGTTAGAAACATCCCACGCCCTGAGATTTCAGGGCCAACGCTTGGGACCCATGTAAATAAGCATGATAGAAAACAGTGGCCAACAAATGAAAATAAAAGTTTCTCTGGTTGGAAAATAAGAAAGAAATTTTAGCTAAAAGCTGGAGAGAGGGAATCATCGGGGAGCCTGAGTAGGGAGTATTTAAGCGTCTTGCTTCTGGAAACAAGGGCCAGTGTCCAGATGGTTATTGTGGGAACAAATAACCGTAGCTTTGCAGAAAGGTTGGATGGGAATACTCAGGAGTAAAGGCTGGTGCTCCGAGAGCTGAAATCGAAACATACTTTGTCTGGAATCCTGTATGGCTCCGCATAGTGTAATAGTTTGATATGCAGAACAATATCCCTGGATTTGCTGTGTTAGGCCACCTCAGCCCCCAGCAATGCAGATGGAGACCACGTTCAAAGTGCAAAAGTATGGTGGGACCTTGTTATCCGCTGGGGTTTGGTTCCAAGATCCCCCTTGGATAACAAAAATCCATGGATGCTCAACTCCCATTAAATACAATGGCATAGCCAAATGGTGTCCCTTATATAAAATGGAAAATAATGGTTTGCTATTTGGAATTTATATTATTAAAAAAAAAACATTTTCAAGCCGTGGATGCTTGAATTCGTGAACAAAATTTCCGTGGATAAGAAGGGCCAACTATAGCATGCACTCCATTAATTCAACGGGGGGGGGGGGGGGACAGGACAGATGGGAGTGGAAGAGAAGATGAAGAAAGGTCATGATAGCCCTGTTTAAATATTTGAAGGGATGTCATATTGAGGAGAGAGCAAGCTTGTTTTCTGCTGCTCCAGAGAATAGGACCCAGAACAATGGATGCAAAGTACAGGAAAAGAGATTCCATCTCAACATTAAGAGGAACTTCCTGACAGTAAGAGCTGTTTGACAGTGGAACACACTCCCTTGGAGTTTGGTAAACTCTCCATCTTTTGAAGTTTTTAAACAGATGGCCATCTGTCAGGGCTGCTTTGATTGTGAGTCCCTACGTAACATGGAGTTAGAGTGGAAGATCCTTGTGTTTTCTTCCACCTCTATGATTCTATGAAGTTTGCCCTTCCCAATAGGCTCAGGCAAGAGCAAATTGCTGCATGCTCTCAGCCTCAGGGAAAGGAGGACAGTTGGTAGGGTAGGTATATTGACAGCAGAAGGATGAGAATGGGATGAGGATGAAATAATGTAACTTAAGGCCACACCAAGTGCTTGTAACTGAGATTTGAACTTCCTGGAAACAGTTGGCCTCTATTTTGGGACACCGAGTCTCCAAGGAGCGAGAAATTGAGGATAGTAAATAGGACATGGTTGTAAAGAATGCGGAGAAAGCCAACATGCAAGCTGGTCCTCTCATTGCAAACCTATCATTCTGAGGTCATCTGTTGATTTGTTTCTGCTCCAGAAAACTGTGGTGAGTGCATTTCAAGTAGGGAAGAGAAACAAGAGACAGGATTTCCTTTCCATACAGTCATTGCTCCCGTCTTTGGGCTTCTGAAAAAATTTCTCAAGTCAGTGGGAAAGCTCGGCTTCCCAGAAGAGAGACAGAGACAGTGGAGAAGACTTTGCCGAAGAAAATGGACAACCCAGCTGAGCTCGAAAAAGGGCTCTTTTGCTTTTCGACACTCTCATTTCTTCCCAAGGTGGTCGTGGTCATTTGAAAGAAATGGAAACTCTCATGAGGTAAGGCCAATTCGTCTACGGCATTTTTCCTTTGGCAAAACTACTCAGCTTGGGGGGGAAAAAATAACCCCCCTAAAAGCAATGGCCCATCTTTCCAAATACAAAGAATTTAGGATCTAGACGTAAGTCTGCAGCTTGAAACGCCTTTGCCGGCCAGGAAGGAAGTTGTATTGAATTAAGGAGAGTTGACTTATGAAGACAGATGTTCAGGATCAGCTGTAAGAGGTAATATTAATAAGTGGACTGCCTGCTTATATGGAGAAAATGCTTTCAACCAAGGCAATATATTTGGACTGAGTGGATTTGTCTTTTCTCATGAAAAGGTATTCTTCTGGCATTGAATTTCACCTTTTAACCTGAGCTGTTTTTGCTTTATAGTTTAATAATCAGAAGCATCCACTATTTTAACAGGTTTATTAATATAGGAGATGAGGAGATGTGTGTGTATATGTAACTTTATGTATATGTATATATGTATCTTTCTAAAATATATATATTTGTGCTCCATTTCTACTTGAAAGAAGAAAATAAGTGGTGTAAATTTCGCTTATTTGTTTGGCACTGGTGGAGGAATGGTATTTTACCAGTATTCTTACTTTTACTTATGGTTTGATAGTTTCTGACTACTAGCATTGCTAGGAAGTTTGCTTCCCCACCCTCCACATGTATCAAACTGCAAGGCTGGGGATGATGGGATCTGCAGATTCAATAAATCTGGAGGGTGCCAAGTTGGAAATGAGTGTAATAGGGGCAATTGTATGTGCACATTTTGGAACTATCACCAGAGAAACTGGAGCTGGTTAATTATAAGAATATGAACTGCCATACACAAAAACAGCAACAACCAAGGCTGCATCTACACTGCAACAATAATGCTATTTGACATCACTTTAACTGTCATGGCGCCGTCCTCTGGAATCCTGGGATTTGTAGTTTGTTGTGGCACCAGACCTCTCTGACAGAGAAGGCACAAAATACTGCACAAAATTACAAATCCCAGAATCCCATAGCATTGAGCCATGGGAATTAAAGTGGTGTCAGATTGCACCATTTCTGCAGTACAGATGGAGCCTAAGTACTTTAATCCACTGAATTTAAATTCTTGTCCACATTACATGGTTATAGAAGGTTATCAATTCCATTTTAACTTCTATGGCCCCATCCTATAGAATCCTTATATCTACTTTGCTATCGTTCAGGGACCAGACAAGCACATTCTGTTAGAGAATTCTAAATGCCTCTCACCAAACTACAAATCCCAGGATTCCACTGGATTTCATCAGATGGAGCCATAACAGTTGGAAGTGCTGTCAAATTGCTGTCATTGTGTGGTGCAGATGCACAGAAAATGATGTTTTGATGTATTGCAACCTATTCCCTCCTGAAATCCACATTTAATCCCTGGGATTTGGTGCTAAATGCCCATCTGTAGTTCTGGCTTTCCTTTCATTTGGTGGGGCTGATGGAATGTGTGCATTTGTGTCTGGAAAAACGTATTGGAAACCATGTTTTTGCATGCTGTTGCAACCAATCAAAATGTGAAGATGTCCAAGTTGTGCCTTTCTCTGTGAAGAGGAACGTTTTTAACCACACCAAAAACCACAGGAATGAAAGCTGGCAACCAGAAACCACTCTTGAAAGGAACACAGTAAAGAAAGAAAGGCATCCTGTTACTTTCCAATAGATTATTGTGGCCACATCTGTGTCTGTAACCGTGTAGGGCTGTTGACTGATTTGGACTGTAGCATGTGGGCAAGAAGAAGGTTAACCTTCTCCCCTTGCACTCCATTCCTGATAAAAATAGCAGCCCCAAACGAATATTTCTTACTGCAGCAAAAAAGCTTATACACTTCAGTGTTTCGGAGGTGTATCAGAGCGACATCAGAGTGTGATCAAGACTGCAAACATTATTGCTGAGGAAGAACAGACAAGCCAGCCAAGGCTGCAGCAGTTTGCTTTTGACTAAGCCTACTGGAAAAAGGCAGGATTCTGCCTTCTCTTCTCCCTTTCACTGAGTTAACTGCATGCAAACTACTTTTGCAGTCTGAACTCAGTCTGCAGCAAGTGAAGTAAGCAGAGGGCAAAAGGGAAAAGTGGGACAAGGAGAGAGAAATGGAGACGTTTTATAAGCTGAGAAAGTATGGTGATGAGACAAAGGACACTTGTCTGGTATGAAAAGTGTTATAGGTGACAAGGGGGAGTTTCTATCCTACAGTTAATAGCAGCTTCAAGAGGAGGTGTTTTTCCTATCACAACTACAGTAGAAAGGGGAAAAATCTTTCCATATACCATGAGTTCTGTACCCTGTGGCTTCTTTTAAACACAAATGCAGATACACATATGTTCACTCCAATGTTTCAAAGATGAAAACCATGAAACTTGTGCTTGTGCAATGTCAGAGGACTCTTTCAAACGGGAGGAATTTCTCCCAACTCCGAATGGAGCCAATGCGGATTCATGTACAGTTTGCTCAGGTTGTGTGTAAATCTAGCCTTAGTGGTCATCCTTCCTCCTGGTGCAGCCAAACAGGTTGAAGGCTTTCAGGGGCAGAAAAGCACAGGCTCCCTCTTTTCTTGGTTTGCAATTTGCTACCATCATTTGCCTCTCTCTGTGTTGTAGGAGTGCAGGATCCTACTATACTATACAGAATCCTATAAAATTTATTACATTTCCCACTACACTATTTCCTTCACCACATGCCAGGAAATGTTCATACCCTCCAGCAGCCCCAGTTTGGCAGGGGCAATCCCAATTAATCCACCATTGGCCTGGTGCGGTGTGCTGGCACTGATTCTAGGATTCCAAAGCATGCAGCAACCACATGCTCTGGACCCCTAGTCTGCACAGATTCTGGCATCATGGCAGCCTCCTGTCCACACAGAGCCTGCCATAATGGCATCGATGCCATACAGCGACCAGATGTCGCTGCCAGGAAGTGGCATCATGGCAGTGCTCCTTCCTGCTTGCCATGGTGCAGAAAAGAAGCCATTCTAGGCAGCTTCTTTTTTGCTGCGCATCATTGCCCCGCAGTTTGGTTGCTGCAGCAACAATGCGCAGCAAAGAGGGGCAGCACTTTGCCACCCGTGTGAACAGGGCCCTTGTCTCCTTTTTCAGCTTTTTAAAATGTCCCAGTTTCTCTCTCCTTCCCTCCCACCTCCCCATTTTGCCCCTCAGGTTACTTCAATTGCTGCAAATTTCTGGATTTCTGGCCCTTTTGTGTTATTTTTGTTGTTGTGTGCCTTCAAGCCATTTCCGATTTATGTGCCCTTAAGGCAAACCTGTCTCGGGGTTTTCTGGGGCTGAGAGTGTATGACTTACTCAGGGTCATGCAGTGGTTTTCTATGGCTGACCTGGAAACTGAATCCTGGTCTACAGATTCATAGTCGAATGCTCAAACCACTACAGTACATTGGCTCATCGCATATTTTACATGTTGTCTAATTGGCCCCTTTTTGAATTGCATTTATTTCTCCTTTTTAAAACTGAATTCTATTTTGATTCAAAAGATTCACAGTACAAGAAGGGAGTATAAATTTGAATCTTAACAAGCAAACCTAAGACTATCTGCTGTTCCTTTTTAGGTCCCCTTTTCTAAAAGAGACATGTTGAATGACTGTTTCTCCAGTTCAAACCAGTCATTCAACATGTTACTTTGAAGTATACAGTCTTTTCTGGATACTGTGTCCTCTGAAGGGGAAATTATGATACAATCTTGGAGTCATCAGACAGGAAGGGAAATTATTTAGGGCTGGTATTACATCTGGAGATGTATGAAAATGTCTGTTGCTAGTGACACACCCAAACCTTGGCATTAACAGGATGTTAGAGCCCTGGTTAAAAATACTTACAACTTTAGTTCCTCTTGCTAAATTAGTCACTTATTCTCTTGCAATTTTTCCTCTAGTTTTCTGGTGTTTGCAGAAAACCAGTATATTCAATGCTGGAAAATAGGAATGGGAAGATGCTGTTCCACTCATCTTGTGTTTTTGGGCTTCTCAGAGGCAACTTGTTGTCCATTGTGGGCAAAGACATAAGACTGGATAGGCCTTCAGTCAAGGCCACCATGGCTTTTCTTACATGTGGCTCATGTGAATTTGTGAACATTTGCAAACCGAATATATTTGGTGATGCCTTGAGCATCAAAATGTCTTGATCTGCTACTAAACACTTGATGCTGTCCCTCATGCTATTTAACATATACCTGAAAAACTGCTTGGAAGGGTTTGGCATGCCAATGACACCCAAAACTATTTCTCCTTTCCATCTGATTTCTAGGGTACTGTCTGCACAGTCCAAAAAGCCTACCCCCTCCCCTTTTCATTTTGGTATTGTTCTATGTGGATGGTGCATATCCCAAACCCTGGTTCTGGTTCCCAGAATTTTCCAGGAATATCTGGAGCCCTCCATTCTCACGCTGTGATGACTGTCTGCATGGACATCCCACTAAGCCACCTGCCACATCTGCTGCTGCAAGTCACTTTTTAGGTCAGAATGAGGTACCCAGCCATGTGTTCAAGGCTGGGAACTCATTCTGATCTCAGACGTGAGTAAGCCATGGTGGTAGCAGACATGCCAGGTGGCTCAACAGGACATCCATGCAGACAGTCACTCCAACACAGGAATGGAGAGTAACAGCGTCACAGTGGGACAGCTATGAGCCCAGGATACTCTGGGCTGCCCCTGGAGTATCCGAACCTGTGCAGACAGAGGCAAAGAAGCTGTTTTGGTGCTCAACCAGTTTCTGGTGTCATTAATGGACTGATGACAATAAATGGGAGCATAATCCAGATGAGACAGAGATGTTCCTGGTCAGCCAAAAGGTAAATTGGAGACCAGGGATATCTGTTTTAATTTTCATAAGCCACCTTGAGTTGCAATTCTTGGGAATGGTCAGGAGAGGAATAAATAGGAGGAAAAAGAAAGGGAGAAGCAGAAGAATGCTCACAGTTACGGGTTTAATATTTCATTTGTGTTTCTGGCCCTCCTTAAAGAAAGAAGTATTTGTCTCTCCTTTTTCAGAACATAATATGACATGATCTGATGTTTGGCTTTTTAACAGGGCTCTTCTACTCAACTTCGATTGCCTTTGGAGGCCCCACCAATCTGATCAAGATGGGAGACAACAGTTCAGCAGAAAATTGTACCGATCCGCCAATGGATTTCCAGTCCTCCCTCTATGCAGCTACATACACAATCCTTTTCATTCCAGGCCTCCTGGGCAATGGCATAGCCCTTTGGGTCCTGTGCCGCTTCATCAATAAGAAAAGCAAAGCAGTCATTTTCATGATCAACTTGGCTGCAGCTGACCTGGCCCACGTCTTCTCTTTGCCCTTACGGATGTATTACTACATCAACCACAGTTGGCCTTTTGGGGGTTTCCTCTGCCAGTTATGCTTCTACCTAAAATACCTTAACATGTATGCAAGCATCTGCTTTCTCACCTGCATCAGCATCCAGAGGTACCTCTTCCTGCGCCATCCTTTCAAAGCCAAGAACTGGAAATGCAGGTATGACGTAGCCATAAGTGCTGCCATCTGGACAGTTGTGGGGGCTGCTTGCTTACCTCTCCCCATTCTAAGGAGTCCAAGCTTAACCAACAGTACCAAGACCTGCTTTGCTGATCTCGGAGTGAGACAGTTGAATATGCCAGCCTCCATCATGATGGTACTCGTAGCTGAACTCTCTGGATTTCTGCTCCCCCTTGTAATAATCATTTATTGCACGTGGAAAATGAGACAGTCGCTCCAGGAATCCCACGCCCCTTTGCAACATGCCAACGAGAAGCAGAAAGCTTGGCGCATGATCTTGGGATGCGCTGCTGTGTTCTTCATATGTTTCACACCTTACCATGTGAACTTCCCTCTGTTTATGATGGTGAAACAGGAGGCCATTCAAGACTGCTCCGTCCGCCGTAGAACTTTGTACTTCCATTCCATTTCGCTGTGCCTTGCGAGCCTCAACTGCTGTCTGGATCCAATTATCTACTATTTCATGACATCAGAATTTCAGGAACATTTATTCCGGAACTGCCGTGCCAACATTTGGAGCCACCTCACCAGCCTTGACAGCAGCAGGACCCTGACATCCACAGCTGAGGAACAGAGAGAGGGGGGAAAGAGGAATAAAAGTGTTTTAATGACCTATTTTTGGACTCTTCGACCCCACCGGTCTGAACGGGATGGCATGGAATCTCCTCTTTCTTGTTAACCAAGGGAGAATTCAGACATATATGTGTGTTTCATTTGGTTTCCTGCCATTGGGCTACTCAGTGCTTGAAGGCCCTCTACTGACTTTGTGGGCTAACAGCATTAAAAAGCTCTGAGTTTAAATTAGTGCTCAGGAATCTGACTGTCAATCTCTGATGGCTAAAAAGTTGTCATGTGATGTAACAATTGTGGGATCTCATATCATACAAATAGAGTGTTCCTGTTGTAATTCACTGGGAGAGGAAAGAAATTGTATGGGTAGTTAGCAGTCTAGGGGTCAAGATGCCAAGGGATTTGTTGTTGTCTTTGTTGTTGTTTGTATTTCCACATTTTGGCAACCCTATCATTGTTTTTTTCTTGGCAAGATTTGTTCAGAGAGGGTTTACCATTGCCTTCCCCTGAGGCTGAGAGAGGGTGACATGCAGAGATTTCAAACCTGGTCTTCAAAGCTGTAGTCCAGTGCTCAAACCACTATATCACACTGGCTTGCAGGGATCATTTAGTAGCTGGGAAAACCAAGATGGTGAGAGGGACATGCAAAAGAGGAGTCTAGTTGCAAAGGTCCAGAAATCAGGGAAGACCCTCCGATCTGACTCAGTCACGCTATTGTGATGTGCAATAATAGTTGCTCTGAAAGTGGCATGTTTCTCTTCCGTCTTTTTAAAACTAATACAATTGCTGCGAGAACAGGGCTCACATGGTAATGTCTTCAGTGTTATGGAAGGCTTTTGGCTGAAGTACTCCAAATAAATAAATAAGCAAGTAAATTAATTTCCAGTTTATAGCATTTAACATAATTGAATTAATCTCCAAAGCCAATGTTTTGATCTCTACTCCTGGGACACTTTCCCAAAGTTAAAGGACTGCACTGCAACTTGGTTTGGATCCAACACTAACCAAAAAGGTTTATTGTACAGAAAAGTGGTTCAACACGGATAGACAGACTGACAGCCAAAGCAATAGTTCCTAGACATCTAGACTCCCTATTATTGTGTCTGTGTCTGTTATGTTTGGGGATAATAGGATCATTGTAACTCATAATAATAACTTACCTTATTATTCTTATATGTTTTCGCTTTCATAAGACTTCCAAAATCTAATATTATAGAAGCAGAAGTCTAATATTCTTAGGCTGGGGTAAACTGGTTTTGAAAAATTGGTATTTACTGGAAAAAGAGAGAGCAGGCTAAAATCTATTGCATTTTAGTGAATGGGGAATTTGCATGGCACAAGCAACTTGAGGTAAAAAAATAACGGAGACTTGTAAGAGAATATTGCAAGCAAGATTTGTGCTTTTTCTTACATTCTGAAAAAAAATACAAGTTTCTATATTACTAAGCAGCAGAGAGAAAAAGCATTACAAAATTGTGTCAGTGACATTTAAATACAGAGCTTGGAAACATTGCTTTTGAGGCCCATTATGGTACAGTGGTTTATGACTCTGGAGATCAAGGATCAAATCCGCAGCCAGTTATGGAAACCCAGAGGGTGACCTTGGGCAAGTCACACTGTCTCAGCCTCAGAGGACGGCAAAGGCAAACCCGTTCTGAACAAAACTCGCCAAGAAAACCCCATGATAGGATCTCCTTAAGAGTTGCCAAAAGTTGGAGATGACAATAATATCCCAGAAATAGCCATTCTGGCAACTGTTTTCCAGCAGTTGCAGTCTAATTGATGATGATGATGATGATGATGATGATGTTTCCAGGTTCTATATTTAATACTATGGAAGCCACAAAAACACAAATGTGATGGAGGGCATATGTTGGTATTGGTTAGTGGAAACAAAGAGATGTCTGGTAACACTTTGTAGTGGCATCTGGTAACACACTGTAATTCTGTTCCTATCTATAGGATCAGTCCCAGAAAGTGATATTGGGGTTTCCTGTGGCTATTAAGCTGTGGGGAGCCATATAATATATATGAGAGAATAATGGTGTGAATGCCAACTGACAGCAATAGCTTTCCATGATCTCAAGCAGCATTGCAGTTCCATGATCTCTACTCCATAGTCCACTAAATTTAATGTAACGCCAAGATGGTGTTGTCAAGAGGTTCTTTCTGCCCCTTCATTTGCCTCCTCCAACTTGCATTAATGGCTTCCAGCATGTGAGGCATACATTTTTCTCAACATCATTACGCAAACCTTCCCCAAGCTTTGGTGCACACACAAAACACCATGAGCTCCACTTCATTTTCCACCCATGGATCCCTGGACATCCTCACCTGTGCATCAGAAATGGGTTGTGTATGTGATATTTGGGGGCTGGATCCAGCATCATCTGCCTTGGGTTTCCTACTGGCCAAACAAAAACTGTGGATTCATGAGAGTGAATTTCTGCTCTAGCCGGACTCAACAGATACAGTTATTTTCCCAGAAATGTGATAACTGCTTGCCATCTCTCAGAAGGCGGAAAGATGCAAATTCTAATTCAGCATTAATAGGGTAGAATGCGCAGGAATTGAAACCCAGACTTTTGTGAGTTAAGCATGCGAAGCCCTCATCCTGGGTGGATGTTGAATCTCAGTTTCGCTTTCTCCCTCGTTTGAATTTTTTAAGTCTCATTTCCAATAAAAGGTGAACTGAATTAAAATTCTCACCCTTGAGTCAGGCAGAGCAGAATAGCATGATGAATGCAACAGTGTCTGAGATCCTGAATCTGAGAGATGTGGTATAAAGTTCCATCGGGGAAACCGCCCCACATCTTGCCTCCAACTCACCCCACAAATCACAACTTTTAGTGGTCGCAACTGCTCCCCAACAGCCACTTACTGGCCATTGGAGACTAGATGGTGATGGTGATGGTGATGGTGGTGGTCCATAGCTGGACCACTGAGATAGGCATCCCCCAGAGCTTTCCAAGGGTCCTTTGGAGGTCTCACAGGGTGGCATCACTGATATTCACCCAGCCATAGGAAC
The DNA here is from genome assembly GCA_034509955.1 of Urosaurus nigricauda. NCBI lineage: Eukaryota > Metazoa > Chordata > Lepidosauria > Squamata > Phrynosomatidae > Urosaurus > Urosaurus nigricauda. The sequence goes on along the minus strand of JAOEGL010000011.1, from coordinate 20,744,808 downwards.
AGAGATGGATGCTTCTCCATTATCCTCCTGCTCTCCACAAGTGTCAAGGAGGCTTCAGGCAGTAAAATGTGTTGTTTTGCAGAGCAAGGTTGGCAGACAACTGTGATCTCTGCAATGGCCAAAAGAATGACTTACACACATTAGTTGGACTAAGCCACTAAAGGGATTCCAGCCTGTGTCTTTAACCATTTGAAAAGCCTGTGTTTTTCATATTCCCCGTCTGCAGTAATGGAATCTGTTAATAAAAGTGGAGTCTGCTAATGTTAAGTTAAGTCCATCTCTGCCGTCTGGTCTTTTTATTTGAAGAGAAACGGAATCAGGCTAACTGCCTCAGCTGAAACAAGATCATTTTAGAGGCAAACGCTCAGCTTGCTGCTCTCTTTTTCTTTCTCTTTCTCTCTCTCCAGCCTCACGGGGTTTGCTGCACTTCTAAGGAATGCATAAAAGCATCACGTGGCATCTTGTACATGATGCTCTTCAGTTCTGAAGTTTTTAAAAAACAAACCAACCAACAATGCCAAAGACACACACACACACAGTAAATATCTTCAGATGCACTTAACAGCAGCAGGTTTATACTGATCTATATGCATGGAATTTGATGGACCTTTGAGATTATTGGCTTCTCCACATCACTAGCCATGTTCCGGGTCAAATGAGGGCAAAAGCAGAAGGAATGGATGCAAAAGATAGGTTGGATGGCAGATGCATCCGCTGTCCTGGTGGATAGGTAGATGTCATCTGCAAAACCAGATGATTTCTTTCTTTCTTTAGCTTAGCACTGTCAACTATAGCTAGCAGCAGTAAGCTTGCTAAGATCTCATGTAGAGGTCCTTCCCTGGGCTTTTTAAACTGGAGACATGGGCTACTGAAGTTGACACTTTCTACACACAATGAAGGAGCTCCATGGTGGATCTGTGGTGATCAAGTAAGATGGAGGAGGACCAGAGCTTGGGAAAGTTGTATTTGCATGTATTCACAATGTCAGTTGCTGCACGGAAGTACCTTCAGCCTGGGCTTGCTTAACAGGAGAGCTTGGGAAAGTGACTTTTTTGGAGTACAGGAATCCCCAGCCAATGTGAAAGCTGTCATCCAAAAAGTGACTTTTCCAAGCTCTACAAATCAATAGAGTGGATTTTTTTTTTTTTTTTTTTTTTGCGGATTTTCAAAATGTTCAGAGAAGGCTTTAAGGGCAAAGCAAAGTCACCTATATCAGTGCTTCTTAAGTTATTTGGTGTGAGAGACTGACAAGGTTTCTGTCTTACCAGAGACTAGGACCATGCTGATGTCCAAACAGTTCACTGCCAAGTATACGTCTGCAAATTGCAAGGGATGGGCACTTGAGTGGGCTCATTGCTTGGTTAGCAATTCTTTTTAAAATTAAAGCTGAGATTCTGCTGCATCCTACGGCTCAATTCGTTCAAGGAACAGCAGTGTAATTTCTTTGTTTCTCCAGATCATGGACCATATCATGCATTTTGAGATTTGTGAGCAATTTTCTTTTTGTCTTTTAGACATACTGAACCAGTCATCTACCTTCAGTGCCTGCATCAAGAGGCAGCAGCTACATGGAGCCATCTTAGCTGATTCCCAATGCCTCCTTTCTCTGGTTTTCCTCTCCTTTTTTGGTTGCTACCTGCTCAGCTGCCTTCTCCAATTCTGCAAACAGTGAGATGGAGGGCCAGCCCTACCATTACTCAGAGTGGAAGTGGGTTGGAATGGATGGCTTTTGTGGCCCCTTCCAACTATAAGGTGGTATCTGCATGGACCATAGAGACCATTGGCTGGTCTTGGGCAATAAAAAATCTCCTCAGAAGAAATCTTGCCAAAAAAATCCTATGATAGGGTCACCATAGACCAGAGTTGAAGACACAGAACTTACATTACAGAAATGTAAGCCATTGTAGAAGGTACAGTGTTTTAATGCCAGAAGGATACTTTTGCAAACACTACTGGAAATCAACATTGCTTTCCAAGATGCCGAGATGTTGAAAGCTCCAAACTACTTCAGTCTCATGACTCTGATTAAAGTGCATTAAGTGATTGCAGCCAGACACAAACCGCAAAGGATGAGAGAGAGGCATTACATGACATGCTAACACAGCTCCTCAAATCTCTCTCGCTCTCATTTCTGATGTAATCTCAAAACAATGCAGTCTCTGGGGGTTTAAAAAATCATTTTATCTAAAAACAGAATGAACAAGTGGAACTTACCACAAAACCAAGGCAGTATATCAGTTCTCAACATTTTGTCCTCCAAAACTTTGACTGTCCAGGTGTTTTGGACTAGAACTCCCAGAAGCACCTGCCTGCATGGCCAACAAACAGAAATTCTGGAAGCTGATGTTCAAAACATTGTGCAGACCAAAATTTGGGAACTGTTAATGTTCAATTGAAATCTATCCTTCTGTAACTTAGAATAATAAAATCCTAGAGTTGGAAGAGACCCCAAGGGCCATCCAGTTCAACTCCATTCTGCCATGCAGGAACTCTCCATCAAAGCATCCCTGACAGATAGCCATCCAGCCTCTGCTTAAAGACCTCCAAGGAGGGAGACTCCACCACTCACTATATATTCCACTGTCAAACAGCCCTTACTGTCAGGAGGCTCCTCCTAATGTTGAATCTCTTTTCCTGGAGCTTGCATCCATTGTTCCGTATCATATCACCTCTTAACCTTCTCTTCTCCAGGCTAAACATACCCAGCTCCCTAAATCGTTCCTCATAGGGCATGGTTTCCAGACTCTTCACCATTTTAGTCACACTCCTTTGGACACGCTCCAGTTTCTCAAAGCCATTTCTCAAAACTTAAACCCATTAGACTTGAGCCTACCCTCTGAGACAGCAGAGAACAAGCCCATATCCTCCTCTTGGAGGTATTTAAAAAGTCTGATCATGTCACCCCTCAATTCAACAAAACATTAGGAAGAAGTTTGGTGATGGTAAGCACCGTTTGACAATGGAATGGACTGCCTTCAAAGCATGGTCAACTCTTTTTACTGGAGATTTTTAAACAGAGGTTGGATGTCCATCTCTCTGACATGCTTTGCTCTCTGTTCCTCCATGGCAGTGTTAGATCAGATGTTAAAGTTCCTTTATAACTTTATAACTTTCTGGGGAATCTGGATATGGTGGTACAGCCCATGGAGTTGGGGTTGCCCCTTCCGTTGCCAGTGTTGCCCACCTCTGTACCACATGGATGCTGATAAGAGATATCTCATTGTGACAACGTCTACCTGCCAATCTCTGAGGTGTACCAAGGTGCATTAGTGCAGAATAAGAAATGGCTCCATTTGCTACCGCAAAACCAACGATGACTCAAGATGAGTCCGAACCCATTTTAGGAAGAAAAATACCAGCCTAAATATAGAAGCAATGACTTTTCTACCTCTGCCATGTGACAGGAGCTGAACTCTGAGAGTCTGGGGCGCGTTTCATGCTTGATGCTGTCCTCTTAGAAAAATGGCATCAATCACAAGGTGCTCACCTCCTATTGGAAAAAGTCGATGAAGCATATGCTGATGGTATAAGATGTTTGCAACAGCCTCCCAGAAGCATTCTGACAGTTTTACCACAAAGGCTTCTTTAGCGTTCTTGAATACGCTTTGAAAGCCCTGAGTAGTTACAGTTTTGTTTTCTATATTAAGCTGCAGGCGAGAAACCGGCGGGTGCATGATATTTGTCGCTTGACTCGTATCAAGCACTTGCAGAAATTCAGCTGAAGCCGAGACAGCGATTAGAAAAGGTAGGTTTTATTGCTCATTTATTCTGCTAACTGGTTGTCTAGCCGATTATTGTTTCTTGCAAGAGATTTGACCATGAATCCATTCTAACTAGCATCGTAGTAGATTCCCATTGTCGACTAAGCTTCCGATGAAAGAAGATCTTCCCAAAGGAAATGCTTATTGATTTTTTTGTTTAAAGTTTTAATAATTGTAAGTGGAAGAAATGGTGGGGCGAGATTCAATCTAAGCAATACAACCGCTGCAAAGAGAGAGGAAAAATAAGCAAGGCTGAATTTCTTATAATGTACATTACAACTAGCATGAAGGATTGTCCATCCTTTAGCCAAGTCAGAATGAAAATTTTTAAATACACACAGATACAGACACACACACACACAGAGAGTTTTTGAAAATATCTGCAGCCGTTAGAAGGAAAAATGAAGCATCCACTATTGCCCATTTTAAAAAGGTGCATTCAAATGTTCTTATACCAGGATGAATTTCAAAAATTCTGAGAGACATCCATATTGGAAAATGCAAAGCTGGACTCATTTTGGAGGGAAGATTAGCAATGTAATCTTATCAAACACTTCTAAAGGTCTGTTTTAATTCAATTTATAATATGATGATTTTCAAACAGATTTTCTCCAAGGCTGGCTATTCTTAGGAGCAAACAGACTGAAACCCGCAGAACTGGAAAGCGATATTAACCAGTCTAACCAGTTTCCATTGAATTCAGTACCGTTGCTCTCAGCACGATGACCAGCTCAATACTTTTCTATGGCTTGATAAAGACACATGCCTTTAGAGAAGGCCACTTGGGAAAAAGCTGAATTGCAGTTCTTTTCATTGCTGGATATAATCTTGCTTTTGTCTGCAAACGTAGCTTTACCTCTAAGCTCTGATCTTAGATGATATTGTTATTTTGGTTTCTAATGTGCCTTGGTAGTGAAGAATAAACAGAAAAGGGAGGTACTGATACAGCGTTGTATCTCTACATATAGATATATGGGGGCTGTACACAGTATCGGTGAGCTGGCATGGTGCAGCGATTTGAATGTTTGACTACAATTCTGGAGTTCAGGGTTCAATTCCTTGCTCAGCCATGAACTAACTTGGTGACCTTGGGTGAGTCATACACTCTCAGCCCTAGAAATCCCCATAATAGAGTCTCCATAAGTCAGAAACAACTTGAAGGCATACAATAATGGTTTAGTTATGTTGGTTTTATGTGCTGCAATATTTGCACTGCCGGTTTTATATTGTTATTATGTACTGTTTTTATTTTCTATTTTATTGTTGTATTTTATGCTTTAATGTACTGTATTATAAACAACAGAGAAAATGCTGATTATCAGCCAATTAATCAATGAACCAATGATCTTTTTCAGTCTATTCAACCTCCATACAATGGATGCAGCTAAGAAGCATACATTCCTCAAAATGTTGCTTTTATGTCAGCCATAGGGTTGCCAGGTGAAATAAGACTCAAGGTTCTATAATAATAATAATAATAATAATAATAATAATAATAATAATAATACCCTGCCTGTTTAATGAGATTGAGGCAGCTTTCACAGTTGTTTAGGAGCAAGAGTTTCAGCAAGTGTTATCATGCAAGCAACACTACTGAAATGTCACCTTCTACACAACCATTAAAAGGACAAGTTGGTGTTTGTTCTCTTCAAGTCATTTCTGACTTATGGCAACCCTAAGGTTTTTGGTAAGATTTGTTCAAGGGGGTTTGCCATTGCTTTCCTCTGAGGCCGAGAGAGTGTGACTTGCCAAGGTGGGTTTCCGTGGCCAAGTGGGGATTTGAACCTTGGTCTCCCATAGTCATAGTCCATCACTCAAATCACTACTATACCATGCTGGCTCTCAAAAAGAACAGGAGCCCTCTCCGCTTTTCAATCTGGCAACCTTAGGCAGTCATCAGATAGAAAGTCCTCTTGTCTTGTCACCTCTGTTGGCCACATGTTGCTTATTATTTGCAACTTTTACCCCAGCTTTCCAATTGGAAAATGCAAAGCATCACACACAGATCTCCATTCCCTTCCTATCTCCCAGAGTCCTTGAGGTTGAAATGAAATAAATAAATATCTCTACAATACACAACAGTCCTGTGAAGTAGGTTCAGCTGGGATGCAGGAAGTCACCCAGGGAGCTTCACGGTGAAGCAAAATATCTTTGCTACCCTAGATGTTAGGAACAGGTCTAATGGTTTTAAATTGCAGGAGGGTAGATTTCGGCTGGAGAAGTACCTGTTGGGGATGCTCTAGCTCAGTGATTCCCAAACGGTGGTCTTCCAGATGTCTAAGACTTTACCTCCTAGAACTCTTGACAATTGGCCAGGCTGTCTGGGGACTTCTGTGAGTTGAAGTTCAACTCAACTGGAGGACCAAAGTTTGGGAATCACTGCACTGGATATCCTGCATTGAGCAGGCAACGGCTTATGGGGCCCCTTCCAACTCTATGATTGTATGAGCCTAGTCTCCTAAATGGAAGATGAGACCTTCTTGAGATGTTCAAGGAGACCCAAGTCTACCTTCAAGGCCACATTAGGAATTTCACCTTGGATTCCCTTCTCTGCGCTTTAAGACACTTATGTGTGTCTGTGCCTTCAAGTCAACTGTTGACCTACTGCAACCCTATAAATTTCATAGGGTTTTCTTAGGTGAGGAATCCTCAGAGGTGGTTTTCCCAGTTCCTTCCTCTGAAATATAGCCTACAGTACCTGGGATTCATTGGCAGTCTCCCATCCAAGTATTAACCAGAGCTGACCCTGCTTCCAAGATCAGATGGGATCAGGTGTTTTTAGAGTATTTGGACCTTTAAGAGGATAGCCATGAATTATTAAGCCATTTTATTTAGTGATGCATGGATCAAGCAGCTGTACATTCAGAATGCTGAGTGCATGTTCCAGTAAAGGAGATATAGTAGCCAGCAAAAAGGATGCCTAAACAGAACAAAGGGATGGGTAGAAAGAACAAAGGAAATTGTGTCTGGGAGGAAAACTGTTTGCAGAAATACTTGTAAGTATGTTAGAATCAACTAACTAAAAGTCTCCCCCCTTGCATGCTTTTTGCAGTATATCGTTGGATTTTCCATTGGTCTATAATGCCCGCATTTATTTTTAACTGCAGAAAGTATTGTGTGATATTTCCAGGCCACCTCATCTTGACTCAGTTTAGCACTTTCTTAGTCAGACTGGGCAGGAAAGATTCACAATTTCACACAAGTAAGCAACTTGGGGTTCACTGGCACCACGTCCTTCTAGTGCTGCCCGGACATTAATTTTGCATTAGTAAAAGTAACAGCCAGTGTGTGGTGCAATGGTTAGTGATGCACACTATCCCAAATGCATAGACTACAGCTATTTGACCCAGGGTTTTCCCAGTCCTAAGGATAAATATCAAAAGGATAGGGGATGGTGTTTCTCCCGTCATATCTCAGCATTGGTAATACTGAGGAACGATCAGCATTGTAGGCCAAAAACCTCTGGAGAGGCAGAGTTTGATAATGTCAAATGCTTAGTGAGCAACTAGACTTTACACTGAAAAATAAAACGTCTAAAGTAAATCTCTATATTTCTAAATTTGCATCTAAATTTGCCTCTACATTCACTGAGGTCAGGGGTGCAGGATCCTTGTGAAAGTGGGAAAAAAGTAAATGAGAAAACTATTCATTCATTCATTCATTCATTTTTTAGGCTAGAGGAAACCCCTGTTTTTGATGGGTAACACTGGGAGCACTCCATTTGGAATTCTCTAGCTTCCTTTTCTTCCTTTTACTCTTTGGCTGCTCCTATGCTGCACAATTGCAGTCACCTCCCAACATTCATGGATTTTTAATCTACAGATTCAACCAGCCATAGCTAGAAAATATTAGACAGACACACATACACACACAAAAGCAAGCCTTAATTTTTCTATTTTATATAAGGGATGCCATTTCACTATGGAGTTTATCACATGGGAGGGATTTCTCTCAATTGCGAACGGAGCCAATTCGCAATTACATGAATTTGCTAGTTTAGCGAATTTACGTGAAATGTGATTGAGTTTGGAATGCGTTCAGAATGACTTCCCATTTCCTGAAAATGACCCCCCCATTGCCCAAAATTGCGTGAGATACACTCATTCGCAATAACGTGAAACCCCAAGATTGCATTTGGATTGCCATTGCATTATACTCCCAAATTCCGTTGTATGATAAACTCCTACGCTATTGTATTTAATGGGACTTGAGCACCCATGAATTTTGGTATCCATGGGGTGTCCTGGAACCAAACTCCCTCAGATACCAAGGGGCCACTGTAATGCATTTTGATATCATTTTAACTGTTTTGGCCCATCCTATGAAATCCTGGAATTTGTAGCTTCTTGGGACATCAGAGCACTCTGACAGAGATGACTAAATGTCTCATAAAATTACAAATCCCTAACATTCCATAGCATTGAGCCAGGACAATTAAAGTTGTGTCCAACTACATTCATTCTGCCAGGTAGATGCAGCCTTTGTCTGTCTGGCAGGCTTTTAAGAGACTTGAAACCCCACTGGGTGACCTTGGGCAAGTCACATTCTCTCAGCCTCAGAGTAAGGCAAACTTGCAAAAAAAAAAAAAAAACCCATGATAAGGTTACCGTTAAGTCGGAAATGACTTGAAGGCACACAACACACACATGCTTTATTAGAAAAGAACTTTTTTCTCTCCTTCAGTTGCGTGGACTTTTTTTGCAAATCCTAGAAATGTTTCCAGTTAGACAAAAAAGCAACGGTAAGGGATTTGGAACGGAGAAGCAAAGTAAAGCTTACGTAAACAGAAATACATCTTCCAGGCACCGTAAAAAACCTTCAGGGAGGCTTTGCCAGCCGTTCAATCAATCAGTCCTGTATAGAAGAGATTTCAGCTTTCGTGTCTTGCTCTATAGCATGATAGATGGAATCCTTAACAGCGTGCAAAATGCTTTGTGGTCCAAAGCCATTAGTAACAAAGTGCATACGCTTAACGTGGAGTTGATTCCAATGGATAAAGCACATTACCTAATGTTAAATCGTTTTGAAAAACAAAACCGCATGGTTGTTGTTAATTGCTATCAAGATAGCTTCAACTCAGGGCGACCCTATGAATGAGAGACCTCCAAGTCCCCCTTCTCAGGTCTTGCAGACTCATGGCTTTAACTTCCTCGATTCAGTCAATACACCTGTAGTGCAATTTCCCCTTTGTTTCCTAAACCTATCTCCTTTCCCACGCATTAAATTGGTATCGAAGTGCTACAATTGTGTAGTGTGAAAGAGACTTAGGGCATATCTACACTGCAGTTTGATACCTCTTTAACTGCAAGGGAATCCTGGGATGTATTGCTTATTCTTTTCTTCCAGGACTCCACAGCTGAAACATCCTTGAGAGGTGGCCATCCAAACTTTCAGCTCAGGAAGAGAATGCTAAAATTCTCAGTATGAGGGTACCTTTTGCACTGTGTATAAATGGGCTGTCAAGTAATGGACACCTGTGTTTGTTTTTTCAGCTGCAGATGTACAACCACCATTTGTTGCAGAGGATCAGCAGTGAGATGCCTATCGATTGTGGACCCCAGAATGCATTTGAAGATCTTCCCATGGTTATAGCTGTATCCAAAGACATTTGCTTCGACCCACGGCTTTTTAATCATGCACCAGTTTGGTGGATCTAGGACCAAAGACACTGTCTTCTTCCATTTATCAGAGAAAGGGCATGACCATAAGAGGGTGCATGGATTACTGTATGTGACAATGATTTCTTCCAAAACCAAATGGGCAACATGTTAAATACGCTACTGGATAAAAGTTCAAATTCAAGAAGATGATAAAGGAAGGCGAAAGAAGCCTTATATGTCATCTCTGAATATTTACAGAAACAAACTCCAAAGTTCCTGAAAAATAAAAGATTTGTATTCCCAGAAAGGCACAAAGATATTGTGACAAACAGCATTTATGTAAGATTTGGTTTCATAAAAATCCAAGAGGATGCAAAGAAAGCAGATTGATTTCATGTTTGATGCTTCTCAAATTGTTATATATCCTTCTTATTTCCTCTCCACAAGAGCCCAGATCAGTTGAACCTTTAGCTGATCATCTTACACCTTCTCGGCGCTTCATGAGAAACACAATGGTGGCTGGCAGTTCAGAATGCAATGGAGAGAATGATTTTTCAAAACGATTCTATGCGATCATGTACACCATCATCCTGGTTCCCGGACTGATCTGGAACATTTTAGCTCTCTGGGTGTTTTATGGCTATATGAGAGAAACGAAACGAGCGGTGATTTTTATGATGAACCTTGCCGTTGCAGACTTGGCCCAGGTTCTGTCTTTGCCGCTCAGAATTTTCTATTACCTCTCCGAAAGCTGGTACTTGGGAAGAGAGATCTGCATGCTTTGCTTCTACTTGAAATACGTCAACATGTATGCAAGCATCTTCTTCTTAGTCTGCATCAGCGTGAGGCGATTTTTATTCCTCATGTACCCCTTTAAGTTCAGTGACTGCAAACGCATCTATGATGTGTACATCTCCATGGCTGGGTGGATTGTCGTCTGCGTTGGCTGCTTGCCTTTTCCCCTTCTACGACTTTCCCCCAATGAGACCCAAGCTAACAATAAGTGTTTTGTGGATCTTCCAGTTAAAGCCGTAGATGGGACCATCTCCATTGCCATGATGACCGTCGGTGAACTGGTTGGATTCGTGACACCTTTGCTGATCATCCTCTACTGTTCCTGGAAGACGATCTTATCTCTCAGAGAAAATAATTCAGTCTCCCAAGACCTTGGAGAGAAACAGAAAGCTCTCAAGATGATCCTGACGTGCGCAGTGGTCTTTCTCATTTGCTTTGCTCCTTACCACATCAGCTTCCCTTTGGATTACTTGGTGAAAGCCAACAAGATCAAAGACTGTTATGCTCGGAAAGTGATTTTGATATTCCACGCCGTGGCCTTGTGTCTTGCCAGTTTAAACTCATGCGCGGACCCAGTCATTTATTACTTTACCACCGATGAGTTCCGAAGACGGCTCTCCAGGCAAGATTTACAGGACAGTATCCAGCTCCACAACACGCGCTATGGAAATAGGAATGATCCTAAACATGGGACTGCCATTGAGGGGGTGGTGGAAAATCCAAATTATACGCCCTGAAATGGCTTCACTGGACTACAGAGACTCAGACTCTTATTGTTGTGGCATAGGCAAGGTCCTCATGTCCTTGCTAATCTATAGAGTACTTGACTTTTCAGGAATGCACCAGTAGCTTTTGGCCAGCATTCTGTTAGTGACATATGCACATGTAAGTTTCCCTTATGGATCCCTGGTGGCGCGATGGTTAAATGCTGGTCCTGCAGCCACAAGGTTGTGAGTTCGATCCCAGGCAGGGCTCCAAGGTCCACTCAGCCTTCCATCATTTCATAAGTCAGTAAAATGAGTACCCAACTTGTTGGGGGCAATTGGCTTACACATTGTAAACCACTTAGGGAGTGCTAGTTCACTGATAAGCAATACAGAAATGTACTTGATATTGCTATTATGAATGTGCACATCCTTATTTGGGTTTGGTATTCCCATTTTCTCCCTACAGTACTCAAAAGTGCCCCCCACAACTTACTGTAAAGGCTTTAAAACCACACTGGACAGCCATTTCATGCTTCGCTTCAAGCGGGCAGGTCAAGCGAGAAGTGTCTGGCTATGTCTCTGTAGCAAGATGGAAAATGATGACACCAGTACTTAGATCTGCCAGGGTCCTCCCAGGTCCTCAATGCTGTTGTAGTTACTAAACATCTTCCATGGGGACATACCCAGATGCTTCTCCATTCCTACCTATTTACAAAGAAGCACCAAAGGACCATGTTGCGGGGGGAGGGGGGGTCTTCAGAGGCTTTCTGTACATTGCAGGAAAGATGTATGGCTCAGCATAGCATATGTATGTATGTACAAATTTATGCTACGCTGAGGATTGCAGCCATGGAGTGTTGGACTGCAGCCATGGATTGCTGATGTTTCCACTGATACTATTGATTTTAAGTAATATTCCAAATTACGTTGACAATGTTGTTTGTAATCTGAGATGGTAACATCAGACTAAATCACAGACGGGCAGCAATTGGAGAATAGGGGCCTCATTAGCCCCATTGGATAGAGAGCCAGCAAGGTGTATTAGGTTGAAGAAGAGGGTTTGAATTCCCAATGAATCATGGAAGCCCCCCGGGTGACCTTGGACAAGTCACACACTCTCAGCCTCAGAGAAGTAACAGAGCTGGGAGGATTTCTGTCTTGCAGATACACCAGCCTTCAGAGAAACAGACCTTGTCCACACTCATTTATAACAAATATATTGTTAGAAGAAAAAGTCCTACCAAAAAATGATCACATGTTGATGGAAGCAGAGTGGCCAGGAGAAATGGTCCTCCCATTTTGCTTTTCTTTAAAAAAAATAATAGCAACCTCTATTGGAGGTGTGAAGGGACCCATTTTGCTTTTTCCGAATTTTTCAGTTTGTTTTTGTACATGTCAACATGACTATGAACTGTTAATTTAATATGTCGGATGGAGGTAATTTATTAAAAAATCTATTTTTGGTACATAATAAACCTGGTCTTGTGTGGTCAAAGTCACTGTGAAACCCACCTCGCTCAACACATTCACTGCCTCAAGCAAAGCATACCTGTGCCCCCATTCAATGTTCAAAAAATCTGGCCATAGTTGCACTGGTAAAGCATAATGCTCTGCTAGCACAGGTTTGCCTGTGGTTTGTAGGATAAGGGTACAGTTTTGTTTTCTTTCCCCAGGTGCTTCTCATCCACTCTCCATCATAGATTTACTGCAGGGATGCTTCCAAGAGCCATTAATGCCTCCTTTGTGCATGTGAGGGGAAAAGAAGAAAGACCTATCACTCCAGAGAGATGGGAGGAAGCTGCTTCTACAGTCCTGCATGTACAAGGGCATCTGGACAGCTTCTGTGTGCACCCAATGACCAGTCAATGGGTGAGGCACGGAGCATGGTGGCACGGAGCGGGCATGCTTTTCCTCTGTGAAATGTTGGAGAGCATGCTATGGACATATTTTATTCACCGTCTTTAGCTACTAGGGGTTGCTTTGCAACAGGTCTCTGCACCATCACCGCCAACACATATGCACAAGCACATGTATACGCACATACGCATAAAAGAACATCTCTGCCTGGAACAAAGGCGCCTGCTTCTACCCACACCCACGGTGTGACGGAGTTTACTTGCTTTGTTCTGCCAGTGCCTTTGCTCTCTTCTGCCTCCTCCATAAAGGCAGGGTGGAAACCAAATACGACAAGCAGAACTCAAACATGGCAATGCTGCTGGCAGATGAAGGAAGGAAACTGGGGGAGATGGGGCACACAGGGTTGATCGAGACAAGAGATAGATGGCAAGTGCCATGAACGGAGGCAGAAGGGCTTATTAAAGTCCCAGTCTGTCTGCTTCCCTGGTGGCTGGTTTGTTTAACATTACAGTTGCCCTTCTGTTTTCATGGACTTGAGATCTGTGATACGTGCACATGGCCGCATGCAGGAGCATGCGGCCATTCAAAGCTATGGGGCTTGAATATACACAAATTGCCACATTCACAGGGGAGTCCAGAACGAATCCCCAGTGAAAACTGTATTGATATTTGGAAAGAGGGAAAGGTGGGTTTCTATCTTTTCCTACAACCCCAACCCTAGGTCCTTGAGAAATTCCATCTGAGATACCCAGGCTGTGAACAGAGAGTTTGGGAAGGCTACTTTCTGGGTCCACAAATCTCCCACTTTGCATTCTAGCTGGGATTTGGGACATTTTCACACAACACAATTATAGCACTACAGTCGGCCCTCCACATTTGCAGCATTGACTTTTGTGGATTTGATTATTTGTCAATTTGATTAATATGTTATCTCTAGGAATCTCTAGATCCTCCAGGGCTACTCTGTCAGATATTGACCATAGAGTCCCACTGAAAGACCTAGAGATTCCTGGAGAAACTCTTCTCTGGGCATTTGTAGATTCTCCAGCACAATTCTATGATCACCTTCCACTTGATGTTGATGATAAAGTTGTGCTGGACCTAGAAATGCCTAGATAGGTGTACTCTCAGGTTAACAAAAGTAGTGTTTTATCTGCAGAGGTCCTGCATCCCTAACCCCAATGAATGTAGGGCCCCCACTGTATATTCCACTTTAGGAGAACCAGTGTAGGGTAGTGGTTCAAGCGTTGGACTATGACTCTGGAAACCCACTGGGTGACCTTGGGCAAGTCACATTCTCTCAGCCTCAAAACAATGGCAAACTTTCTCAGAACAAATCTTATCAAGAAACCCCTGCAATAGAATCGCCTTAGGGTCACCATAAGTCAGACTTGAAGGTACACAACAAGAACTATCATGACAACATCCTATGGAATATTGTGGTTTCTAGTTTGTGAGACATTTCTGGATGTGAATTCTAAATTTCCCTTCCTAGACTATCACTCTCAGGATTCCATAGCAGTTAAAGTGGAATATAGTGCTATCATTGTTTAATGTGAAGAGACCCTTGTAGTCCAAAAAAGTAACATCTGTACTCTGGCTGAGAAGTAAGACTTCTTAGATGTAGATGGCTCTCTAAAAGCCTTTTCTCCTGTTCTTAATCATCCTGGTTTTGCTACCACATTTTTCTAACTCAATGCTACTTTTTCCCTAGGGCTAAAGGAGAATATTACAGGTTTTGCCCCAAAGAGATCATTGGTTTTTGCTTTATCGCATGCAAATTATTTCCTTTGAGTTTAACTGGGTTAACCACATGGAAAATGCCATTAAGAAATGGCTTGGGTTGGGGTTTTCTCTGCTTAATTGAAGATCTTCCAATTTGTTTGTTGGAGTCTGTCTTGAGTGTTAACTGTTGTTTGTTCCCAGAAGTGTGTGTATATGTGTGTGTGGGTAAGAGCATAAAGCAACTGAAGAGCACTGTTGTCAGCTAAGACCTAGATCCCAGAAGTGCACTGTAAAACTAAAATAGATGGAATTCAAAGATTCAAAATAGCTGTTTGCAGAAATGGAGAGCCAGTGTGATGTTGTGGTTTGTGTATCAGACTAGGAGTCTGGGAGATCAGGGTTCAAATTCCCTCTCAGCCATAGAAACCCATCTTGGGCAGGTCACAAATAGCAAAACTCCCCAGAACAAATCCTACCAAGAAAACTGTAATAGCTTTGCTTTGGGTTCACCATAACCCAGAAAGTAATTTGTACAAAGAAATCATCAGAAGTTGTAGTTTCCACCTGCCTCAGTGATGTCAGCTGGTCTGGAAGTAATAAACAGAAATCTGTATCAGGAATTCAAAGGACAGCAATGAATCCTGTACATTCTTTAACTGCCATGGATACAGTTTATCATTCCCCTTCCAACAGATATCGTCAAAGAAGGCAGAAGCCTGAATGTCCAATGATTTACTCCTACAAGTACCTTTCGGTCTTCATGAGGGCCCTTATCATATACCCTTACCACATCTTTAGGAGCAGCATTTGGAAAACAACCCAGATTTCACTGATGCCCATGATGTTTTCCATCTCCCATACTTACAGTTGTTCACCATCTCTCCTGATGATGCGCTTGAGCCTAGCAAGGGAAGCAAAACATTTGCGAAGCTGAAAATGAGATGCTGCTACAAGCCAGGCAATTTCTTGGATTGCTTATATAGCATTTGCTTCATCTCTTAAGGTCTGCATAGAGGAAGGGAGAGAGAAAGGAAGACCCAAAGAGAGTGGTGGAGTCTCCTTCCTTGGAGGTCTTTAAGCAGAGGCTGGATGGCCATCTGTCGGAGATGCTTTGATTGGGAGTTCCTGCATGGCAGGAGGTTGGACTGGATGGCCCTTGTGGTCTCTTCCAGCTCTACGATTCTATGAAACCAGATTTGTTAAAACTGTGTACATCTTGGGGCCTCAATACTTGGAGTGCCTCTCCCTATATATACCTGCCCAAGAACTGACTTCTGTTGCAAGAACCCAACAGTGGGGTCAATATCATGTTATGGAAGCCAACTTAGGTCTCTTCTGGGGGAAAGGTGGTTTCTAAATGAAATTAGTAAATAAATAATAAAATAAAAGATGTGGGGAGGTAAGGGAGCAGGCCTTCTCTGCTATGGCACCCTCCTTTTGGAATAAGCAGAGGCCTGGTTGTTGCTAACACTGGTGTGATTCCAGCACCAGGTAAAAACATGGCATTTTATTAAAGTCTTCTGGGCCTAACTGTTTGCTCCCTGCAGAGGGATGAGCAACATTTGGTTGTACATATGCTTTCAGATTGCAACTCCCATCATTCTCATGTTGGCTTAGACCAATCAGAGTTGCAGTCAAATTTGTTGTGTGTCTTCCAATTGACACTGACTTGTGGCAACTCCATCCTAGGGGTTTGAAGAAGGCAAGCTTTATTCAGAGAAGATCTCCTATCTGACCTCACCCCATACATGACATGAGAAAAGGATGTGTTTGTGCAGCCGCTGGCAAAAAGGATGTGAAACCCTCAGGCACTCAGGAAACGTGCTGAACATGAATCTGTAAAAGCTAAAGCTATTTACTGTAAAGACTTAGATGGGAAATATGTTCTGGTTTATTTTTTTACGGTTAGACACTCCCCGCATACATACTATTACTACAATTATGACTGTGTGCGGCTTCAAGTCGCCTGTCAACTTATGGCGACCCCATGAATACCTTAGGCTTTTCTTAGACATGAAATACTGAAGAGGTGGTTTTTCCTCTGAAATATAGCCTACAGCATCTGGTTTTCATTTGTGGTATCCTATCCAAGTATTAACCAGGGCTGACTGGGCTTAGTTTCCAAGATCAGACATGATCTGGTGCCTTTAGGGTTACTTATTTAATTTATATCTCACTTGTCTCCCAGTATTGGCCCCAAAGCGGTTCATTTAAAAAAGAAGCTAGCTAAAATAATCTGTAATAGAAACACTTAAAATAAAACATTACCAAAAAAAGAAAAAAAGGGAAACTATTATTCCATGCCACAGTGGCCGCAGAATACTGGAAAAAATGAAGAAATCCCTAAAGTGGAAGAATGGAAACTCAAATTTTATGACTTATATGAAATGGACAAATTAATATGTTTGATTTTAAAAAAGGCTTGTTCACAAATTTTTAGAGAGATTGGGATTCTTGGAAACAATATGTTCAATTGGAAGGGAAAGAAAATATATTTATTGTGTTGTTAATTCTGCAGCGTGGAAGAGACCCAAGTCTTGCAAACTTGCAGTTTTACACCTGTGCATGTCACTAGCTGGATGCCAGCTATCATGTATAAGCATGGTTGTGATGGTAGAAACACAAAGGATGTTTTCAGTTGGAAATGATGCATGAAATCAAAATGTATGGTGTGGATCTCTGGGGTATGAAAGTGAGTTCTCTATTAGAGCATCCATAAAGATTGAGGGATGGGAAAACATCCCTGGCACCCCTTAGAAGATTCCCAGAAATCCTCCTGGCCTTTCAAACATGAACATGCCCCCACTTTTGTTGACATCAAGCACAAACATACTTCACTCCTGAAGAACACACAGTCTACATACCACAATGTTTTACTGTATTTCTTCTAGTTTGCCAACTTTGCCATCTAGTGGACAGACAAGGCAGAGAGGAGACGCTCACAGATAGGCTTCTACAGTCCTTTGAAAATTTTGGGCAAATTTGTATCTTTCTGGACCCTACAACTGTACTGATTTGCTTTGTAACTTGAGGCTTCAATATGACTGTAATTGCATCTGAGGAAGTGGATTGCTAGCCACAAAGATTCCCGCTAAGATATCAATCAGACGTGCTGTTATATTTCTTCCCTTCCTCCCATTTTTACCAAGATGTGCTGTTTCATAGTACCAGCCATCTCATTCTATGGATATTTGCCTATGGATGCCAGCCTTCTGTCAGGCTAAAGGTTCGGTACAAGCACAGCTCAGTTCACAGATCCTCTGACAAAGCAGGTCCTTTTTACAAAATATTTTTCTAACTGCCCAGTCCCCATTTTCACCCCAATCCTTTTGTAGCTACAAGCGTTAAAGCATCATCTGCATTAGGGGAATGTTGAAGGACTGTAGACACAGATTTTCAGTACCTCATTGCTAAAACATTATCTCCAGTAAAGAATGCAGTTTGTGCTGGGGAGAAAATGATATTCTTCTCTAGCTAAATCTACTGTATGTGTGTGCCTACAACAGGCAAGGTAAACAGCAGCTGCTTCCAGAATTTTTACTAAGTGTGCTTGAATAGCAAAACAGAGGTAACACTGGGAAAGTGTATAGGCCTGCTTCTGCAGTTATCCCAGCATATACGGTATATTAAAAAAGTACAGATCTGGCAATCAAAACGGAAATCATAAGTGCAGACTTGTAAAAACAGAAAATCATCCTTGGATATATAATAGAAAAAACTTTCAAGTGGTTTGTAGAAGATTCAAAATATTTTTAATTAAAGGCTTGCCTTACCTGGTTTCATGTCACTTATGTATGAAGAGATGCTGGAAAGTTCTCAGCCAGATCCACTTCCCAGAATCTGAGTGTATGTTGTCATTGTAGCTTGAAATATTTTTTTTGGGTATTGTAAATTACCAATCTGCAGGATCGTAGCTCTAATTTCTAAAACAAATTTCAGACCACTGATAGAATCACATCGATGAAAAGCGTGGAATGTTCTCAAGTGCTGAACTCAAAACTGGCCTAATATTTCTGTTCCTGCAAAAGAAATCACCAAAGGAAAATATGATGCAAACACTGAGTGACAAGTGTCAGTCACAATTGTGAAGAGGTGTGCCAATTTTCAGCCTGGAGGCAGCAAACTTGAGAGGCTTCAACAGTGTCAAATTCTGAAATTCCCTGTTAAGATGGTTATGTATTTGTATTTTTGGATGGACAGAAATGAAGGAAGCAGAGTGGCGGCATTTCTACCTAGCACTGCTCAAATTCATCATGGAAATTTTGCTATCCAAATTAAGCAAATCCCGCGTGTTTAATTCTTTGGCCTGTATACAGTGCACATAATTCTATATTTTTCTGTTAAACACAAATCAGAAAGAATACTAGACGCCTAGCTACTGAAAATCTTATCCCATCCACTAGGAATTGCCCATAACCTGAGAACACATGCTCTAACACTCTTTATTAAACTAGTTCTTGCAACAAATACTTTGGGAACTGTGATAGGATAGTCAGTATTGAATTCATTTTTTTAGTACAAGACTGATATGCTACAATAATCATCAGTGCGAACATGCTCTCTTTACAATCAGTTATCTGTGATCTGTTCACATGGTTTCACACTGTTTTAACCCATTACATTGTTTAATGATTTGAGACGGTTTAAATGACTCATAGTGATATTACTGGCATCTTCTGAGATCTTCTGGTATATGGTATTGTGAGATATGGTATTGTGATATATTGAGATCTTCTGATATACGGTGGAATAAATATTGTAATAAATGAATGTGGTTAATTGTTTTAAAAAGATGTCACCACCATAGTCTTAGAGAAACATTTATTAGAGGGTTGCAGGATTGTGTGAAATATAAAGTCCCTTATAAAACACTCAAATTAGCAACTCACTAGCAATCTCTTTACCGTCTTGTTCCACAGTCGTATGCTCAGACAATACTTTTCGATTGCATACTAGTGCTACTTTGCTGATAAGAAGTTCTGCTCTAAAAGTTTCATAAGATAGGCCAGGAGGGAATTTACAGCTACAGAAACATTGACAGTTGGCCAAATCAAGTTGTAATTACATAAGCTCATCATAATTAAGAGGCTGAAACTAGTTCAGCGCCAAAATACTAACATAAAAGCTTAAGTAGTAACTGTGCTTGGATATACAACTAAATATCACAAAAACAAAAAGAGAGAAAAGTAGCAAGGTCAGCTTAGGGAAGGTCCCAAATATACATACAAGTTCAATACAGTAATTGCACAAAATGGGGAGAAAAAAAAAGCAGTATTAGCTGCTTGTGGTTACCAAGGTTAAAGTTTACATGCTACACACATAAAGTTCAAATAAACCTTAGAAGTCATGATGTGTGGTTTTTTTTTCCTATAGGAGAACCAAGTGCAGAACAATTTTACAAATCTAAGCAAAAATGTGCAAACCAGAGTTTAGTTAGTTTTATCATAATGTGAGGAGTCAAGGTGGCGATAACACTACTATGCAGGAACTGGGTACTTGTACTTTCCTTTTTTAAAAAAAGTCTGAAACAGACATTCAGGTGAGTAATGGGTATCTGTTTAAGTGCTAGTTTCCATTCACAATAAGTATCTGGAAAATGTAGCAGCACCAGGAAACCTAGGGTGAATTTGGAGTTTGCCCTTTTTTTTTTCTTTTGAAATCTAAGCAATTCACAAAAAAGCATAAGGCTTTTGATTATCACTGCACATTTTAATTCTGAAGTTTTAAGATGTAAAGCTTGGACTTCTTGATGAAGATGCGTGATTGTCACTTTCCACCCTGTACTTTTCATTGCCGGCAGATCTTGGTTTCAACAACAAACATGTTCTCAAAGTGCCGGATTGAATGGCACTTCTCAGCCGAACGTTTCTGCAGGCCTGGATAGGAAGAAGAGAGGAGGAATTAACTAAGTTGAGCACTGCAAATGAGAACGCAGCTGGATTTTTCTCCTGCTGAAAGGTTGCTAATGGGTTATATGACACTGAATTTAATTACAATACAGTATTAACCTGGAATTTCTTATTCCAGTAAAGATCCCTTTCTATAAGAGGTCATAGGGGTCATTAACACAGAAGTCTCCATAATCCAATCAAATTCTAATTCAAACCCCTGTGGTGGAATCCACTGACTTCTTCAAGCTAATATTATTCATTCAAGTGCTTCCTATAATACCGAGAAAAGAGCAATCCTGCCCTTTAGAGTCTCACATTTACCCATCTCTGGTGCAGACAAACATCTCTGGCACTTACATTTCTCCCTTTTTCAGTTCCTTATTTCAGAGAAATTTCCCCCCTTTGTGTTTCAGGAGCTTCTCCTACCCTGCAGTTACTACTGACATTTACTCTGCAGAAACAGCTGATTCCATGTGTGCCATTCTGTACAGTTATCTGGCAAAGTCAATAGCCTCAGAAAGATTATTTGAGCTTCACTGCAGATCAGTAATAGCTTGGGAGGTTCCTGTACAGCAGTGTTGCCTAACCTGTGCTCCAAGGAGCCCTTAGGGCTCTGTATGCACTTCCCAGGTGCTCTGCGGCTGCTCCAGGAGAAAGAAATAAAAACTGAATGGAACTAAAGAATAAGAGTATATTCTTATATATACTCCTAAACACCATTAACTTGTAAGACATAGAGTAGACCTCTTAGCAGCTCCACCATAGAAATAAGGCCTCAAAGAGTCAAAAAGGTTGTGGCCCCCTGCTCTACAGACTGAAGGGTTTCCTTGCACAAAAGAGATT
The DNA here is from genome assembly GCA_034509955.1 of Urosaurus nigricauda. Classification (NCBI taxonomy): domain Eukaryota; kingdom Metazoa; phylum Chordata; class Lepidosauria; order Squamata; family Phrynosomatidae; genus Urosaurus; species Urosaurus nigricauda. Next base: position 20,723,629 of record JAOEGL010000011.1, on the reverse strand, counting down.
TATTTATTTGCATGATTTTGAGAGGGCTCGAGAATTAAACTGAAGCTATGTTGACGGGAATAGACCCAGTGCTTCTCTTACAAACAAAGGAGACACTTGTGTCCATCCATGAGAAGAATGTTCCCCTCTATCCCCCTCCACAGAGGCCATAGGCAATGAGGGACCAACAACATAAGAACTAGTAATCCAAAAAGCAAACCACATACCAAAAGGAAAAAAAAAAGAAGGGGGAAAAAAGACGCTTGATAAAAAAGAAAGGGAAAAATTCTGGAAGGAAACAGTGCTCCAACTAAACAAAAGTCCTATGCACGCTATTGCTGTGGCAACTGAAGCAAGACTAAGTAGTTTGTTAAATAAGGAGTGGTGTGCCACCCACCTAAACTCTTTTAAGATCTAGAAAGTTCCAAAGCAGAGCTCTGTATACATGACAGACACAGACCACAAATAAAAAGGCATTTAATAAAAGATCCCAATGTCCCAAGATGACCACAAACTCTCTTCAGAACTAGATTTCTATTTTCTCTAGACACAGAATATTTAGCTTTCAGTAAACCATCAGAGCCAGTGTGGTGTAGTGGTTTCTGCGTTGGATACAGGGTTGCCATAAGACAGAAGTAACTTGGAGGCAAACCACAACAAACCATAAGCATGATTCAATTCCATTTCACAACTTTCTTCTGTGTGAATATGCAGCTGGACAAAAATGTGATGATACTAAACATCTGCCTTCTATACAAATTGTACACTATGATAACTTCCCTTTTTTTCAAGGGCTAAATTCTGAACCAAATAATCCAAGTTATCTCCCTCCTGTAAAGAAAGTTTCTGCTGAACCACTTGGTAGTGCAATTCAATTGTTCCAGTTTTTCCAACCTTGAATATCTGTGTTCTGCTTGTCCCAAACTCTTGTTATGCTTGAGCACCACCAAAAATTTGCGTTCTTACTTTTCACTGGAGTTTAATCTGATGATATGGCCTCAATATACCACCTATTTTTGGAAATGGAAGTTTTGAAGAAAAGCCCATTCCATTATGAAAGAATAAAAATAAAAAGCTATTTAAACTGCTAAATACAAAATTCTTTCAACAAGCTTAATAGATTCCCTTTCTTTCCTCCTGTTTAAGACAAAAATGAAGTTTACAACAAATAAACAGAAACTCACCATTTGTCTTATCTCTGCGCTGAAGTCTGAAAGTTTCCTTCCCTACGCAGAGTTGGTAAATGAAAATGCCCAGATCTGAAACATTGTCGATCTCTTCCGTCACAACCATTTCTTCACGAACAAGGTAAGTTTGAGGCAAATATGAACCAGTCTGCAAGGGGAGAAAAAACTCAAAAACTTTAATATTGTGAGTCATTTGTAATTCTTTCAACCTGTATGGAGTGTCACATTTGAAAAGCAGGGGCAGGAAGCAGATGAGCAACCTGCTCAAATAGCTTTTCTCCACACAGATATGCACCTGTACATGACTGCATGAAAAAATCTGGTTGGACTGAGAAACCTAAGTTTTGGGTGGAGGGTGACAAGAATAGAAACAAAGGCTGAGTTAGTCATACTGAACAACATCCAGACTGCCACACTTGAAAGCCACTACAACGCGTTCTTGCCATTTCATATTAGTAGGCCTTATTTTGGAAGAAGCAACTAACTATTCATGATCATTGGCAGAAAAGTTGGTTGGGACACCAGAAATGCACAACTAATACCAATAAAATGTGTTTTAAATACACACATACAGATATCTGTTCCAGGATGCCCAGTTCCCAATTCAGTCACTTGCTGGCTACAGATAAGCTATTCAGACAGTGCCTGGTGTAAACAAGATTATAAGAGTCACAACGGGAGCTTTCTGGGGACACAGTTAATCTGGTCTCCCTGGTTGTTGTCAACAGGTCACTGGGACTGGATTTAGAAGCTCAGACAGTTTAATGAAGACAGTTAGCATTCTACAGAACCAAAACCTAATAAGGAGGAGGAGGATGCCACTTTTGATATCTTAAAGCCCTGTTTCTAAATGTGCTTATTCAGAAGGAAGTCCAGTTTCAGACATCCTCAGCCGACATGTCAAAGACCACAAAGCTGATTATTTACTTCTCTTTGCAGTAGCAAACCAGCAAAATATTCAATCTGTTATGGTGCCTGGTTGTTTAAGTTACTAATTCAAATCACTTTTAGTCTACTGAAAAGCAGTTTAAGATGCATCAAGACATGCAGTCTTGAGCTGGGATAAGCTACATGCCAGATCTGGAATCTGCCTCATTATTATTACATACAGTTCTTGGTATGATTCTTTACTTACTTTTACTATAAACCAGGCCTAATTTTATCATAAAAAAGACATATTCATATTCAAAAATAGCAAGCACAGTTTTCAGTCATTTATGTATGCAAGTTATGCTTATATTGGGCAGGCTTGTATTTATAGACTTGCACCCACAATTTATCTTGGAAAATCCTATATGAACTTTTACTATATACTATAAAATCAAGCACACAGAAAGTCTTATTTTGTAACCCTTAATGATGCCAGTTTCAGGTAGCTGCCTTTATAACAAATAAAATAATAGTAATTGTGCAAATGGCCAGTAACACTGAAGTTGTTAGAGACATTAGCTAGCTTGTCACTAACGGGACAAGACTGTATTGCTACAGGGATATTATTTCAAAGAAAAGACTGTCTCTTCCCAAAGTAAACTGAGCTAAAACAATACACACCGCTAGTTTTGCAAAAAGATCCATCAGATTCCGTGGGGGCATAACAATGGATGTATTCAGAGGGATCACGTAGCAGTTGCCAAGCTGCAGATCAAGGTAGGCTGTAAGGAGCTGTAAGGAGACAAGAAAAAATTCTCAGTAATTTCAGTGTGAACTAATTTATAACTACTGTTTTTTAAATTCCCTCTGAAGTGCATTACAACTCACCCTGTCAAAATCATGAACAATAGCTGCAGGATCACTGTCTGAGAATTTTGGAACAGGAACATCAATGATGGCAATATTATCAGCCTCGCGGATGTCAGCCTCTTCGGCAATGGGCAGAAAGTAAGGCTCTCCTGCATGATCCTGACTGTCCTCTCCCACGTAGCACATTTGCCCACGGAACACTTTGTGCTAAAAATAAAAATAAGCAGCTATGAAACATCTTTAGGGATAGATTAACAGGCACGCAGGCGCAACTAACTCACAATTAGCTATGACACCAAAGGATTGTTCCTCCATTTACTGCTGAAGTGGGAGGAAAATCTGAAATACTAGAAGCAGCTGCAGTGTGTGTGTGTGAAAAACCAAGGAGACACTGCACACTCTTTCTGCAGATAAACCCCACACACAGTTTAAGCTTTTACCTTTCATATGACCAGTCATGGGCCCTCCCCAAAGGATACAGAGTAGACTCCTTCAGCAAGGCAAAGAGACTGTCACAACTGGAATGTACTTTAGGAATTTTATCACTTTTGCAGTGTTGCCTGAATTAAATTAGTGATGTTATGCAAACAAGAGCTAGCCTGATATCTACAATTTACTGCAGCTAAAAACACACACACAACAGAATGATCAACAACTGATTTTCAAAAACTGGTTCTTCCTTCTCCAGAAAAAAAACCTCATGCAGGAAACCTGGACACATTTGCTTCTAAGTATTGTGATTCTTCAATGCTTTTGGATGCAGCTTGATATTTATGCCCACACTCCAACCCAATTATATGCCATGCTTCCAGCATGTGGACTATTTCAGTATGAAATGTTCGCACTGCCTTTGCCAACTTTATTACAGCAAAAATTAAAAGTAAAAAAGGACAGTCTTTCAATTACCCTTGGCATAAAGTACTTGTAGATGCATGCTCCACCAACCACCACTCCTGCTAAGATGAATGCAAGACCCAAGAGAGTCAGAAGACACCTTCCAGATGAACTTTCATGGCCATGTGTTGCAACCTCTGGATCCTGGGGTGGGGGGAGAGAAGAAAGAAAGATAATGTACTTAACTTCTTTGTCTTAAAATAAGAGAAACAAGATTTTCTTAAATTACTCCTAACCTTGAACTAGGAGGATAACATCAGTCCTCAAGGTAAAAGACTCAGTACCAGACAAAGCTCCTGAGACAAGTTTTGACATAAAGATATCACAGTAGTAATTTTGAACACAAACAAAAGGTTCTTCACAGTAAGCACCCCTCACTAACTTTCAGAACTATATTGGACTTGTCTTCTCTCCAACCCACTAAGTTTTGTGAGACATTTAGCCTTCTCTCTCTGAGAGCTCTGATGCCATCTTAAACTACAATTCCCAGGATTCCTTAGCAATGAGTCTGGGGCAGTTAAAGCAGTCTCAAACTGGATTATTTCTGCATTGTGATTTTGACCTTAAACTGAAGTCCTTGAACTTCGTGTGGTTGTGTACTAAGTAGATACATCTGTGATTCTTGCAAATATTCCCATTGCTTATTCAACATCACTTGCTCTTTCCTCATAAATCATGGTAAGGGCCATTAAAAGGGTAACTGCAAAAAACACAGAAAACCACATAAATCGTATTTCTATTTCAAATGCAGATTTCTGCTAGTATGGATCATTAAGTATGGTCTTCTAATCCTTGGCTCTCAACATAATGTCCACAATACAGCATGGAACATATTTATAGTGCTTCATCACCAAGGGACTCCTCGCTCTTTTTTCCTATACCCAAAAGCCATCTAGCTTAGTTATCACCCATGACCAGTTTGACATAGTAGGCACAACTTTTGCTTGTAACGCTTGTGTTATTGCTCAGGATATTAAAATTATGTTACTGAACATTGGCAAGTTAAATTATTTTAATGGTTTTTCATTCACACCAATTTAAGCCCCAGAAGTACCACAAAACTTCACAACAAGCAAGTGAAGTGACAAATCTCCATTCTCTAGTGGACACCGAAGTGAGAAATCCCTGTCTATCCACAGGGAAGAGGAACATTATCACGGGCTGGAGAAAGGGAAGTGTCAGCAGCAGAGTCAGAATAAATTCTGTTATGTAAAAATAATCTGGTGCTTTCCAGAACCCAAAATACACTGCTGAAGCAGCTATGAGTGTCAGCAAATACTAGAGTTTTTGGCTTCTAAAAAAAATCCATCACAAAGCAGCAAAAAGGCTAACAACCGAAGTACATGTACGCAGAAAATTAGCTAGTGGCCTATATTGATGTACAGTAAATCCTTAATACACCTGTGATTCTTCAATTTCTCCATGAAGGGTCTGTGTATGGACATGTAAACGCTCAATAATTTCATTTGGTAGTTTACCCAAGCACCCTGACATCTGATGCTAGCATGCAGGAATCCAAGACGCCTTTTACAGCTTTCAATATGCCACTTAGCTGAAAGCGAGCAATTGGGAAAAAAATCAAGAGCAGGCATCAAGCTGTCAGGCTGCAACCTGCCCCAGCCTCAAAACTTAGGAAGTATGCAGCTACGAATGAGCTAGCTGCGTAAGCAAAAAAGAGGCCTCTCACACATTTCAGGAAGAATTCCCAGCAATACTGGTTACTTCCCTATCAGCATTTGAGACAAATGCTTATGCACTCTTATGGTGAATAATCAGGACACTTAGACATCAAGCTCTTAAATCTTCTATCCCTCTAGAAGAATCAGGAAACAGCAAAGGTAACCCCTATTCTTGTTCAATGTAACAAGGTTGTTCAAAAGGTTAACTATACAGGCATACCTCAGTAAAAAAATCATAAGGATAGTAGAGGGTGGATGCAAATACATACAAATGGTCTCTAGAAGGCTGTGAAATTTTTTGTTTACTTATGGAAGTCTTATCTGACCTGGTTGTTTCATATCATACATGTGTACTGTTACTCTGTATAAAAGGTTTGCTAAAACATGTTGAACTGCTCTCCTTTTTTTGTGAAGAAACCTATCCCTATTCTTTCCATGTTATTTCTGTCTCTGATACCAATTTTTTTTTGTTCAAGAAGCAACATTTAGGAACACACCTTCTTTGTGAACTGAGGTATACCTGCACCTCCATATATTACTTTTACTAGACCACAAATTATGTAAACATTAGCACTGTGCAATTCATAATTCCTTTTTACAATTCAGCAGAATTAGCATTATAATGGCCTGGTCTGAACATGGCAGCAAGTAAGTGTTCTCTGGCTTATAACTCTGGCATGTTAGAAGATTTAAAAACCTGAGTTCAGGTTAAAATATTATGCCAAACGAAACATGCAGGGAGGCTTCGGACTTGTTCGGCTGCTCCAACTGGCAAAAGGAACACAGCAGGGATAATCAAGCAGCCAGCATGCACCAACATGTTTCTTTGATTTTCAATAATTCTACCTTATTGTGGGCACATCTGATATTTCCATTTCTGATATGCCTACTTAATGGATGGCATTAAACCAGACGGCACAGTAACTGCCAGTGACATAACTCTTCATTTTCTCAAGCATATGCTTGCAGAATTTCATACCGGTACTAACAACATCATTCATATGTGAACCTAGGAACCTGTCTTCTACCTAGTCAAATGTTGAATCCACCATCTTTGGGTGACAGTGGTGCCTCCATGTCTCCAAATACTTTTGTTTTGTTGTTAACTGCCCTCAAGTTGATCTAGATTGATGGTAAACCAGGGGACGAGACATCTCCAAGGTTCCCTGTTCTCCATTTCTCTGCTTAGCTCCTGTAAACTTATACCCATGATCTCCTTGATAAAGTCCATTCATCTGGCACTCAGCCTTCCTCTCTTTCTGCCTCATTCCACCTTTCCTAGCATTATTATTTTTCCAGTAAGTTGTGCCTCCTCATTATATGTGAAGTACAACAGTCTCAGTTTTGTCATCTTGGCTTCCATGCAGATTTCCGGCTTGATCTGCTCTAAGACCCATCTGTTTGTCTTCTTGGCTGTCCATGGAATCCATCTCAACTGAATGAATTCTCTTCCTATCTTCTTTCCGAACTGTCCCACTTTCACACCCATCCATGATAATAAGGAATACAATGTCTTGTATGATTCTAACTTTTGTGCTCAGTTGTGTATCTTTGCATTTTAGGATCTTTTCTTGTTCTTTCTCAAAACATAGCTCTGTACTAATCATGTCTATGAGTGGAACTGCACACAGATTAAAGCAAAAGGGCAAATATTGTGAGTACACATTATCACACATCAGATCATGGCTGGAAGAAGTGTACAGACCAGCATTAAAAGACACAGGTTTGCTACCCTGACATATATAGTCCAGGCCTGACTGGGAGAAGATTTCCAAGTGTTTGGACAGAAATCTTTTCCAGCCTTTCTATAATATACACATACACACATATGCACATAAACACACTGAGCACATCCTTGGGTACTGATCTATAGCCTTCATTTTTTGAACTGTGTATTTACAACTGGTGAATTGCTAAGTCAATCAATGACAATTCATTTGCTTACAAAATTTTAATAGAGGAGTGCAAAACACTGAAGAAATCCAGGCCTCCCACAAAGTTGCTGGAAAAAGAAAAACAACAGTTCATGGACATCTTGATTCAGCTCAGAATCCTTCCATTTAAAATGAAAGTGGATTAAGGACAGAGGAAACATCTGTAACAACAAACAAAGCAGTTTCCTATTTGATGTCTGACAGGACTCTGGGTGCATCATGCTCCTTCTTCTTTGGCTGCCAGCCAGGAAACTTGGCAAGATTGTCTCATCAAAGACTCGTTGGGTGAGGTTTTTTTTATTATGTTCTCCTATGGGAAACCTTGGGTGTGTTTGCAGAGTTGGCTCCCATGAAAATGTTTTAGGGCCATGGCTTAAGGCATGAACCCATCTGCGATTCTAAAGCCTCACTGTCTTATGAGATTTGTAAGGACCTAGTTTGAGTCTTAAGTTTAGGGATGACCAGTTTCTACCAGAACTAAACTGCAGGAACAATCCGGTTTTCCCCACCATGTTCAAGTGTGTCTGGTTTAATCCCAGTGAAGCAAGCATAGGATTGTAGCCCAACTCTTGGATTAGTTTACTAAGAACTTTTAAAAATGCATCCTAGGTTTTATTTGGTTCTATCGTGTAGCACCATGACGCCTTCTTCGTGTATATAGTGATCTAACAAATATTTCATGTATAAAACAACCTTCAGCACCAAGCTTCAGGATTTTTTCTGTCAATGCAGCAGTTCACTGTCAATCTCTCTCTCTAACAAACAAAGAAACAGGCCACTGTATACACAACCATGCATGCCGGATAGTAAGACACGTTTTCTCTTGGAGTGTTTCTTTGTCCATTGACTATACGTGGGGCAATCAGACTTCAACTGTAGGGTACTAATCTTAAAACAGTTGAGTTTATGGTAAAATGTCCGTCAGCCACAATATTGCCCTATTTAGTTCAAGCACAGCTCCACTACTGGAGATAGCTAACACCTACTGACTACTACAGTGGTCCCAAGGGTTACGAATCCCCTGGGGTACGAAAACCCCGGGGTACGAAAGAGCTGGGGCCGCAAAAACGGCCCTAGCTTACGAAAAAAAAAACCCGGCTTACGGGGAAAAAACCCGCGCGACCCCTTTAAATTTGCCGCGCGGTCCGGCAGAAAAAGCGGTCCCCCGGGTTACGAATATTTCCGGGTTATGAAAGGTAATCCGGAACAGATTACTTTCGTAACCCGGGGGACCACTGTATAGTGTCCATAATTATACAAATGCAAATTATACAAAAAGGTAGCAACTATGTTTTACAAGCTTAGCCAGCATGGATCAAAAAGCAGAGACATGCAAAAGGGGATTTCCACATAATCTTACTAAAATTACCTACATTCATTTCACTGCGTTTGACTGAAAAAGGGGATTACGACTTACTCTCTTCCGGTTCATCAGAGATAAAGACAGACTGCTGTATGCCCCAATGAACTCCTGCCAACCATAACTTGGCCCTACATGTTTATCTGGGAATGAGTGTAACCCTTCCATAAAGCAGGGTGCATATTCTCAACGTAGGGAAAGAAGCGGCCGTCATTTGCCCTTGAAGAAGCCAGGGACACTCGGCAAGTTACAACGTGTTTGCGCCGATGAAACAGCAACGCTTGCCACAAAGCAGTTACTTTGAACGGCCTCCAGACCCTCCAAACATGCAGGCCCAGCGAGAAGAATGCTTGACAGGATTTCCAATTGCGTTCAAGCACAAACATGTACGCTGTCAACAAAGCAGCTTCTACTTTTGGTAAAACTAACATGAATCAGCTTTTGTGAGGGCCCACGCAGGAAACAGTGCAGGAAACCAACCAAACCTCATTGTAGTACCCACCCCATTTCTATATCAGGCTCAGCCCTGGAGCAAAAACAACTTTGCACATGTGCAGACTGCTCTTAAAGATTCAAGCAATGTACAGCATTTCCATGCAGGCTTACTCCCAGAAAAGGGGAAGATCAAAGTGTCATCTAAAATTTGCACACCCAAGGGGAAAAAAACCCATACATTGGTGACTACAGTGGTCCCTCCAAATTCACGGGTTTAGAGGTGCCAGTGTGAATGTGGAAAAACCGCAAATACTGCCAGAAGATGATCACAGAATCACGCTGGAGGACCTACAAATGCCTAAAGAAGTTCTTCCGCGAGAAATGTTTAGGTTCTCCAGCCTGACTCTATGGTCAACTTCTGGCAGAGTTGCGCTGGAGGACCTAGAGATTCCTAGAGAGAACATATTAACAAAAACTGTAAATACTGTGTACACTCATGTATAAGTCTAGAAATTTTAGTCAAGAAATTGACCCCAAAAACCTGAGTCAACTTATCCATGGGGTCAAGAGAGGCACTATAAAGGAGCCCTGGTGAAACACAAGAATGAAATCTGTCCTGGAATAACTGACCCCCCTTTGCTTTCTCATCCATCCAGCCTTTAGTGTGAGCATAAACAATTAAGCCTGCTGGAATTTTGTAAATTCCTTGGCATTGCTTTCCTTTAATTCATCCTTTCCAACCTTTGTTACATGCCTCTTAAGTTTTACCCTTGACTTATCCACAGGTCTTATCAAAATCCATAATTTTTGCCTCAAAACCTGCTCTCAACTTATACAGGGGGTTGACTTATGGTCGAGTATATATGGTAATCAAATCCACAAAAGGGCCAACTGTATTTCTTGACCCGAAAGTGAAATACCAGTGGTATTTGCCATGACAAAAAGATCCTGCCCTCCAGCACTAAAGATAGAGAAAATGCTTTGCATGCAGAACTTTCAGGTGCAAATCCCAGCCCCTTATATAGCTTCAGGAGGATTTGAGATACCAGACACAAAACATCTGACACTCCAGAGGAATTATCAAACCAAGTAGACCTCTTTTCTACAACGGCAAGTATGGACCCAAAAGTAGGTCAGAGCATGACCTCAGCATGAGCTGCAGCAGTGACATCAACAACATTTTCTTTGAAGACATGGGAAATAAGGTGCAAAACAGCTTCGGGGCGGGCATGGACTGTAGAATCGGAAAAGGGAAAGATATGTGTGTCAGTCTTATCCACTTAGCTGAGACCCACTTCCAAGTAAAAAGGCGAAGAAAAGAACGGCAATTCTTTTCATTTCATTTTCTGTTTTGTGCCTCTGTCTGGCAAGTCACCCTGAAAAACAGTTTGAAAATGGTTGATTTATATAACAGCAAGCCCACATAAGACCATCTGATCGCATGAGTGTGACCTACTTGTGGGTCCCAGTTCACAAACCAAAAATTAATGGCCTGCTCCAAGTGAACCTACTTTCCAAGACTCTTTGACAGCTGGAAAGGAGACCGCTTGTGTGCAAAATATACGTCCTACTGTTAAAAACAGCATAACACCTTTTTACTGCAGTAGTTGTACATTCTTCCCTTTAAAAAAGCCCACCACCAAAGACAAGAACCAAGGATGAATGCAAATTCTCTCGTAGAGGACAGCACTAAGTGCAAAAGGTCCCAGGTTCAATATGACACAGCAGGGTTGGGCAAGAATCTCAGAGCCACTGCCCTTTGGTTCTGTTTTGTCATAGGCAACTTTCTTTGTTCAAGTTTAAACCCAAAACATGCCTATGCCTGTTTTAAGTCTCCTTCCTCCATCTACAAGTACAGGGGTTTCAATCTCACATTGCAAGCTAGTCCACTGGTATTTCAGTCGGGTCAGGTAATAGTAGTACCACTCCATCACCAATGTATGGTTTGTTTGCTTGTTTTTCTCCTACTCTGTGCACACTTTATCCGTTTACAACTGGAGAGGAAACTTAGGACCCACAGCAGTCAAAAACAGCCAACTGACCACCGAGTAATGGGAAGACAGAGCATCCCGCATCCCTCAATTAAGATACATGTGGCATCTTTCATCATTACTACTCCCCATAAGGTTTGCCAACTTAACCACAGATCTGGGGGCCTTGGAAACTCGGGCACATATTCTACACCCTTTTGCTAAGCCTCCGTTTAGCCAGCTGTCATCCACTGGTATTTAGAGAGCGGGTCATAAGAGACAGTAGCACCACCGTGTAAAAAATATAAGGTCCCCCTTTCCAACTGTGCACAACTGGAGGTGAAACTTAGAATCCACGCCGGGCAAAAACAGCCAATTCACTATTGAGCAATGGAAGGGAAAATTGTTTTTTCCTCCTCTCCCCTCCCATGATTAAAATGCATTTAGCATTTTAAATTGTTATTTCTACTGTAACATGTTGTCATCTTGGGGACTTTCTGCACCCCTTTTGCTTGGTGTAAGCCAGTTTTTGTCCTGGTTGCTGCTCCTCTTATGAAAGAGGAACCTCAAAATGCCAGTAATTGCGAAAGGGCTGTGGTTAACTTTACAGACGTCCCTCCTTTCTCGCGGACTTCAGGTCTGCGGTCTTGGATATTCACGGAGTGGTGTTCGTTATTTTCAATGGGGCGGACCCCCCCACGCTCGCAGGCACGTGACCCATTCAAGCCTATGGGGCTTGGATATAGACAACTCTCCATTTTTGCAAGGGGGTCCAGAATGGATCCCTTACAAAAACCAAGGGCCAACTATTTGTTCTTGTGTGCCTTTAAGTCATTTCTGACTTACGGTGGCCCTAAGATGGATGTATTATGGGGTATCCTTGGCCAGTTTCTTCAGAAGGGGGTTGCCATTAACCTTGTTGTGGTTGTTGTTAACTGCCCTCGAGCCGACCACAACTCATGGCAACCCCGTGGATGAGAAATCTCCAAGCCCCTGCATCTTGCATTGCTCTGCTCCAGATTTTCAGGCCCGTAGCCTCCGTGATTGAGTCTATCCATCTGACATCCCGTCTTCCTCTCTTTCTGCTACCTTTTACCTTTCCTAGCATCATTGTCCTTTCTAGTGAGCCATGCCTCCTTATGTTGGGCAAAGTGCAACAGCCTCAATTTGAGAATCTTGGGCTTCCAGGGAGATTTCTGGTTTGATCTGTTCAAGGACAGTCTTCACGGCTGTCAACGGTATCCTCAGCAGTCTTCTCAAATGAGTCGATTTTTCTCTCTGTTGGCTTTCTTCACTGTCCAGCTTTGGCTTTCTTCACTCACATCCATACATGGCGATCGGGAATACAGTGGTTTGGGAATATCCTTGCTTTAAGGCTTGCATAACCTTGTGTTGTTTGGCTTCGAGTCGTTTCCCACCCGTGGCAACCCTGAGGCAAATCTATCGGGGGGGGGGGGGTGGTTCTTGTCAAATATTTTCAGAGTTGGTTTGCCGTTGCCTCCCTCTGAGGCTGAGAGAGTGTGACTTGCCAAAGTGGGTTTTCACGGCCGAGCTGGGATTCGAACCTTAATCTCCAGAGTCAAACCAAAACTTCACACCCCCCTACAAAAAACCCTTTTATATGCCCCACAAAACCCCCTTACACCCCTCAAAAAACCCTTATAGTCACTGCAAAACACCCTTATGCACCCTCAACAAAAAGCCATTAACCCCCCTACAAAAAAAACAACACCCCATACCCCCTACAAAAAGACTCTTATTCCCCTAAGAAAAACCTTATACACCCCCAAAAAACCCTTACACTGCACCAAAGACCCTTATATTCCCCACAAAGGTAGAAAACACACTGCAGAAATAATCCACTTTGAGACTGCTTGAACTGCCCTGGGTCATCGCTAGGGAATCCTGGGAACTGTAGTTTGCTGCGGCACCAGAGTTTTCTCACAGGGAAGACTAAATATCCCACAAAACTACAGTTCCCAGGATTCCCTAGCATTAATATTAATTTAATAATAAATAATATTTTAAATAATATTACATAATGTTAATACTATTAATTAATATCAAATAACATTAATAATATCAATATTGTATAATATTAAAATATTAATTACTGTAATATTAGAAAATATTAAAATGTCAATTAAGATAATATTTAAAATGTTAAATAAGATTAAATAATATTAAAATATTAATATTTATAATATTAATAAATGTTAAATAACATATTAACATTAAATAATATTAAAATATATTAATTAATATTAATATTAATATTAAAATATTAATTAATATTAGATAATATTAAAAATGGTAATTAAAATTAAATAATATTAAAATATTAATATTAAATATTAATGACGTAGATTAATATTACATAATATTGATAATATTAAATATTAATTCATTATTAATAATACAAACACAATATTAATAATAATAATAATACAATATAGAGCCCCCTTTCCCCCCAAAAAAGTGGATCCAAAATCCCCTTACAAGAGTAAAAAAGGCTAATAATAATAATAATAATAAATTAAATTAAAGGCACCAAAAGAAAAGTGTTATATAATTAAAGTTCCCCAAGTTATAAAGGAAGAAAAGGAGAAGAAAAAGAAAGGGGGGGAGGGAGATATGGTGGCCATTTTGTGCCCATAATAATAATAATAATAATAAAGTTGGGAGGAAGTTTTAGTTTCAAGGGCCTTCTTTTTCCCGAGTGTTTTCCTCTGCCACAAAATGGCGGCCAATGGCGCAGAAGAGAGAGAGAGAGAGAGCCAGAGAGCCCCCTTCCTTCTTCCTTCCTTCTTCCTCCGCTCCATCCTCACCTTCTCGGCCACCAGGGCCTCCGCCGCCTCCTTCTTGGGCTCCTCCTTCTGGGCGAAGGGCGACTGGAAGGCGATCTTCACCATCGTGGCTGTTAAGGTCCTTCCTCCTCCGCCTCCGCTCGGCTTCTGAGCCTCGGCTCTTCCTGCGCAGCAGCGTCTTCCTCGGCGAAGGGGCGGAGCCTAAGAGAAGGGGGAGGAGTCAACGCACACCGCCGCCATCTTCTCCTTTTTCGCCCTCGCGCAGGCGCAGAATCGACAGCGACGCCGTCTTCTCCCTTAGTTCCAATTCCCTTCCTGGAAGTGCGCATGCGCAAATGAACAGCGTCGCCACCCCCCCCTTTCGATCTTCCCCCTCCTTCGTAGATGTGCGCATGCGCACAATCAACAGCGTCGCGTCTCACTTTCAGTCTTCCCCTCCTTCGTAGACGTGCGCATGCGCAGAGTCAACAGCGTCGCCCTCAATCCCCTCTCGAAGATGTGCGCATGCGCAGAGTCAACGGTGTCTCCCTCAATCCCCTCTCGTAGATGCGCGCATGCGCAGACTCAACAGTGACGCCGTCTCCCTTTCAGTCTTCCCTCTCCCTATTAGATGTGCGCATGCGCAAATAAACAGCGCCGCCATTTTAGCACTATTTCCCCAGCGTCGCAGATGTACGCATGCGCAGACTCAACAGTGCCTCCCTCTTCCTCCCTTTCAATCCCTCTCATAGATATGCGCATGCGCAGAGCCAACAGCGTCGCCCTCTCCCTTTCAGTCTTCCCCCTCTCCCATAGATGTGCGCATGCGCAGAGTCAACAGAGTCGTTCTCTCCTTCAATCTTCCCCCGCCCTCGTAGGTTTGCGCATGCGCAGATTATAAACATGGTCTCCCTCTCCCTTCCAATCTCCCCCCCGTCCCAAGAGACTCAGATCGTGCGCATGCGCAGAGTCAACAGAGCGTCGCCCTTTCCTTACATAAACAAGAGTTGGTTATGCGCAGGCGCGGAGTCAGCGGCTCACTCCGGCCAAAGGAGGCCTCCACAGAGGGGAGACGCGCATGCGCACAAAGCCGCCTTTTATATACACACACAGCGCCCCCTGGAGGTTGAGCGCGTCACAATCAATAACCCCAACAAATAATAATAGTGCAAATAAAGCTGCTGCATCTACACTGCAACAGATTTAATGCGCTTTCAAACCGCTTTAACTTCCCTGGCTCATTTCTATGGAATTTGTGGCTTTCAGAGAGCTCTGGTGCCTCAGGAAGCTACAAACCTCATAAACATTGAGCCATAGCAGTTAAATATAGGGTAATTTAATTATATTTTATTATTATTATATGGGTGGGAGGGGAGTAGGGTTAATAAGGTTATTATATTTTTATTTGTATCGTATTGGACAGCCTTGAGCCGGATAGAGATTCTAAAGCTCCGCTCTGGGCCCCACAACAAACTCCAACTCCCAGAATTCCACAGCCTTGAGCCGGATAAAGACTTTGTATTGAAGTCAAGGACTGGCTTTGTATTGTATCCGTTTAAAAATCAGGATTAAGGACCTTATCAGATGGGAGGAATTTCTCTTTATTGCGAATGGAGCCAATTGGAGCCAATCCGAATTCACACGAATTCGTTAGTTTAGCGGATTTATGTGAATTCCAATTGCGTTCGGAATGCGTTCAGAATGACGTCCCGTTACCCGAAAATGACCCCCCATTGCCCAAAATTGCGTGAGATGCTTTAATTCGCAATAATGTAAAACGCATGATTGCGTTCGGAATGACTTCCCTTTTGCCCGAAATTGCGTGAGATGCTTTAATACGCAATAACGTGAAACCCCACGATTGCGTTCGGATTAGATTATACTTCCAATTTGCAACGTCTGATAAGGTCCATAGAGAACATGGGGCCTTCCGAATGTTGTTGGATTGCAAGGCCCATCAGCCCCTTGCCAACTGTAAAGAATGGTCCAACAACATTCCCCATTTCGGAGACATAGCTGCCCCAGAGTAAAATGCGTGCTAGGATGACAATTATCCAGCGATGTCAAGAACTGTATGATTAGCAAGCGAACCCCTTGATCTTGTGTTTTTGGTGTTCTCTGAAATCCTGGCTGCAGACCGATTTGCCCTGATAAGGTTTATCTCTCTTCCCCCAAGCTTCCTGCTTTTGCAACTACCAGTGGAAAATGATGGTAGATCATTTGCAAGGCCATCTCAGATTTCATTTTTGCGAGATGTGTTGATAATGCGAAACGCAGGCCGGCATGCCAAGGCACCTTTGAGACTAACCGAAAGAAACACGAGTCGACAAATACTCATGCTACGACTTCTCTTGCACCGTTATGTCTCAAAGGTGCAACAAGATCCGTTTGCATATTGAATTTCCGGACTGACGGACAGTTAAGGAAACTATGGGTGCGTCCACACTGCAGAAACAATCCAATTTGATACCGCTTTAACTGCCGTGGTTCAATGCTGTAGGATTCTGGGATTTATAGTTTTGTGATCTGTTTAGCCTTCCCGATTGGAGAGCGTTGGTGCCGCAACAAATTGCAAATACTAGAATTCTATTGCATTAAGCCATGATGGTTAAAGTGCTACCAAACTGGTTTGTTTCTGCAATGTGGAAGGATATGGATACATACAAATGTTGCTGGACTGTAACTCCCATTTTAGAAGTTGCTGGACTATAACTCCTATCATCCTTCTCCATTTTAGATGTTGCTGGACTATAACTTTTATCATTCTTCACCATTTTAGATGTTGCTGGACTGTAACTCCAATCATCCTTCACCATTTTAGATGTTACTGGACCGTAACTCCAATCATCCTTCACTATTTCAAATGTTACTGGACTGTAACTCCTATCATCCTTCACCATTTTAGATGCTGCTGGACTGTAACTCCAATCATCCTTCACCATTTTAGATGTTGCTGGACTGTAACTCCCATCCTCCTTCACCATTGATTGTACATCTTCTGAAGATGCCAGCCACAGATGCTGGCGAAACGTCAGGAATAAACTCTTCTAGAACATGGCCACAAAAAACTAGGGATGCTAGCCACAAAAGTCTTTGATTTCACAACTCCGCACATCCACAACCAAAGGGCAAGCTTTGTTACTTTCAGACTAGATTGAGCTGAAACCCTTGTTGTTCTTTGTGGGTGAACAAACAAGAGTTATTCCAGTATCTGAGATGCCATCTTGTATTGAGGAAAACATGGCTATTTGCTATACATTATTCAGGCACCACTTCAAAGGAGATGGAAGTGTCTGATGTCCCTGAACTTCTGCAAGCTTCTGTTTTGGGCATTTTGTCAGCAAATACAGTGTTACATCAGGCAGTTCCTCAAGGCTCTGGCTTTGCCCTTCAAACCTATGTGATTGTAGCAAACACATCTTGTCAGTACCAATTTGCTCAAAGTCTTTTACACATTTGTTGTCTTTTCTTTCTGCACGCCATTTAAATTTAATATCCACAGATACAACCATCCACTGCTTGAAAATATTCGTCCTACAAAATTCCAAAAATGCAATCCTTGATTTGGCCATTTCATATTGTTGTCACGTGCCTTCGAGTCATTTCCGACTTATGGTGACCCTATCAGGGGTTTTCTTGGTTTGTTTCTGAGGCTGAGAGAGTGTGACTTGCCCCAGGTTGCCCAGTGGGTTTCCATGGCTGAGCTGGAAACTGAACTCTAATTTCTTCTTTTCTCCTGGTTTTTAAGCACCTGGCCTGATGAAGAAGCCAATGGAGCTTTGAAAGCTTGCACCATGTAATTGCGCATTTTGCTCGGACCAATGAAGGTATCATTGTGGATTTTTTATTTGCTATGTGGCCGACACAACTACCTCTGAATGTTTTTCTGCTCTATGGAGTAGTCCAACACTTGAACCACTATGCGACGCTAGCCATTTTATATAAGGGACACTCTTTTACTGTGCCATTGCATTTAATGGGACTTGAGCATCCATGGATTTTGGTACCCATGGAGGGATCCTGAAACCAAACCCCAGTTGATACTAAGGGCCCAGTGTATTTATACAAAACCTACTTGCTTGCTTGTGAATACGGGTGTCACTAGTTGGGTGCAGGGGGTGCAGGTGGCACCTTAAAGTGGGGTGATATGACAGGTCCCCAAACATCTACCTTGTGCTAGAAATGGGTTGTAGCATTCACCTGCATCCCTTTAAAAGGCTGCAGAGATGGGATGAATGACATGACACTCAGTGGAAGAAGAAATGGAGAGGCCTTCGGATTTAATTTTTTAAAATTAAATTCTTATGGAATCCTGGGATCCGTAGTTTGCTGTGGCACCAGAGATCTCTGGCAGAGGAGGCAGAATAGCCCACAAAACTACAAACCACAAAACTGCATGGCATAGAGCCATGCCAATGTGGACCAAACTGCATTGTTTTTGCAGTGCAGATA
Source organism: Urosaurus nigricauda (assembly GCA_034509955.1). Taxonomy (NCBI): domain Eukaryota; kingdom Metazoa; phylum Chordata; class Lepidosauria; order Squamata; family Phrynosomatidae; genus Urosaurus; species Urosaurus nigricauda. The sequence goes on along the minus strand of JAOEGL010000011.1, from coordinate 20,705,213 downwards.
AGACCAAAGTGAGAACGTGGGAGGGAGAGAGAAAAAGCAAGACGGTTTTTAAAAATAGTTGAAAAGGTGGGGTGGCAGAAGATTAATTGGGACTAGTGTTGCCAGAGTAAAACTGGAGAGGGCTCCTGTGTCTTTCACAACTGAGCATCCTCCTCCTATGATTAGAAACTACCAGTCAGAAGCGTACTAAATGATCATGATTTTGCTATTGCTTTCATAGTGCCGGATTGTTGGATGATTGATGATGATGATGATTTTAAGATACTTTAGTACAGTATGTTCTGTATTGATAGAGGGTGAAGGAAAGAATTAGATTTAAGCTCTCCCATGTTAGGCTGAAACCCCCTTCCTCCTTCAACATTGGTTGTGCTTCTTAGTCCTGATTTTATTTTAATTGATTGATTTCATTTTTATGTTGCCTATTTTATACACACACATACACACATGACTGAAAAACAACATGAGAAGTTGATGGGGATCAGAGGAAAAACTGTTCCCCTTTGAAGGAAAAGTCATCTAATAATCACAACGGTTGTTTCTTTGCCTTTGGAGAGATACTGCCAAATATTTGAGATGACAAACGAGGAGGAGATCCTGCCAAGATTACCAATAAAACAATAAAGTAAAACGGAGCGAGAGAAAGAAATCCCCCAAGCCATACAGCTGTCTAATGACTATGTTTTTCTAGCAAAACCATCGGGAGGTGGGGATGGGGAAATGGAAAAAAATGCTGAGTTGTCAGGCAAGGCTCCACCAAGAACTCGAAAAACTTCTTGAAATTTGCAGGCCAAAGGCTGCCTTCTGGAAATGTCTGTGGGCTAAGGCAATTTCAAATATGACATCTCTAAAGCAATGCACAATTGCCCTTCCAAAATTTCACAGAAAAAAGTCTAGGCACGGGTGGCCAGGCAACATCAGCGCATGGTCAAGATAGCAAAAGTTATTCATGAGGAAGACCACACAAACTAAAAGGGGCTGCAGCAGTTTGCCTTTGCCTGAGTCTGCAGGGAAAGGCAAGGTTGATTGTGTATTCCTGCACGGCAGGACTTGATAGCTCTTGTAGTTCTCTTCCAACTCTAGATTCTAGTATTCTATTTCCTCTCTTCCTTGCTGTGTTAACTAAGTGAAAATTGTGAAGTCGAAGGCTTTCATGGTCAGCATCCATGAATTTGTGGGTCTTTGGGCTATGTGGCCATGTTCTAAAGGAGTTTATTGCTGACGTTTTGCCAGCATTTGTGGCTGGCATCTTCAGAGAATGCTGGCATGGAAGAGAGTGGGATATATATATATATATATATACTGTGTGACCCTGGGTAGGAAGGATTGATTTCCATGTTAATCTGTATATTGTTCTGTTTTTGGATGGCAAGGCCTCCAGGTTTGAGGATATGCAAAGAGGATTACTGTGTGTTTAGAAAGTGATCCACTGTCTCCTGGGAAAACCCCTGACCCTGGGTGGTTTTCATTTGCATTTTGCTGGGTCTTGATTTTATTGTTTTTCAGGACTGGTAGCCAAACTTTGCTAACTTTAAGGGTTTCTTCATGGCAGTGTTACAAACCGACCAAGAAAATCCAGCAAATGCTGTGCTCAGCGAAGGACAGAAGATACCCTCTCACAGCCGCAGGAGTTTACCACATACCATGCATCTGCGGACAAGTCTACATAGAGACCACCAAATGCAGTGTTCAAACACAAATCAAGGAACATGACGACAGTGCAGACTGGGTCAGCCAGAAAAATCAACAGTAGCAGAACATGTTATAAACCACTCTGGGCATAAAATGCTATTTGAAAACACTGAAATTCTGGACCATGCCAACTGCTACCAGATCAAAATGCACAGGGGAAGCCATTGAAATCCACAAACACCAAGGCAACTTCAACAGGAAAGGAGAAACCCTTAAAGCTAGGAAAGTTAGCTTTATATATACCCCACTCTCTTCCATGCCAGCATTCTCTGAAGATGCCAGCCATAGATGCTGGCTATGGAATTTGATGTGGGAGAAACGAATGTGCTGCCTCAGGTGGCAGATTCTGTGAGGCACAATACAAAGCACCCTGTGCCATAAGGACCACCCTTGTGCCCTCAGATGTCTTAAAGGATGTGATCCCATCACATTCAAACTACACAATTCACACTGCACAGTTGCAGTACTTTGATACCAGAGACCAGCTATGGCTCCATCATATAAAATCCTGGGATCTGCAGTTCTATAATTGTGCAATTTGAAAGAGACATGTTCAACTGGTGGTCTGTTTGGCATTTACACATGGAATGGGGGAAGGCATCATCTTGTCCTTTGCTTCAAGCACCAAAAACAACAACAACAACCATGGGACGGGTCCACTCTCCTTTGAACATCTTCCCATGCTTCCTCCCTGAGCATGCCCATCTCAACACCTGTTGCCATTATGCTCACCTTTCCTTCTGATCCCAAAGTAAACATCAAATAAAGAGTACATAAAAACAACAACAACCAAGGAGTGAGTCGGAGTAGAAATTTTTATATGCTTCACATTCTTTTTCTCTTTAGGCACAAGAGGAAGAAGGCAAGGCATTTGGAGTTTACTCCTCTGTCCTCTCATTCCTCACATTTCAATGTTTGGTCACTCTTGGAGAAGAGAGATGCATAGCAGTAGGTAGGAGCAAGACCAAGAGGAACTAAAGTGTCAATGGATATGGGTCTCAGAAAGTGTCCGTTGAAGCCAACCTTTAGTGCCAACCCTCTCAAGATCTCCAAGGGTCCATCATCATCATCATCATCATCATCATCATCATCATCATCTCCTTTGCCAAAGACCCCAAAAGTTCTTGAACTAGCCTGATGGAGTTTGATCTACCTTCCAGTCTAGCTCCTCTTATGCTAGAGGACAATCCTCCTTGCCCATATTGCCAGAATTGTGTTTTATGAAAAAGCCTGGATTAAAAAATTTCAGGATGCCATACAATACAGTTATGACCATTAAAGTGGAATCATAGTGCTATAACTGTGTAGTGTGAAAGATCCCAGACAACAATCCCAGGATTTCATAGGACACAGACATTGTAGTTAAAAGTGTAATCACGCTTCTATAATTGTGTAGCATGAAAGGGCCTGGATTACAAATCCCAGACTTTCATAGAATATAGCTATGCCAATTAAAGTGGAATCATAGCACTACAACTGTGTAGTGTGAAAGGGTTGTTATTATTCTAGCCATTTTAGGTCCTTCTAAGCTTCCCTAGAGACCTTTCAAAAGTGAGGGCACAGACCAAATAAATTTTAAAAAATCACTAAAATGCTGCAAGAAAAGACTGAGCAGAGCAGAAAAGGAATAAAAATAACCAATATTTGTTTTACCTCGGTAGTCAAAGGTGTTCCTTGGGGTCTCCATTTCTTCCTCTCTGTTGCGTTGTCTGCTGTAGTCACTCGCAAGGGCTCCATCTCCCAATCTCTTTCCTCTACAGGAAAGTGGTCCAGAAAAATTAGACGTTAGTCCATGGCTCCTGAACAGGTGACCCTTTTGGGATGTCATTCACCTGAGCAAGAGCAATTCTGGGCAGTGATGGGAGAAGGTAGATCTCTTCTCCGCTGGCACATATGATGCGAGCGACACGTTTTATCAGCCAAACATCTCAAATCCCACCTGTGTTATCGTTGGGCTTCTCTTGGCTTCTCAGTCCCCACTCGCTTGGTAACTCTCATGCAGACAAGCATCTAGCTCTAACCTTTCTCTCTAAGTGACAAGACAACCTCTCGGCCAGTTTGTTTAGCTGCTGGACAAAATTGCCTGGAATGTGGCGTGGCAGCGGGATAAGGCTGTTGTCCTGCCATAGGCAACACGGCCGGGGAGTTTAGCTTTATCTGACTTCTTGTATCTTCTCCCCTAGGAAAAGTACCTGTTGCCAACGATGGACGTTGATGTGGGTGGCAGCTGAACCGGTGACAGAAGCCATTTCCCTACAGATTAGTCATCTGTTGTTTTTACAACATTTACTCTGAGACTCCTGTAGTGTCAAAGGTGGCACTGATAGTTTACTCACCTGGGGAGGTAAGTCACTTTGTGTATGTAGCAATATATTATTATTATTTTTCCCTTGCTACTTCACACAACCCTACGATTCCAAACTGGTGATGAGGCTGAGTCTCAGAAAGGGGTGTCTGTCTTCTAGTGCTAAGTTTACTACTATGCCTCTCCATGGACTGAAGGTCTTGTGAAGGACTCTGTCCACCAACCCAGAGGCAGGAAGAAGGCCGGCCAGGACATTGTCTGCACATCCCAGAAAACTCCTAGAGGCCTCTCTCATCACTCAATGGCACCTGAATCCAATGTGAAATCAAAGGCTTTCACAACCAGAATCCATAGTTTTTTTGCTTGGTTTTCGGTCTATGTGGCCATGTTCTGGAAGAGTTTATTCCAGATATTTCAACAGCATCTGTGGCTGCCATCTTCAGAGAACATCTGAACATCTGGCATCTCTGAAGATGCCAGCAACAGATGCTGGCAAACGTAAGGAATAAACTCTTCCAGAACACGACCACATAGCCCGAAAACCCCACAAAAAGCACCTGGATCCCTTCAAGACTTATGAACGAGGCTAATAGACTGGACCATATTGGGACACAGTCCCTTTGGGTGCTCCGGTCCACCAGCCTTCAGTGGCAAGTAGACTGGAGACCTTCTGTTCCATAGTGGTTTAATCTCCTCTTGAGGGACCATAGGCCTGTTGGCTCTGAACCTGGGAAAGCTGACATGATTTATTGCATTCAGGTGATATCAAACCTAGTTAGGTCACTGTACAGGATGGAGAGAAGGACAGAAGGATGAGGAGAAGGAAATGGGAAAAGGAGAAAGAAGAGGATGAGAATGAAGAGAAGGGGAGGGCAGCAGAAGGAAGAAGGAGAAGGAGGAGGGGAGAAGAGGAGAAAGAGGGAAAGAAGGAGAAGAAAAAGGAAGGAGAGAAAGGGAGAAGGGCAAAAGGAAGAGATGGAGGAAGAATGAGGAAAAGGAAGAGGAGGAAGAGGAGGAAGTAGAAGGAAGAGGAGAAAGAAGAAGATAGTAAGGAAAGGGAGAAGGAGAAAGAGGAGGAAGGTAGGAATGAGGAAGGAGGAGGAGTACAACAAGACAAATGGGGAAGAAAGAGAAAGAAGAGAAAGAAAGGAATGTGAAAAAATGGAGGAAGAGATGAATGGGGAAGAAGGAGAAGTAAGAGTAAGAAACAGTGAAAGAGGAGGAAGAGAAAGAGAGGGAAGAGGAAGTGATGGAAACAGATGAACCCTGACGCTTGTAGCCCAAGTCAATTCTTTAGAAATCTACTATATATTTAGTTTTGTCCTGTCACTAGTATAACTAGTGCCTCTAAATGTGTTTAATCCTTTTTTTTTTAAAGGCAGGCATTTCTGACATTACAGTATTTTGTGGCAATGAATTCTACTAGCTGCCACATTATGATTTTAAGAATAAAATAGCAGTTGCTTTCATTGGCAATGGGAAAGCCATTATCAGCAGCAAAAGCAACCCAGGTGAATAGACGGACATTTCCTTCCCAAACGTCAGTCCAGATCGACAAAAACAACCGTACAGGCTGAAGAAATTCCTGGCAGGACTTTTAAATGCCGCTCACCCCCCATTGTTTTCCCATTCCCACTTGTTTATTATCCAACTTTTGGTTTTCTCTTTCTGAGAAGAGAACTGAGAGTGACTTTACTTGGTGTGGCCTCTTTTGCTGCAACGCTGGCTTCCGGAAATGTTATGATGGTGTTATGAAATGAATGCATTTAGAAGAGGAAACTCGTGAAATAGGATGTGTGTGTGTGTGTGTGTCATATTTAGAAAAGATCCTGAACAGGAAGCTTCTGTGGTTTCTTCTGCTTGTGGTGAAAGCGGGGAAAGATTATTTTGAAAGATGACCTTTGCAAAAGCAACTCCCCATATTTATAGGGCTCAGGTTGGGGATGGGCAAAAAGTGACGACAAAATGTAGCCCCGAAACCCACCAGGTCAAGTTGTAAAAAAATAAAATTGTGCCAAATTTCAGACAATTCTTTTACCATAGGGTTTTTGTTTTGTTTTGTTTCTTTGGTGGGTTTTTCGGGCCATGTTCTAGAAGAGTTTATTCCTGACGTTTCAGAGAGGAAGATGCCAGCCACAGATGCAGGCGAAACATCAGGAATAAACTCTTCTAGAACGTGGCCACATTGCCCGAAAAACCCACAAAAAACTATGGATGCCAGCCATGAAAGCCTTTGATTTCACAGCCCCAAAACTGGCCCAAAACACCTCAAACTACAAATGAGATGTACTTCTATGCCACTAGAGCTGCCACCAAAAGGACTGAATATTGACCAAAGTGGCAGCTAAAGGTGGTATAATGCCACTTCTGGGCACTCTCCAACGTTTCACAGATGAAAGCCAAGACACATGAGGCCAAACAACATCAGAGTGTGAGAAGTTATTAATGAGGAAAAAGACATGAGCTAGGAGAGGCTGCAGGAGTTTGCATTTGCCCAAATCGACTGGGAAAGGCAAAATTCTGCCCCTTCCTGACCCTTTTTCTGAGTTAATAGAATACAAACTCCTTTGGCACTTTGAACTCAGTTTGCACCGGTGGAAATAAGCTGGAGACAATGGGGGAAAGTGGAAGGAGTATAGAGAAACTGGGACTTTTCAAAGGCGACTGAAAATGTGGGATAGTAGAGGATTAGTTGGGACTGTCCCTGGAAATTCAGGAGAGTTGGATGGTATATTCTGGCACATCCAATGGAACATAGCAGCCCATCTGGCAGCATACAGGGAAAATGGTCTCCACCCTTCCAAAGTTTTCCACCCCAGTTTTACCACTGTTCTTTCCGGTATCTTAAGAGTGCCATGCCAGACCAACCATGAACATATCTGCCTGTCTTATATCAGGTCTTCTGTATTTTATAATATATTTATAATGTATTTTTGAGAGCCAGTGTGGTGTAGTGGTTTGAGCATTGGACTACGACTCTAGAGAACAGGGTTCAAATTCACTCACCCATGAAATCCATTGGGTTACCCTGAGCAAGTCACAGTCTCTCAGCCTCAGACGATGATAATGGCAACCCCCCTCTAGAGAAACTTGCCCATAAATCCCTATGATGGATTTGCCTTAGGGTTGCCATAAGTCGGAAACAACTTGAAGGCACACAACAACAACAACAACAACAACAAATATTCCAGCAAAAACTGTGAATCCTTTTTCAGCAGAGTTTATGGAGTTCCCTGCAAAAAGCCCAAATTCCTCCAGATCATATGTGGCCAGATCACCGTCTATTTGAACAGAATGAGGAGTATTTTACTCATATAGACAAGTCCATCGTCTTGTCAGATAGCCTGGACCTAAGCTGTATAGGGCTTTATAGGTCATAAACCAACACTACTTTCCAGAACAATGCATTCTCTCTCACACATACACACACACACACACACCACAATGATATTGCACAAACTGGGATCCGATCCTTTTTTGGTCTCTGCTTTGAAAGCACAGGCTGATCTCATGCTCTCCAGCAAAGCTTGCCAAATGACACCTTTGAATGCTGCAGTGCGCTGCATTGGGTACTTTTAGTGCATCTAACAATAAACATGACCCAACAGACCTTCAGCAATTCACTCCTAGTAAATGCATCTGCAGTCAGGCCTCAATATGTGTGGCGAATTTGGTTCCAGGACCCTTGAGCATCCACAAATGCTCAAGTCCTCTACAGAAAATGACAGCAACTAGTTACAAATAGCTAGTTCGTTATAATTTGTTTCTTTTCCAAACGAAAACATAACTGGATCTGCACTGCAGAAATAATCCAGCTTGATACCATTTTAACTTCCATGGCTCAATACTATGGAATTCAGGAAACTGTCGCTTATTGTGACACCAGAGCTCTCTGACAGAGAAAACTAGATATCTCACAAAACTACAATTCCCAAAAATCCCACAGCATTGAGCCATGATAGTTAAAGTGGTGACAAACTGCATTATTTCTGCAGTGCTGATTCAGCCTAAGTTAAATTATGATTGTAACTCTATAGGGGATAACTTAACTTCTTTGTGATGTACTTGTACTTGTAAAACACTTTTCTAATTATGAAAGTGTAGCTTCCCTAAATGTTAGAGGAGGAATATCACATGGTTCAAGTGCTGGCGCATGCAACGTCTCGTGCTGTAACGCATCCTCTGTTGTAAGATCTGAAACAATAGGTAGGCAATGTGAGAGTGTGCTTTGTACTACAGAGCCGTAATTTTCAAGTTTCAGATGTGTTTTCGCCTCACTGATAACTGTACAGTTACTTTTTCGGGGGGGGAAAGGGAGGCTTCTAAAATAGTAACTCTGATTGTAATGATTTTGTGGGCCTGAGAAATACATCTGTGTCCAATTACTTTTTAAGAGCAAATTTGCAAGCTTGTAAAAGACTAATAAATGTTATTGGACATCCATTTTTGTGGACCGCAGTCTGTCGGCATCATGTGCTGCTTTAGTATCAATTTAGCTCTACTGAGCAGAAATCACTTGTCAACCACTTGAAGTCAATCTAATAATAATAATATTTATTTATATCCTGCCTCTCCCGTTTGAGGATTGAGGTGGGTAACAGCAAGGAAAATTTCAAATACAAAAGTCACTGAAAATAATAACAAAACAGTCCCCGAAAACCCCCACCCTTCTACACTCCCTCCCGTCAATACAAAATAATAACAATAAAAACATTTCACTGGAATAACATCAGTTAAAACAGCTCGGCAAGAAGTGACAGCAATATGACAATAATGGGCAATAATCTTTTATTTTATTCAGAATAGCAGACTATTACAAAAGGCAAATAATGCATTCATTTTAAAGGAACTACAATACTCTTCATTTTTAAAAATGTAATGTAGGTGAAGCTCAATAGATCCTAAGAGATAGCTGAAAGCAGTTGCACGGCGCACGCCTTTTGTCCCATCGTAGGACCTCGGTCAAAACAGGTTTTGCACATTTTGCAAAATGAGACAACCAAAACCTGCTGAGCCTGTTTAGAGTTGCAAGAAATGCTTTTCCTATACACACCATGAGCCCAGTTTGAAAAGGACTTAGATTCTTCGAAGATTGGGGGGGGAAAAGACTAGCATCTTATTGCCAGCTTACGTTTATCTGAATGCTCCACCTCGTGGCAGATCTGAGCTTGTACACCCACGAACTAGTCATACTTTAAATTCCACCACTGTGACAAGGCCTTTAAAGGAAGAATTCAAGTCTGCCTGCTGCTATATGCACAGACACATATACCTCTGATTTGATGGTCCCTTATTGAAATCAATGGGAAACGAGCATTTGCTGCGCAAATAAATCAAAGGGAGTATTGTAATGTTGGAATGGTCATGGCATGTTAAAGAGTATGTTCTTTTTTATCTTATACATAGAGCTTCTCTTCCTCTCTCTCTCTGTTGCCTTTTCTCACTCAACTAGTCTAAACATTATTATTTTTATTATTATTATTTGTATTATTATTATTTGAAATTACAATGGGCCTTTGGTATCCATTGCGTTTTAATTCCAGGTCAATGCCAAAATCTGTGGATACCCAAGTCCCATTATATGTAATGGTGTATTAAAATGGTGTCCCTTGTATAAAATGACAAAGTCAAGGTTGGCTTTTTGGATGAGGGGGAACTGAATATTTTCAAGCCATAGATGGAGAATCTGTGGGTATGGAGGGCCGGCTGTATTTCGTGAGAACTCATGCTTTTGCAGACTAGTCTAGAAGAGCTCTAAGTCGATCGAAGCATATTCCACGCGTGTTGTTAGCTGGTTCGTCTTCCAGGAGAACTTAGACATCCCTCTTAGATGGTTCCTGAGAACATGAGTTTGAAACACTGACAAGTCCAGGAAGCAATGGCAGCTTTATTTACTTAACACGGGGAGAAATATTACGGCTAGGAAACAATTATCGTATTGAAATATCATTCCCCCTGTTTGCCTTTTCATTCCCCACTCATGCAATATTGAATTACAAATTAATGCAACATGCAGCAGTACTTAGATGGGAGGCAATCGTTTTCTCCCTACTTGATTATTTCGTTTTTTATCAAGTCCCAGTTGTATCCTTAAAGACGGTTGTAGGAAATGGGTACCTTGAGGATTTCGTCTGGCTCTCACCATATCAGATCTGCCAAAATGGACAAAAAAAGGAAGTTGCTTTTCATAGCTTCTCATATTATTTCTACCCTATTTAGCTTCTCTCGGAGCAGAAGGCCAGGGGGCTAAGAAAACTATGTCTGACAGGCAAAATCTTGCTCTGCTGGACTCTTTTGTCCAACTGAGGAAACAACAGCCAGAATTTCCAAGCTGATATGAGGGCTGGAGGATTCTAGGAAGCATAGTCCGAATGAATGAATGAATGAATGAATGCGTAACTCATCAGTTCTCTTATTTCAGAGGGCCATTGAAACAACCAAGAGAGTAGAGCAATTTTTCTTGGAGAAAAGAGTAATGCACTTGGGAGTTTTCAAAGTGTGTCTACATAGGCCCTGTGAGACAGTATGGTGTAGTGGTTTGAGCATTGGAGTATGACTCTGGAGACCAGGGTTCAAATACTGGCTAGATCACAAAAACCCATTGCATCACCCGTTATCACCCTCAGAGGATGGCAATGGCAAACTCCCACTGAAGAAACATGGCACACAGACACTACCTATAAATTCAATCCTAGATTGCAGTATTACATGGGGGGGTTCTCTCTGTATCCTTTTAACTGTTTGGACAAAAGTTTTTTTTTGTTTTTTTTGTTTTTTTGTTTTGTTTTGTAGGACTCCCTCAGTCTACAATGGCTACTGGCCTTTCCCAAGGGCTGCCTTTTTGCTGATGTCACACATAATTTTGCAAACCTTTGCTGTTAAACATGTTTTACCCTGAGCTATTGAGATCCCCAGGAATATTGTGGCCTTATAGCTTCTCAGAAAACCCAGAGCACTCCAGAGCAATGCTAGGTAATAATTATAATTATAATTATAATTATTTCTAACCCGCCCCTCTGAGCGAGCAATCAGGGTGGGGTACAACATTTGAAAGCATATACAGTTAAAATATTACAATCTATACAGTCCATACCCGTTGTTTACAAAGTGCCTGGCTGTGCCATCCACTTCCACCAATGCAAGTCACTCCTCTGAGGTCAGAACAAAGGTGCCCAGCCATCTGATCAATGCTAGACACCACATTTCTAGTCTCAGAGGGATGATTCTGCCAGTGGCAGAGGGTGGCACAATGGGACACTGTGTAGACAGCCATCCAGCATCACTCTAGAACATGCAGCTAATGAGTAAGTCAGGTGCAAATAAAAAACATTGCTTTATTGGGGAGGCTTAGCCTGGGAGAAGACCTCCCTAGGAATCCTTAAGTCCTTCAGCACAAGTCTGTGGTCAACGTCTTCTGGAAGTCGACCATTGAATGGTGCTGGCAGACCTACAGCTGTGTTCTCTCTAGGAATCTCTAGGTCCTCCAGCATTACTTCTGGTGAACATCGACCATAAAGTTGCACTGGAGGACCTAGAAACTACTAGAAAGAGAGTATTAATTAAATCCATGAATAATCAAATCTGCAAAAGTCAAAGCCACAAAGGCGGAGGACAACTGTAACGTCTAGTGCGAAGGGGCCCCTGTTTAGTTTCTGTATGTGGAATGTGGAAGTATCATCTTGTCCTCTGCCAAACAAGCATCTTTTTTTGCTAAGGCAGCCATCTCTTCTTGTATCTTCTCTTCCGTCCTTTCCTAGAACTCCTCGGAAGCTTAGTAATAGAACATGGAATGAGTTTATTTCATTTTTGTATCAGCCTACCAATAAGTCAACACACTGCACCCACCCAACAAACTTTTCTGTTGACTTGAAAGCATCCTGATGGCTGCCTCATCCTGTACCGAGCTGAAATATGATTCAAAGTCTCCGTCCTTTTACATTTTCCAGCCCTTTCGTCCCCTCCCTGTTTAGCAATCACAAATGGCTTACAAATAAACACTCAGGATGGTTTTCTTTCCCAAAGTCTGGCCATTTCCTTGCTGGGCTGGTCTATCTATCAGCCACCCGTTTAAGTGTTTCTGAAGGCTTGTATACAGGTTCTTTTTACAGTGTATTTGAAGTTTGTAATCCCGCTTAAATACACATAAATAGGAAGGATTAACAAACTGCCGTGCAGAGGCCAAAAGAAGACAGAGCTCCGGGCAATCAAGCCTTGGCCTATCAGACCCGGAGAACAAAATGGAGGAAAAGTGGGAAACTGTCAACAAAAATAAAATGTTACCGATCCCCAGCCCTTTCTGTTTATTCTGGAGGAAGCTTAAAATAATCTGTGGTTTCTTGATGCTTGATTTAGTTTTCCACAAGCCTAATTAGCACCAGATTAAGTTTGCTGCCACTCTCACTTAGGACCAAGATTGACAAATTCTTGCTGTTTATTTGTTTTCTATAAAAGAGGACTGGAGGCCATAATAACATGACATTTTTAATAAGGCTGAAAACAATGCGGTGGGGGGAAACGTACGGGTTCGGGGAACTCTGGCCACAGCAAGAGAAGTGGGGTGAAACAAGATGGGGGGGGGCTGCTGAGGATGCATATTTCTCCGAATCCTTGTTCTGTATCAAGAAATTTATTTGATGGATGCAGTCGATGGGCATGAGATGCATGATCAAGCCAAGGTTAAAGAGTCTAAACATCCCATTCAGCTGAAGGTTCAAGAACGCAATATACTCTGCATTAGGATACAGGTTGGTACATGGTGTAGTGGTTTTAGTGTTGGACCATGACTCTGGAGAGCAGGGTTCGAATCCCCTCTCTGCCATGAAACCCACTGGGTGAACTTGGCCAAGTCAAAAGATCTCAGCCTCAGGGAAAGGCAATGGCCAACCTACTGAACAAACCTTGCCAAGAAAACCCCATGATAGGTTCACCTTAGGGGTGCCATAAGTCGAAAACAACTTGAAGGCATACAACAACAACAACAACTATTAGGGGGGAAGTGGTGTTTGTCACCAACACCAACACCATTCATGTATATCCTACCTTTTCCCCAGTACTGGGACTCAAGGTAGCTTACAAATTATTTAAACCAGTACAGATTAAAAACATACAAAAACATCAGTAATATATATTTCTTGTGATTGGGTGCCTTCAAGTCGTTTCTGACAAACCTATCACTGTGTTTTCTTCGCAAGAGTCATTCCAAGGCAGTTTGAAATGGCTGTCCTCTTAAGGGCCAAGAGTATGTGATTTACCCAAGATTGCCTAATGGGTTTCCATGCCTGAGCAGGATTTGAATGCAGGTCTACCAGAGTCCTAGTCCACCATTGGCTCTGGTTCGCTTGGCAAGATTTCTTGAGAGGTGTTTATCCATTGCCTTCCTCCAAGGCTGAGTGAGTGTGACTTGCCCAAAGTCACCTAGTGAGTAGGATTCAAACATGGGTCTAGTCCAACACACAAATCACTACACAACACTGGCTTTCATTTTTATATTACACACATACACACACACGCACGCCTATGCTTGGCTTCCAAGATTCAAGAAGGTCTGGTGCCTTTAGGGTATTTAGGCCCTACATCAACATTCCATCATCTTATATTTATATCTTCATTTATACCACTTTATGTCTCCCCGCCACTAATTTAGGACTCAAGGCAGCTTACAGAATAGTGGAAATTAAAAACACACATGCTTAAAAGCATACCTAAAATTATGACTGAACTATCAAAGGTTTAAAACATAAATGTAAAAATAAAGGATAATACAGAACACAAATACAGTGTGCCCTCGGTATCCATTAGAGTTTGGTATCCAGGACCCCCTGTGGATACCAAAATCTATGGATGCTCAAGTCCTATTAAATACAATGGGGTAATAAAATGGTGCCCCTTACATAAAATGGCAAAATCAAGATTTGCTTTTTGGAAACACACACTCATATGTATAATATTTTCAAGCTGTGAATTGCTGAATCAGTGGATGTGGAATCTGTGCCTATGGAGGGACAACTGTAAAGAAATATGACACACTAAAAAAGGTGGTGTGTGTGTGCGCACACATGTGTGTGTGTGTGTGGATATATATATATACACACACACACACACACACATATGGCAGGCAATCAATTCCCCAAAGCCTATTGGAAAGGCAATAAATTTTCCAAAGCCTGCTGGAAATTCTTTCTCTCCTAAAAGAAGACAGTAAAGAGGGAGCCAGACTAACCTTGCTGGGAAGGGAGCTCCAGACTCTTGGAGCAGCCATGGAAAAGATGCTCTCCTATGTCCCCACCAAACATACCTGTGAAAGTGATGGGATTGAAAGAAGCATCTCCCTGGAAGGTCTTTAAACTTTAAAGGCAGTTTCATACAGGAAGATACAGGCCTTCCAATACTCTGGTCTCAACTTGGATTTCAAGAGGAGGATCTCTTTTGGTCTTGCAAACGGAGCATAAAAAGTCTTTATTTCCTGGAGTATCCACATGGCCCACCTGCATGAATTTCCCTCCAGAACCATCTGAACTGAGAACAGCCACATCTTTGCAAAATGCAGGCATGGGACTAACATTGTCTTAATTTTTTCTCAGCCAGTTGAGCTGTTGTAAGAAGGGACTTTTGTGCTCCCTGTCACCAGTTTCAGTTTGAGTGCCATTCTTTAGACCAGCTAAAGACTAATGTTGAGGACAATGTGGAAGATGAAAGATCTTCTTCAAATACAGTTGGTCAGTCCGTAGCCTGCAGCCCCAGTTTCAGCCAAAATCTCTCAGCTCCCTTCCAAAACTGTCAGCAGCTGCTAGTTGCACATGTGTGCACATCTGCCCTGCTCCTGTCAACTGGAGAAGTGTCACCTCCTCCTCTTTTAGACCTTGATAGATATCTCAGTCGAAAGCATGAAAACATTTAGTGGGAGATTGTATACGATAGCAAACTTCCCAGCAATCTCTCCAATTGAACACTGTCATATAGTATTGCACCAATAGGCCCATACAGTTTGGAGACTTTACGGTATCAGATTTGGTTAAACTCTGCAGAACCCCACTGGGGTTACAGATGCAGATGAAAGGACCCGTTCATTTTCTTAATATCATTTACTGGAAGGAAAGTGATGAAATTCCATCTTCAGGGCTGAAACCTTCATGGAAAGAATCATATATGTAATCATATTTTTGCTGACCCTCCTTTAAAGTTTAAACCAAAGGCAGGGATTTCTGTGGGTTTTTCAGGCTATATGGCCATGTTCTAGAAGAGTTTATGTCTGACATTTCACCAGCATCTGTGGCTGGCATTGTTCTCTGAAGATGCCAGCCACAGATGCTGGTGAAACTTCAGGAATCTAGGGATGCCAGCCATAAAGACCTTCAACTTCACAAAGGTAGGGAAATATTATTTTTAATCAATTTTATTAAAACATAAAAACATAAAGAAATACATTAGAAAGATGATAAATAGGTAGATAGATTGTTAGATGGTTGATTCATATCAAAAACAGCAATTTATTCACAGGAAACAACCTTTTCTGTGTAGAAATAATATTTCTATAATTTCCTGTGCAAGAAATGCTGGTGGTTTTTTTGGGGGGGGGGGGGAAGGGTTGGGAGTGATGATGGTGGTGGTGCTATTCTTTGCTTTCTGTGCAAACCTACCGGCCATAAATTGTCCTCCGAGTAAATCCCAACTTGTGAACAGTCTTCCCAAAATGTGGTTTCCAAAGACTTTCTTGCAGTAGAAAGAAAACTGCTAAAGTTTCTTCAAGAAGGATCTTAGTGAAGAATTGCATCCCTACCAGGCGGTGGGGCTTTGAGAAACGGGAAGAGGTCTAAGAAGCGGAAGGGATGTTCTAATATGAAACTGAAAGGGAATCTCTATGGAGTGGATTAGGCCTGGGAAGATTAAACTAGATTTTGCTGAACAATGAGGTGAAGATGTTACTTTCAAATCTTTAGCCTGAGGCCGGGCTTGGAGAAGAGAAAGAGGAAGCAGAGAAGAAGAATCCCACTCCAGCTCATCTTAGATGACTCACGATAAAAGCAAAACCCGAGGACTTAAGAGGTGATTTTTGGCTTCTTCCCATTCTACTAATAATGCAAACCACTGGCTGAAATAGTTTGTGGTTTGAGGTATGACATAAACTGGAAGACATTTCCCAGCACCAAAGTGCGACTTGAGCTCTTCCAAATGGCAGAGGGAGAAAAAGCGAAACTGTCGAGCCAGCGTTTCAAAAAAAGGGTCACATATGTACGGCTATAAAACACCTTCGGCAAGATGGATACACCCTGAGATTGGCAAAGTTCTCATTTCGCAAACCTGTTCCCATTTGATGGAAGTAGGTGAATGCAAAAATGTGGCTAGATGGAGGAACTCTTTCCCCTCCCGGAGAATGATGATTAGTATTTAGTAAGGAAGCAAAAAAAGAGAGAGAATAGTAAGGTTGGCGAGGTGTAATAAAATGGCTGAGGAGTTGGAATCCCTCCAGGAAACATCTGAAGATAGTCATCGATGAAGAAGTAGGATGTCCTGTAGATGAAAAAAGAAGATAGCTTCTAAAAATTAAAAAAGACCAAGGTGCCAAGAGGGGCATTCACATTTCTCTTAATGAGACCAGAGGAACTGCAAGTGATCCTGGTCTTGAAACAATTATTTTTATCTCCATTCATTCATTCATTCATTCTCCAATATTAATGGTTGGAGTTCAGTATTGCAGTAACAGATTCATAACCTAGAACTATAGATCTGTAACTGATTCACAAAGCTTTTATATTCATGATCATGACACTGTTGCCACAATTGTAAGACCCCCCCTCCAATCCTGCTATACTAGACATCAGCTGCTGCAAGTGACAGAGGTCTGTTCTTCTGGGGTACAGCAGATTGATGTTTTCACAGACGTGATTCATTTTTTTCAAATGTAGTGCGTATTTGGTCAACTGTTTCAAACTGTACACAATGCAGCTGTATTTTCACTCATCCTTCAACATGTGGATTATCTAGTCTACAGATGATCTGGGAAGTGTGGGTTGCATAAAGCCAACAGAAAGAATCTTCTGAAGTGGATTACGGTACTTGCACCTCCTCTAGTACAATTTTAAATGGCCTCACCAATGTGAGCAGGAGACCCTGCAAATTTTTCTCCGTAACAGTGAAACTGGACCTCTCCAGCAAGATAACAGCCTGTCTCTCTCTTTGCCAAAGACGTCCTCCAGATGGAGTGGTTTAATCATTCCTTTACTTTCACAGCTTGAACAAGATTTATGGCTAGCGCAAGTGTGTCCTTCGGTCTGTTTAATCTGATGTGGTTTAACTGGCCACCTCTCCGCTGCAAAAGTTGAAGACAGTGACACCATTATTTTCTTTCATTTCATTGCTTGATATATTTTTTCCAGGGATGAGAGATTTGATTGACTTACCTGCGGCTAGCTCTCAACATCAAAACGGTTCAGCGGCTGAATTTGTTTGCCAAGACTGAAATATATCAGGATGCCCTTCGCGACCTGGAACGTTTCCAATCATCTCATACTGGCTAGTTATAAAGAGATTCCCAATGTTTGTCAGCCAGAAGGACATTTAAAATGTTGGTGCCAGAGACATGTCTGTTTATTTTGGCTTCTTTGATCCATGCTTATCTGGGCCAAACTTTTGTTTACAATCAAGTGAAATTATGTACTCTGGTTAGAATAACACAGAATAGTCCTCTCTAATCAACATATATGTAGAAAAGGAACCTTCTCTGAGAATGTTTTGAACCCAGGGAAACCAACTTTTGGCAGGCAGATTAATTGTTTTCACACATCAACAATAACTGGCCATTGCAAAGACCCGAAAGACTGTATCACCTTCCCCAGACCTTTGAAAATTTAGAGCAAGCATCAGGATTTGTTTCTTTCTGGGTCCTAGATTACATTCTATCCCACTCTCACAACTGCATAAATATGTTTTGTACCTGAGGCTTTAATATCTCTCTGTACTGCATCTGAAGAGGTGGATCTGAAAACCGGGCAGACATTTCTCTTGTTCCCTTCCGCCATTATACATTGACTGACCAAATCGCTGTGTCTTCATGGGATGCCTGGCACATCTGCCATATTCTAAAGTAAGAACAAGGCGTCCAGTGATGGTCACATTCTGGACACCTTATTCCAATCTTAGAACGGGTGACCCATGACAGCAATGGACATGCTGGACAATTTGGTGGGACACCTGTGATGAAAGCAGTTGTGGCACAAGAATGGAGGGCTAAGTTTTTAAAAGGTGTTTCAAGGTTGTTTCCACTCTGATTCGGGTGCAGAACTTGCCAGATGTCATCCAGACTGCTGGCATCAGAACTGGGGCTTAGGACATGCATTGTTTGAACAAGAAAACACCAGAAAGGGGGAAATGGACCTCCTGCCCCATGCAGACAGGGCTGGAAAACCATGCCTTATGAGGAGAGACTTAGGGAGCTGGGTACATTTAGTCTGGAGAAGAGGTGCTTAAGAGGTGATATGATAGCTCTGTTTAAGTATTTGAAGAGGTGTCATATTGAGGATGGCGCAAGCTTGTTTTCTGCTGCTTCAGAGAATAGGACACGGAACAATGGATGCAATCTACAGGAGAAGATTAGGATTAGGAGAACTTCCTGACAGTAAGAGTTGTTTGACAGTGGAACACACTCCCTTTGAGTGAAGTGGAGTCTTTCTTTGGAGGCCTTTAAACTTGGATGGCCATCTGTCAGGGATGCTTCGATGGTGTATTCCTGCATGGCAGAGGGTTGGACTGGATTGCCCTTGGGGTCTCTTCCAACTCATGTATGGGGCTAATTTCAGCATTAAAGAGAGATTAAAGTGCATTTAAAGCATATTGCAAATAAAGTGAAAATGATGAGTAATTGAGCAAATGATTATCATATGCAATTGCACACATAAAGTGATATCAGAAATGCATTGTCACCAAAATCCCGAAAGTAAAAAGATGCATGTTAATGCTTCTTTGTGACCACTTTAATGGTGAGCTTTGTGTGACGTTGTGTGAAAACATTTCATGTAATTATGCAGCTTTTCAGGGATATTCACAGGTCTCCCGATCTTTTTCATGTGATAAACACCTATGACTCTATGATTCTATGGAGAAGCAGCATCTCTCTTTGGCCTTATAGAAAATCCCAGCATAGTGCACCATAATATATTCAGGTACCTCCAGCACAGTTCAAGGGAACCCCCAGCGAGTGGCAGGTGATGTGAAAGGCACAAATGAAAGGAAACTGTTCAGGCATTATAATCTAGTAGGCCAATGAATGGCGTTAAAATGCAATTCTTCTAATGGTAATAAGCAATGTGCTCACTAAAAGCGATGCTTGTTTCAGAAAAGTGGGGAGGTAATCGCACCCTAGAGAGATCCCAGAATCACTACTGCTCCAGGGCCTCCAATCTGGATCTGACTAGAAATATAGCTGTCCGAGAAGAACAGAAAATTATTTCAGTCTGGCGAACATTAATGCGAAAGCTATTCACTTCCCTCTTAATTGCCAAAATTAATTCATTCCCTTCTGCAGTTGGGGCTTCAGATCTCCGGCCAACGTTTCAGTTGGAGTTTGTTTAGCTAGTGACAAAAGATTAGAACCGATAGATGGAAATGCATTTGAAGTGGCTTTGATAATCGCAGATTTAGAACAGGTTGAGGTTTCAGCTGTGGAAATCCGTCCCCGGGATCCCTACATATTCCTCCCCAACTTAATTTCCCTCGTTTCATGCCATCGATTGCGCAGAGCGATCCATATGTTCAGACTTTTCCATTTAATTGCCATGGAAATTTGATAATTTCGTCCTAAAGGAAAGTGGAGGGAAACGCAGGAAGAGCTCCAATTACGCAAAGGGGGAGAAAAGTAATCTTGATTAAAGCACTTCCCCATGAAAATGGGGACCTCCTGAACTTTTGCAGAGAGCCGACTGCAAGCGAGTTAATTTTTCCCTCTTCTTTTAAGGTCACGTGTAACTGTACGTACTGATTCATCTGGTTTGGTTTTCTCCTTCACCCCACTCTCACATCATCCCAGAAATTTAGAAGCAGACAAAATCATGCGCCCTGGAAAGGGCTACTGAGAACAGTAAACAGGATTCGACATGGCAGATGTGTGTGTGTGCTAATGTAATGATAATATAATAATGATAACTGAGATCCTGTATCAGGATATGTAACCATGATGACAGAGCTCTGTCACCATAGAGATGTCTCAACGCACCGCACAAAAAACTAACTTCCTGCATCTGCACTGCAGAAATAACACAGTTTGGCACCTCTTTTACTGTCATGGCTCCACTCTGTGGAATTCTGGGATCTGAAGTTTTGTGAGATATTTCCACTTATCTGTCAGATATGATGTCAGAACAAACTACAAATCCCGGGATCCCATAGCACTGGGCCATGTCAATGCAAATTATTTCTGCAGTCTTTGGACCAGCAGAACTGCCTGCCCCATAGAAGATTTTTGAAGCTCTAGAAAGCAGGGCACCGACCAATGATGGATCCCTTTCATTTCATTTCATTTTTTTCCCTTTAATCTGAATTTATCAAAATTCACAAGGTTCAAACATAGGAGGATTCATAACTGATGGATTTGCTCATTCCTACTGAAGAAAAATATATAATCGTGGTTTTGGCAATGGCTTTAACTTTTTGAATGCTTTTATGTTAATTCTATTCTGTTTTAATTAGATGGTTTTAACTGTTTTTAAATTCTTATTGTAAAGTTTAAAAAAATGTTTTTATCTTGTGAACCGCCGTGGGTCCCTTTCTGGGAGCATAAAAATGAAATAAATTAAAATATAAATAAGGCCATTTCTCATGAATGGTGTAGCTCACAGGTGGGGAAATGGGGCCTGTGGACCAAGTTTATGGTCCTCTGGGGGGAAAAGTTCCTCTGCAAAACGTGTTGCCCCCAAATATCCTCCATGACATTTGTGTGCGAACTCTCATTTTAGGCCCAAGACAGGTGTTTTCTACCCCGAAACAGGAATTGACCCTTTAAGGCTTCCCACTTTGGTGGAAAGAATGGTACCTGAAAGCTGCCAGGCTCCTTTCAAGGGCAGCTTGGAGGCAGTTGTTCCCTTGGAGCTCTCCTAGGTACTGAAATAAATCACTTTGCTGGTGCTACCTCCAGGCCTAAAGACAGCAATCTACATCAGGTGTTTTTGTACTACAACTCCCAGTATTCCCCACCGTTTGCCGTATAGGCTAGGGCTGCTGGGATTTCTAACCCAACAACATCGGGAGGGCCACATGATTGCCATCCCTGGCAGAAGTCCTCTTTTGTGCATTCAGTGCACATCACTAATTTTAATGCCATCCTTTAAATTTAAAATACAGAGGTAGGCAACATGTCATTCCAGTTGTTGTTGGATCATCATTCCCATCAGCCCTAGGCAACATAGCTAATGGAGAAGGATGATTGGAAATACAGTTGAATAATATTTGGATAATCACAAGGTGCCTAGCTCTGTTATAGTTTCATATATTGTTCAAAAGGAGTCACATTATTATTATTATTATTATTATTATTATTATTATTTGTATCCCGCTTCTCCAAAAAGAACAAAGTGGCTAACAATAAAACATCCATAAAATACAATAAGTATACATAATTTTAATAATCTTTCCAATGACCTTGGCCAGAATGAATAGCTCTCCTATTCTGTGTTGGAGGGAAGGATTTAACTAAGAGAGTGGCTTGCCAAATGTACATTAGTGTATTTATCGCAAGGCTGAGAATGACTAAAACAGGGACCTTGTGGTTCATGGCTCATTCTCTTTTCCTGTAATGACAATTGCTGCCTACAGATCAGATGTCTCACCGGAGAGAGTTGCAAAGCCTTTTCATAAGGATGGTGTTCAATTTCTTAATTAAGTACCTTGCGGAGGTTGCATTATGTACACTTAGCGAGGAGTAAGCCTTGTTCATCTCATGGTGCATTCATTTTGGAGTAGAAATGCTTAAGGATGAATACATAAAAATGAATAAATAGAACATTTTTTTAAAAAAACGTGGTGGTACAGAGGTTGAAAACGAGAGAAGAGACATGGTCAGGAACTCGACCACTTCTGTTTTGTACCTCCTCTAAAATAAGAAAATGAAACCTGCTGCACATAGGTTACATATAAAACAAGAACTTTTTAATGTTGGGACCATGGCTGTGCACTTTTCTCCGAATATACGCGGCCACAGAAATCCTTGGATTTTTAGTTTGACAAAGCATTAGATCTCTCCAGCTAAGAATTCTAAATTATGTTTCATATATACCTTATGCACATAGCCTGACGGTAAGTTTATACCTGTATTTTGAAATAATTTTGTGCATGGAACGAAGTTGGTGTACACTGAACCATCAGAAAGCAAAAGTGTCACTATCTCAGACACCCATGTGAACAATTTTGGATGTCGCCAATTTGAATCCTGGAGTATTTCGGATTTTAGAATACCAGATAAGGGAGACTCAGCCTGTATAAGCCTTGGAAGTGTACGCTTTTCCAACAACTCCATTGCCAGCTGCAGGAGGTGCAAAATAACCATTTCTTTGTGGAAACGTGAACCAAAAAAATTTCTTTTCCATCCCTTCCTTGCCGTAAGGCCATTCCAAGCTGGGTGGTTCGTGCAGAGAAGATGGTGCACCCATCCACATGAGTTGTTAATAAGCACCTTGAAAGCGCTTAACTTTGACTGGGTCATGCCCAAATTTGGAACAATTTTGAACCTATTAGCAAGCAAGATTTCCATCGCCATCAGTTACCCCTGGAGGGCAGGTATTTGATTCCCTCAATAAGGAGTAAGTAACTTGAGGCCTGCCAAGGTTTCTTGCTTGGAAGGACCTGCCTAGGTGTGCATTGTTGTTTTTCAAATAAAAGAAAGAAATAGAAATGTGATCTTTATAAAAAAAAAGTTGTAGCTAGGACCAACACATTCTGGGCAATGGATAGAGTCCCAGATCTTTCCAAGGAGAGTCCTCCTTCTCCTCCCTGGACTTGATTATTTCATTGACAGCAGTCAATATCTCCCTGCATAGGAATGCCTTTACTTATGGCGCACATAAGTAATTCATTTATGAAATTGAATTATCCGACTAAGGGAGATTGTATGTTTTGATTGTGTAGCAGTCCTTCTGAAACCGACTTAAAATTGATAAAAGCCAGATGGGAAGCGGAAACGGTCCATTTCATGACTCTTTAAACGTTTAAATTTCTTAACCCTTGGACTTTGGAAATTCCCCCCCCCTCCCTCCAAAAAAAAAAGAAAAGTTAAAGAGTGTAGTGTGGAAGCAATTTGTTGCAAAGGTTATTGGTATGCAAAATAGGTAATAAGCACTTTGCAACAGTGACTTGGGGAGATTTTGCGGAGGGGGAGAAGTATTGGGCTACAGCCCCTGGCTAAAATTAATCCCTTTATTGAGAGTGAATTCTGCCCAACAAGATGTCTGGAAGTTTTTTTGGATTTTTTTTTCCTGCTAGGAAAAATAAGAGTGAAAGAGATGGAAATGCTCGGGGTGACATTCGCTTGGAGGTCTCTGGAATGACAATGGGAGATGTGTTGTTGAGGCTGGAAATGGGAGACGGTTTGCAAAAATATTTTTTACCTGTCGAAAATAAGACTAACCCCAAGGCCAGTCTTATTAGGAAGACAGAGAGAAATTGAGAGAGAAAGCTGATACTGAGTATCTGGTAAAATGAAAGGATGGGTGAGAAATTCATTCAGTGCAAACTCCCTGAACTTAAACATGGAATAGAATACACTTAGACCAGAGATGGGCAATTTTGGGGTGCATTAGTGCCAAACCTCCCCAAACTCACCCACCCACAAAAGCTACAAAAATGTTCCCTAAATGCCCCCAACATGCCCTTTAGCCTGAGGCTGAGAAAGTGTGACTTGCTCCAAGTCACCCCATGGATTTCTGTGGCTGAACATGGATTTGAAACCCGGTCTCCAGATGCTGTAGTCCAATGCTCAAACCTTTACATCACACTGCCTCTCATGGAATGAATTGCCTCTCCTATTATCCACCAAAAGCAGCTACTCAGTCTTTAAAAAAGGGTTGCAGGTCCTCACGCACTACTTAACTATAAAAAATAGGGAGCTTTGGTGGTGCAGCGGTTAAATGCCAGTACTGCAGCCACAAAGTTGTGAGTTCGATCCCAGAGGACTTCAGGTCGGCTCAGCCTTCCATCCTTTCATAGATCCGTAAAATGAGTACCCAGGTTCTTGGGAGCTATTGGCTTACAGATTGCAAACCCCTTAGAGTAAGATAAAGTCATAGCAATTAAATGGTGTCAAACTGCTTTAATTCTGCAGTGCGGATACACCCCAAGCTTGCCTGGTTCCCCCTGATACAATTAGGAATGCTATCCTGTCTCTGATCTTCAAGCATGACTCTATTGCCAAATGATGAGCAAGGAGTGCATCATCTTTTCTGTTGGTTTTTGGGGGGAAGAATAGTTTCCAAAATTCGCTCAGTTAATATTGCCAGTGGCCATCCTGCCTGGGGAGAAACAATAATTTTGCTGGTCCTGTCCAAAAAATGGTGACAGAGGCTGCATCCGCACTGCAGAAATAATCCCATTTTGCACCACTTTAACTGCTGTAGCTCAATGCTCTGCAATCCTCGGATTTGTAGTTCATCGTGGCACCAGAACTCTCTGACAGAGAAGGCTAAATGTCTGACAG
This sequence comes from Urosaurus nigricauda, assembly GCA_034509955.1. Lineage (NCBI taxonomy): Eukaryota > Metazoa > Chordata > Lepidosauria > Squamata > Phrynosomatidae > Urosaurus > Urosaurus nigricauda. The sequence continues at coordinate 20,680,548 of JAOEGL010000011.1, read as the reverse complement.
AACTACAAATCCCTGAATCCCATGGCATTGTGCCTTGGCAGTTAAAGTGGCATGAAACTGGACTATTTCTGTAGCGCAGATGCTGCCAGGGAGAGAGACCCACTGAGTATCTCACCCATGGGCTCCTCTCTTTTCACAAAAAGCATGGAGTTTAGCCCTGTCAACCCATCAAATTTTTCCTTACATGGAAATATAGGAAACACTTGTACTTGTTTCATATGATAAATACATTAAGTCCCTGGCATTTTATTGATTTCCTGTGTCTTCTGGTCCCTGTCGTTGCTTATTTTGGAGAGGTGCAGCTGATGATGGTTGCCGTTTCTTTCCTCTCTGGTTTCCCAGTGCCTGGAGTAAGAGCAAGATCACCCCTCTTGCAACTGAGAGAGAAACAAAATCTATCAACAATGCAGTGTTTAAGGTTTGCTTCTTCCTGCTCCATTCATATTTTCCAAAACAGTTTTCATCTTTCGTGCTTTCGCCCCCTTGCCAAAAACATATTTTGGCAGAGCGTGAGATACATCGCGTAGCAGACACAGGGAAATCATTTCTCCCTGTGTGTGTGTTTTTATCTTGAGGCATTAGAGAAAAGCTGATAATTTTTGATCACTTGCAAACATGCTATGAACCTTGCCGACATCCAGCGTGCTCATCGCGACATCTCTTTATTTTATCTAAACTTTTCTGACAGTGTGCTCTGATGTTTGGCATAACAGGGGGGGAAATGAAAGAGGATAGATTGCTCCTGACTCGAATGAGATTCCCAAAGCCAACCACTCAATTTGTGCAAAGTAATTGCATATGTGATTTCAATATACTATTTTTTGGGTTGTTATTCAAATAATAATCCTTGCGAAAGTTACGCAACTCGCAGCTGTAGAGGGTTCTCAAGCATCCCTAAATCTTGTTCTAAAGATCCAGGGCCATGTTACATATTTAAAACCATTTTATACCAGAGGAATGATCATAGCATCCCAATGATATAATGGAGCCAGGTCTTGTCAACACTTTTCGATTGTCAACACTTTTCGATTTTCGAAGGGCAATGATATTTTCTGGTATTCAGTATGACAGTTATGGATATGTAACTTAGAGTTACACATCCGTAACTGACCAGTATTCAGTAAGACTACAAAAGCTTACTGGAAACCTACATAAATGCCTTGCCAGTCCTCCTCAAGAGATAGCCACTGGATCAGATGAAGGAAGGCTACTCATCTTCAGAATGGAGCCCAAGGAGGATGGCATTCCCACCTCTTCCAGGCAACAAGTAAACCTGTAACAATTAGAATCAGGACTCCTTACAAATCCCTGTTACACACTGGAGTATATCAGACCACGGAAATTGGAAGTATAATCTGATGGCAATCCAAACTCAATCATGGGGTTTCACGTTATTGCGTATTAAATCATCTCACGCAATTTCGGGCAAAAGGGAAGTCACTCCGAATGCAATCATGGGTTTCACGTTATTACGAATTAAAGCATCTCACGCAATTTCAGGCAATGGGGGCTCATTTTTGGCTAATACGAAGTCATTCCGAACGCCTTCCGAACGCAATGGGATTTCACGTGAATTCGCAAAACTAGCGAATTCACATGAATTCGAATTGGCTCCATTCGAAATAGAGAGAAATTCCTCCTGTCTGATTAACTCCACTGACTTACTGGGAGGAGAAGGGTGGAAATGTCACCTTCCTTGCTGATGGGATCTCCTTCACCCAGGGTTTTAAGGCAAGTTGGGCTGGGCCAGGAGACACCATTTAGAGGCTTATCACATTGAGTATTAAATTGATTTACCTCTATCTCGTTTAAAGCTGAATTTTGGCAGCACCCTGTTCTTATCAGATGTTTTTTGCTGCCGAATCTGCCGCCCGAATACAACCTGGGTCCATCCCAGCTTCCAGAGTCGCTTCTCCCAGCTCTTTTCAGATCCAGCTGTTTTCTGACTTATGGCCGCTGTAAGGCAAACCTATCATGTGATTTTTCTAGGGCTGAGAGTGCGTTACCCAATAGATTTCCATGGCTAAATGGGGAATCAAACCTTGACCTCCAAAGTCGTAGTCCAACGCTCAGATCATTGCACCATGCTGGCCTACTATGATGTAGTAGGTAGACTTTTCTGTAAGATTATGAACAATAACTTAACAATAACCTGGCCATGGTTAGCTTTTCTCATTTCTTTTTATGGGAATGAGTGCTTTAAGTGTGTTTTGCATTATGAAAGATCAGAGAAGGCAAAATAATGTTCTTTCTTTTGCTCATGTTGATGGCGTCTTCCATTTTATTGGGACTTCTTTTAAAAAATAAAAATCTGCCTGTCCTTCATGAATTGGCAAAAGCAAAGAGGTTTGCTAAAGTTCAGGTATTCTTTACATTTCAGGACCTTGTCGCTTCATTTGCAACAATAATATTTTTTTAAAAAGTAAATTCAATTTATAGTCATTTTCTAAATGAACTGTAACTTTAATATAACAAACCTGATACTTTTATGCCAAGCCAAGTTACATTTAATGCATTTTAAGTTCCTAACATTAAAAAAAGTGACTTTCAACCTGTAAAGGGTACTAATAATACATTTTTTCCAGTTTTTTCAAAGATTTTAATTTTATGGGGAAGAAAATGATCAGAGAAAATCAGTTTTTTCCATGGCTTCAAAATTTCTGGAAATTTTACATCTCTCCAAGCCTTGCAGTGCAGCTGAAAATACTGTTGCTGTTCTTGTTATTATATTTATTTCTATACCACCTTTTCCCCAGATTGGGACTCAAAATGGCTTTAAAAATTTAAAAATGTAGTTAAATACCCACAATACATAAAATGAGGAAAAAATAATAATTAGTTATAATAATGACACCAACAACAATTTTTATTTGTTATATCATTTTCACCAAAGGATGCAACACCAGTCGTAGATAATCCAGGTCAAAACAATAAAACAGACTACTATCTTGCCACTGTTGAAATAAGATTTGCCTGTCAGTTTGGTCAGCTTTAAACATAGCGATTTGGAAAACAGAAAATTTTCTGAAGTTCTTCATCACCTAAAGAGTTTTGTAACCAATTGTCCTACTATAGCAGAAATGGAGAATGCATTGCATTCATCAGCACAAGGATTTTTAAAAAATGGTTCTTTATTTTTTAAATGGATTGTTGTATTTTAACCTGTGATGCTTTTAACTATATTGTACCCCGCCTTGATTGCCAGTTCAGAGGGGCGGGCTATAAATAAAATAATAATAATAATAATAATAATAATAGTTCAGGAGTAGATCACAGAGCAGAACAAACTAGGGAAACAAGTGAGAAAGTCTTCTTAACCTTACTCATAGTTTACGTCACACTTTCTTCAATCTATGATGGAAATCATATTTTGATAACAGGATGAAACGCCCTTATCCGGAATTCCAAAATCCAAAAATTGCAAAATCCAAAATTATCCACATTTGTGGCTGAGATAGAGATACCTTTGCTTTCTGGTGGTTCAATGTACACAAACTTGGTTATGTGCACAAAATTATTAAAAATATTGTGTATAAAAGTACCTTTAGGCTATGTGTATAAGGTGTATACAAAACATACATTAATTTCATGCTTCAACTTGAATTTCGTTTCTTAGATATTTCATTATGTTTTTGCAAATATCCCAAAATCCAAAAACCTCCATAATCCAAAGCACTTCTGGCCCCATGGAGAAGGAAGACTCAACCTGTATATGCAATATGACTAATATGGAAATGGATTCAAAATGAACCTCTTGGTTCACTGATTAATCTACTAACAGGTTACAAATGAAGACAAAATATTTAATTGATACACAACTCTAATTTTTTAAGCGCCGAAGACACAGATACAAACACATGTACTGGTAACAGGGTAGTTTATTTCATCTTCCTAATGCTAACATCCTTATGTGGAGGAATAGTTTTGCTGGTGAGGGGAAAGAGGATTAAATATTTTAAAAAATTAAAAATATGATACTTTAGTCCCCCACCCCCATATTTATAATTTAAACCATTTCAATTGCCTCTTTCAAAAACTGGCTTTCTGGGGGTGCTGTCAAACAGCAAACACGTAAGAAAATTAAGAAGGAGCTCGACAGATATGAAAGTTACACACTTTCAAATGAAAGTCCTTATCACAAGCATCGGTTTTCAGCACCTTGAAATTAACTCAAATTACAGAGCACATTTTAATCTGATGATTTCAAGTCCTATACATTTAAAAATCATTTTAAATTCTGATGCAAAGCATAATCTGCACCAGAATGGAGGGTTGTGAAGAACTCCTTATGTTATTTTTTTCCTCCCTTGTTGCAAAATTGAACGGATCCTCAATTAGCAAGAGCGAGAAATTTTTGCAACGAAGTTGCTGAGACATACTTCCTCCAGAAGGGACAGGGAGCTGGAGCTCGAGTAAAGTCTTTTAGAAAGCAATGAAACTGTCTACTGACCACAAGCAGTGCCCCTGGAGATATATTAACTGATGACAGCCGTATGTTCTCAGAACAGAAAACAGCAAGCATACCAAACAAAACCTCCGGCATCCCAATGCAGCTCGCTCAACCAGGGTGGGGACGAATCCAGCCAAGAAAAACCTTAAAAACGTTACACTCTCCAGAAATATCCCCTTGAGCGAAATAAAATGCAACATTCGCATTCAAATTTAGGACTGCGGGGATGACACCGGGGCTCTCCGGAGTAGTTCCCTGCATCCATGTGTTCAGGGCTATTGTTCTAACAAGAGGCTAAATGCCTGCCCCATCTTAGCATCTGGTCAGCACCTGAACGTCTTATTGCTCTTGACAGCAAAGAAGGGGGGGCACAGATGTGCATCTTTATCTCCAGTTGTTAGATGAACCTAAACTGTACTGACAGAGGAAGGACTTTCCATACACCGTTGCGGTTGCATCTCTGTACTGGAAAACAATGGCTTGCTTCTCATGCGTACCCATTACCTCATCTCATATCTCTTGGAAACTCAGTAAGTGATAATAATGAGTGTTCGGTAGAAACGCTCAAAGCAGCCACTCTGGCAGATGGGGTTTTTGGGTGCACATGGCCTGCATTTCTCAGACTGTCCATGTATAACACAGGTTGGGTTCTAGAATACTTGCATCAACAGGCTGTAGGTGCATAAAATGCACGCACAGAAAAATGTGCAGAATCCAAACCAGTGTGAAATATTCATACATTTTAGTCAGTGGGAAGTATGCACAGAAAAATGTGCAGGATCCAGACCTGTGTGAAATATCCGTACATGTTAGTCAATGGGGAGTATGCACAGAAAAATGTGCAGGATCCAAGCCTATGTAGACTATCCATACATTTTAGTCAATGGGGAGTATGCACAGAAAAATGTGCAGGATTTAGACCTGTGTGAAATGTCCGTACATGTTAGTCAATGGGGAGTATGCACAGAAAAATGTGCAGGATCCAAACCTAGGTAGACTATCCATACATTTTAGTCAGTGAGGAGTATGCACAGAAAAACGTACAGAGTCCAAACCTGTGCAGAATACCCATATGTTTTAGTCAATGGGGAGAATGCTTTCAAACAATATATGCATTTTCAACATGCGCATGTTGTGAAGAAATAAAAATAAAAGAGCAACCTCTGTCTTGTTTTTAAAAGTGAAACCTAGGCTACACTGAGGGTGGGAAAGGAGGGGGAGATATCTTACCAAAGTTTCAAGAATCTCTTATCTGGAATTCCAAAATCTGAAATGCTCCAAAATCCGGAAATGTCCACATGGATGGCTGAGGTAGTGACGCCTTTGCTTTTGGATGGTTCAGTGTGCACAAAGTTTGTTTCGTGCACAAAATTATTAAAAATATTATGTATAAAATTATACATAATTATACTCCAGACTATATGTATAAGGTGCACATTAAACATAAATGAATTTCATATTCAGTCCTGGGTCCTATCTCTAAGATATCTCATAATGTATATCCAAAAATCTAAAAAACTCCAAATCCAAAACACTTTTAGCATTTTGCATTTTGGATAATGAAAACTTCAGTTGTAATGGATATTTATCTTTTACCTGTAAAAGTCACAAGGATAGCAAAAGCTTTGTTCATGTATGACATGTAATATTGTGTATAGGATTTTATTAACTTTTGTTGTTGCTGTTGTTATCATTATTATTAAAAAGGAACAGGGAGACATCCATAGATGTGGACTTTATTAGTGTGTCCATTCATTTTAGGAAAAGAATAAACTGAATCATTTTTCATTTGCGATGTTTTGTTCTGCAATCATTTAAGCCTGCATTCCCTATGCCGTAAAAATAAATTCCCCAGAGTTTTTGACACATTCTGCTTCTGCAAAAAGTGTTGTATTCTACGGAATGACATTGGCAGACGTAGTTTCACCTTGCTCATACTATGTTTCCCATGCAAAATATAAAAACAGAGTAGATGCAATGCACACTGTTTTCATTGTCAATAGGTCTTGTGACAGTTCTGTGACCATTTATTTGTGACAGGGAAGAAAGGCATCAAAATAATCATGATGCCGCAGTCCATAAGCGAAGAGAAAAAGAAGTGTTGCTAACTCATATGCCAAAAAGATTTTTTTTAAAAAATCAAATGCAACAAGCAATAGAAGTTAAAACTGAATCGATAAAGCAAGATAGGGGCCAATGTACCAGCATAATAGAAAGCAGAATAAAATAACATAGGAGTTACCTTGGAAGCACCATGTTCTGCAAATTATTTTACTGCTTATTTGCTTTTCCAGTTTGCTTTGCTTTGCACGATTTCTCAAAATAAGAGTGGGGAAAAGCAAGACAGAGAATGTTATTTTTTAAATCATCCTCCTGGGTCTTGATTATAATAGGCTTAGTTCCATTCAGTTTTGGAGCATTATTGGAAAAAAGCACACACAAGTCTGCGTGGGGTGGAGGGATCAGAATTAACGGTCTGAACGCCAAATATTTTTCAAATGCTGGTTCTGAAATCTGACTTGGAAGGGACGTTTTAAAACCTTTCTGTGCAAGTATTGGTGTGTCTATTCAGAAGGACGGGTCGCCGAGTTCAATGGGATTTATGCCAGATTAGCATGCAGGAGATTGCAAATTGATCCATAAAAAACAACAGAACATTTTAAAGTTTATCATGTTTAAAGTTGATCTTGTCATCTTAGACCTGGTTCTCACTACCTTTTAAATCAGATAGCAAATCAGTTTGAACCAGTCCAAACAACCCTGGTTCCCACTTAAACTGAATTGCTGAAGCAATTCCAAGAGGGGGTACTAGACCCATTTAATCCACGTCTTTTTGACACTGATGTTTTCCACGTCTTTTCCAATAAATCAATTCTGTGCAAGTGTGAATCAGATGCGGATCGGAATTGATTTAAATTTGCCCTTCGGTTGGCTGGAGTGGGTCCATTTTGAATCGATTCGTGCATGAATGTGAACCACAAGTGGATTATTTTAAGGGAAAAATGCGATTGGGGCAACACTCCGCTGTTGAATCGATCCATTGATACAGATCACACACCAATTTATCTGTAAGTGGGAATGATGCCTTAGGGACAAAAATGTATCTGTATTTATTTAATGTACTTTGTTGTTGTTGTTGTTATTGTGTGCCTTCAAGTCATTGTCCTATAGTGATGCTAAGATGAGCATGTCATGGAGTTTTCTTGGTAGGAATTGTTCAAAGGGGGGTTTGCCCTTGGACTAGGACACTAGAGACCAGGGTTCAAATCACCGCTCAGCAATGGAAACCTAGTGGGCAAGTCACATTCTCTCAGCCTTACAGGAAGGCAATGGCAAACTCACTCAGCTGTGTCTGAAACTGAGAAACGGTCATGCAAAATATATTGAGCACAAAGTCTCTATCCTAATCTGTCCTTTTAGCTTCTGCCATGGAATACATTTCTGAATCTTCTCATTGTATTCTCCTTTTGTTTTATTTCTAAGATTCCTATAACCAGAAGTAAGAATATTTAGTGCATCCCCAACTATAATAGCAACAGGGGTGTACATTTATTTATAACAGCTATATCTCCAAGACCATAAAACCTGGACATGTTATGCTTATTACAGAGACCATCCCACAATGACATCTTTTTAAAAGAATGTACTGTATTCATTATTTTAAAAATTAAGTTAAATGTGTGCAGGTGTTTGAAGCCTGCAGCACCTTCTTGAGTCACTAGGTGGCAGATTTTCCTAAGCACAACATAGATTTGCAGTTTGATGTAAGGAAAAGTATTCTGAGGGTTAGACTGTTATAGGGCTGTCCTCTCCTTTCTTCTGTGGACCAGACCCCTTACATCTAAGGGCTGCAAAGGGTGCACCATGGCATGGGATATCACTAGAAATGCCAGAGGGCATGTTTTACTCAGATGCAGTGGGTGCAATGTCTCCAGCACTGACTGCTAGTATCACTTTGCTTGAAAGCGTTGATCTATCAAACTCTAGAATATTCCAACTTTTATAAAGCTGAGCATTTTGGCTACTTTATTAGGGAGAGGGATGCGGAACAGGGAGCAAGGAGAAGGGGAAAATTCAGTACGTTTGAATTCCTGAAGCCAAATTTGAGAAAGGAAATTTTCCTTTAAGATGTCCCTCTTCCTTTCAAATTAACTCCAGCTCTATTTTTTGAACATTCTGCTGCTGTCCTAATGAATTGCCCTTGTATGTGCGATTTGTTGTTTAATGTAATGCACAATAGCGCATGAGAAATGTGCATGGATAGTATGCGTGGGAGGCTGTTTGAATTTGCCATGAGCGACCAACCCTTGAGCCTCTTTCTCATTAGTGATGAAAGCAAAATAATTGGTGCAGGGAAGACGCATTTTCCGCGCAGCTAATAAATTGCAGATGCCCCATCACATGTTCCCATCGCACCTTCCAAGCTGGCCTGCCGGACGGCTCTTCCTGTCTGCAAGAAATCTATTTTCATTCCTTGGTAATTTTTGTGTCTTGTCAGACTGGGCTTTGGAGTAAAGTGCCCATCGCTCAGCTATGCTGACCGATTACCTTCCACAGGTTTGTCAAAGAAACTTTTTTAAAAAAAGAAACAAATTAGTAAAGTGCTTTCTTTGATCTATGCTGCTGGAGTTTCCTTAAAAGGGGGAAGAAGAAGCGAACATACAAAGAAATCTTGCGCCATTTCCAAGACTAACCAATTCATTTCTGCCAGACGTTTTGTGCAGTAGAGGCCATTTCATGGGATGCACCAAGAGTGAATCTCAGTTGGCACATATATGAGTTTTTGTATACATTTTTGCTATCCAAGACTCTGTCTCATATGATACTAATGCTTCAGGCATGTGTGTGGCTGTGGCTGCACACATGCACAAATATGCAAAAACGTTTTGTGATATTTGTTGCTGTTGTGTGCCTTCAAGTAGGTTCTGATTTGTGGCGAGCCCTAAGGGGGACCTATCCCTGGGTTTTCTTGGCAAGTTTCTTCAGAGGGGTTTTTCCATTGCCATCCTCTGAGGCTGAGAGAGTGTGACTTGCCCAAGGCCACCCAGTGAGTCAATGACCCAGCAGGGATTTGAACCCTGGTCTCTAGAATCATCTTCCAACAATCAAATCTTTACACCACGCTGACTGTCTGAGTTAGTATGGCCTTAGTTTGATGGGACAAGGATAGCTGCGGACTGGGAAATAGCAGCCTGAGTAAAACAGCTTGATGGATTCATTCATCCCTATAGTTCAGGTGCGATAGAACCATGGGAAACTTACAATTTCACTCTGGTATTTAATTTCGTAGTTTCAGCAATGAACAGATGAATCAATAATGATGTACAGTATTATCATTATCATTATCATTATCAAAACCTCCAACTGTCCCTCCTTAACACGGGCAAACCTGGTTAATCCTCTGTCATCCCACTTTTCCAGCTGCTTTTAATATGTCCCAGTTTCTCTCCCCTTCCCCCATTTCCCCCCCCTTTATCCTCAGCTTGCTTCAAGTGCTGCAATAAACTCAACCAAAAGCAAAATGCTTTTCCAAGAACATTGCAGAACACTATGAAACTAATGCAGTTTGACACCACTTTAACTGTCATGGCTCCATCCTGTGCACTCCTGGGATTTGTAGTTTGTTGTGGCACCAGAGATCTCTGACAAAGAATGCTAAATATCTCACAAAAGCTACTGATCCCAGAATCCCATAGCACTGAGACAAGGCAGTTAAAGAGGTGTCCGATTGCATTAACTCTGTAGTATAGAAAGCTTGTCTGTTCTTTGTTAATAATTGTTCCCATCCTGACCATATGTGTCCTGATTTTTACGTTGGAAGGATGATGATGATGATGATGATGATGATCATTATCATTATTATTATTACTATTATTATTATACAATCTGGAGCTCCGTTTCACCTTCCCTGCACAGAGGTAGGAACATCCTCAAAGAGTAAAGCACCAGAAAACTAGCTTTCTCCCCTTCAACATGTTTCAGCAGAGTGTTGTACCATTTGTTATTAATTCTATCATCTATGACCGAGAGCGAAAAAGAGAGAGGGAGGAGAAGAAGAAGAAGAAATGAATCTCATTTCATGCATCCAATTGTTTGGGCATTGTGTGCCACAAAACATATGGCCCTTGTTTGAAACCCCTCCAAATCATAGGGGTCCATGTGCAATTGATAAAGCCCAATTTAGCTGGAAAGGTGGAGAGGAGAAGCGGGGAGGGGAGAGGACAAGTCTCAAATCAAACCCGAAAAGGACGCCCTATATGCTTCCTAAGTGCTAAACCCAAGGGAAATTACTTCATCAAAACCTGATCCAGACCACAGTAATGAAGACTGTGATGTAGCTAGTGTTCGACCATGTTGACTTTACAGTACTGGAATTAATCCATCTGCATAGCCGTTCGGTGAAATCATTTCCAGGCCACGCGGTCTCTAGGGGCAACCATTTCTTTTTAACGTTTTAGATATATTTTTTAATGATTTTTTTTTTTGGACCGGGCCCATATGCCTAACTTTTCTATCTTGTGGAATAAATAGTATATAAGCGATATATTTTTAAACTTTTTTTTTTTAAATGGAAAAGCAATGACAGCTGTCAGTCCTGATGGAATCTTGTCAAAATGTTGTTTACAGGATCATAACCCGGAGTTCCAAAAGGACTTTCAGTGGCAATTTGTAGCTCTGTTAGCCAGTTCCGCTTTCCAGCCCTACGGTACACTGTACGGTCGGCCACCTTTGGGCAGCCGCTTGGCCGTTCCAAAATTTTTCTAATTAACTCGGATGGGTTTTCCTGAAGCTTAACGTTTTGCACAGCTGGAGACAGGAGCGGACACAGCATTGATTCTCTCCTTGAGAACTACTTAAAGTTTGCTCTTCCTTTAGACAAAGAAGTTCAAACTAATCTCATTGTCATGCACCTATCAGATAGGAGCTTATCAGACGACGGAAATTGGAAGTATAATCCAATGGCAATCCGAACGCAATCATGGGGTTTCACTTTATTGCGAATTAAAGTATCTCACACAATTTCGGGCAAAAGGGAAATCATTCTGAACGCAATCATGGGATTTACGTTATTGTGAATTAAAGCATCTCATGCAATTTTGGGCAATGGGGGGTCATCTTCAGGAAATGGGAAGTCATTCTGAAAGCATTCCGAATGCAATTGAAATTCACATGAATTCGCTAAACTAGAGAATTCATGTGAATTCGAATTGGCTCTATTCGCAATAAAGGGAAATTCCTCCAGTTGATAAGGTTCATAGAGATAGAGATAGATAGATGATAGATAAATAGATAGTAGTAAAATTTATTCTGTCGTTGACCAATATACAAATAACATGATAAAATAATAATTGCAAGATAGATAGATAGATAGATAGATAATAGTTAGACAGATAGACAGATAGAGAGAGGGAGGGAGACAGAGAGAGTACAGCTGGCCTTCCATATTCACCCTTTTTTTATCCAAAAATTCAAGCATCCATGGACTGAAAATATTCCCAAAAATACAAGTCGCAAAAAGCAAACCTTGATGTTGCCATTTTATATAAGGGGCACCATTTTCCTATGCCATTGTATTTAATGGGACTTGGGCATCAGCGGTGTGTCCTGGAACCAAAACTCAGCAGAGACATCCTCTGTCAGAGAGCTCTGGTGCCACAACAAACTACAAATCCCAGGACTCCATAGGATTGAGCCATGGCAGTTAAAGTGATGTCAAATTGGATTAATCCTGAGTCTATCTATCTGGAAAGCAGCCTTCCTCTCCTCCCGCTGCCCTCCACCTTTGTAAGCATTAATGTCTTTTCTAGTGAGTCCTGTCTTCTTCCAAAACTATCTAAGTTGATGGTCATCGTTTCAATGTATAGCAGAAAAGGCCACAGTTTACCGCTAGGCTTTGTAAAGAACTGATATAAGCTTATACAGAAACTTGAAGGGAATCAGTTGATCGCTGCATGTGGATTCTCTAAAAGAACCAAGTGAACAAATGATGCAAATAAATACCAGAAAGAAACAGATGGCTGCATGATTTCTTGTAAATATCCTGCAAATCATAATCATGTTCAGATCACCACTGGAGGCGGGATACTAGACTGTACCATTCCTCTGACCTTGTAAAACTGTTTGCATGTCACCTACAGATCATACTGTAAATTTTATTATGTACGATTTATTTTTTTCTTCCTAAAAACAAAAGCGCACAGATCAGTAAACTCAATTTAGAAGGAATACTGGTAAGCAGTCCTTTATAATTTGATTTAAAAATATGGGATTACGCGAGCATGGAAAGTGTAACCTGATCCCCTTTGTTAAAAGAAGTGAACTCGGTCATTGTTTCTTTAAAATTTAGATCTTTGTATGCAATGTTTTTTTTAAACCAAATGTGGGGGACAGTTATGATTTTGTAATTTAAATAAAATCATCATTGAAATGACTTATTTTTTTCAGTGGCTTAATTTTCTGATGCACAAAGACTAATGGTGAGACTTTTGTTCCGGAGAGATACGATCTACTGAAAGCTTCTCTGTGAAAAGAAGGGGAATTGAACACTTCCCATAAATGAACTGAGCTTAAGTTGGACACCTCTCATTCATTTCAGTTAGATTTGTGTAAAAACAAAGCAAAACTTTCTCCAATGAAGGCCGCCCATCATTTGGCCATAGGTTATATTTACTAGAAATAAAATAAAAGTCGGATGCTCTTGGACCAAGAACAGACAGAAGGACTGCCTGCAGAATATGGAGACCAGCAGCAAAAGATCAATATTGGTTCAACATCATTTTCAGGAGAGAGTTGTAAGAGTTAGTCAGATTGAGACGTTATGTTGTATTTTAATTATTGTTATACTATAGTATTTTGGATTATGCACCTCGTATTGCTGCGTCTAGTATCTTGGATTATGTTTACTTTAAGACTGTAAATCATTGAATTATTGTTTATTTCGAGACTGGGATGGGGATATGAAAGAATTAATTTGCAGTTTTAATTGATTTGCTATATTACTTGCTATGTATTTTGTATTGTATTTGATATACATTTGCATTCCTATTTTTAAATCGAAGCTGTTATTTGTTATGCATTTTTGCTGTTGTTGTAACCCGCCTGGATTCTACGTGATTGGACGGGCGATAAATCTATTATTATTATTATTATTATTATTATTATCATCATCATCATCATTATCATCATCATTATCATCATCATTATTATGCAGAATGTATTGCCTGTCTAGTAGGGTTTAGTGACCATTCTGGGTGGCCATGTACAATCTTGAGCAACTACATAGTAGTCAGGGGGCAATTCCCAACCACAATCGGTGGGCAATGAAATGATGAGAGGAAGACAGTATTTTGTGATAGCTATCGCCAACGCTGCTATTACCAAACTTTTATGGTAATTTAAAAGCTTTGTGTGATAACGTCCTTCATCTTCATCTTACTTCAATTGCTGCAAACTGAGTTCAAAGTGCAAAAGTAGATTGCGATCAGTTTGTATGAGGAGGGGAGAGGTGAAATCTTGCTCTTCCCAGGAGGCGCAGGCAAAAGCAAACTGCTGCAGCCTCGCCTAGCTTGTGTGTTCCTCCTCGCAAATAACTTATTGCCGCTTTGACCACGCACAGATGTTGCCTGGCCACATGTATCCCAGTTTTCGTCTATGAAATGTTGGAGGGCATGCGGCTGTGGATGTATATAATGCAGGGCCTCTAGATGGAGAACTGCACCTTCTTTTGATTTGACAAGTGCTCAGTTGTGTTCTGTTTGAAAACATTCCTCTGCGTTCTGGGAGATTAGAGGAAAACATTGGAGTCATAATTTAAGCATTACGGGGAGGAAAAGAGATTGGGAGGTGGGAGGAATCCAAAACGTTTCCTCTAGAACCACTTGATTCTGTGACCGAGCTGCAGTCTGTAAATCACACAATTATTCTCAGGCTGGACAGTCCCTCAATTGCGTTCTTCGTGACCCCCAAACAGCTATTGAATAAACACAGTGGATCAAGCAATGACTTCTGTAAACCTCAGTCCAGAGCACATGACAAATGCGACACACAGAGCCACTAAATTATTCTCCGTCCCCAGTTCCAGGATAATATAATGCAACCGCAAAGCTCTTCAGCATTTGGAGTGATTTGTTTAATTTCCAAGACGCAGATCCCAAAGGTAGTGGCTTAAAGGGAAAGTATAAAATGCAGTCTTGGGCTATATATATATATATTCAGAAAATTGGGGGCTCAAGGTTATTCCCCTCCCCTTTTCCGTAAATCCATTAGCCCATATGTGGAAGTGCTCTGAAGTCTATAGTATGTAAAATGATAGGAATAACCTGATTTGAGTGAAAACCCAGGACAGTGGAAAAGAGAGAAGCATTTCTTTGAAATAGTGAGGAGAAAGGGAAATCTAATCCCAATTTATGGACACTTGAGAGTTTTTCAGGATCTCATCTCATGGGTACTTGACACTTTTGTTCAATCCGATAACTTTTTAAGTGAGTCAAACCCATGCGCACCTCTTCGATTAATAGAAGGAGTGGAATGCGGCTCTGTTTTCATTTTCACACTTGTCTGAATTATGCGTTGTACTTCTCGGCTAGAAAAATAATCATTCATACATATATTCCTATCCAAAGGTATATTTTCAGGTTAAAATGCATACAAGCATGTGTATTTTAGAGTAAAGGACAGACAGAAATGTGTATGTTGTGCAAAAAAATAATATTATTAATGCTACAATAATGTGAATTTTTCATGCTTTTTTAAATAAAAGATCACAAATTGGTACACAAACGATGAGAGGGACTTAGGAAATGCAACACACAACTGCCATGGGTAGGACTGATCTTCATATTTGGTTCCTCTCCAGTTTGCTTTTGGGTTTGGAATAAAAACTTGCTTGCTCTGATGGACAGAATAAATAGCAAAGGAATCCACCTTCCCCAATTATAACAATGCAAGAAGGAAACAGCAAGAAGAAAATATAACAATGAAACGAAGGAAAAGAAATTACATATATATGCGTGTGTTTGTGTATACATACACAAACCAACACAAACCACTAGAAGAAGCCTTTGACTAAATAGTAACGAATCGCAAACACAGGTGTATCATGTAAATAAAAATTACCTAATTCAACTATGTTTGGCTGTTTATATGCACATGTAAAAGAAAAACTTACATTCAACACTGGGTTCAAAATATATGATTCCCTTGCTAATACATTTGTCACCACAACAATTGAATTGACTGTGGTTCTGTTTTTGGACATTAGCCTTGTGATTAATTACTGTATATTACACAATTGTTTTTTCTAAACTATAGTAACAGGCTTATATATACTGAACCAAGTGTGTTATGTAGCTTTTATGCTATATAAACAGCTATACCTAGCTGAATTAGGTAATTTTTATTTACATGATTCACCTGAATCTGTGGTTCGATACTATACACATACACACACACCTACTCATTGAGACAAAAGTTAAAATATAACCAGTAAACAAATATTTATATATAGCCAAGCTAACAATTCAGCTTAAAATTACTATACATGCTTTGACTTGCCAAGTCTTCAGTATTCGGAAGATTTGGTTGTTGTTTTGTGCCTTTAAGACGTTTCCAACTTATGGCAACCCTGAGATGAATCTATCATAGGCAACAATTATAATTCTGTAATGCTGGTAGTATACATTCTATAAAATAAATAAATCAAGTTAGTCAACAGTTGTTATGCAATGGTTAGGGGGGAAATACCCATGCAACATGAAAAAGAGGTTAAAATCCAGCTTCCCATCCTTCGATATTTGGATACTGCATCATAGATTGGACAGCTAGAGTTTAACACATTTTAAGGTTATTTGGGGTTTTCACCCCTAATCTTTGGACAGCAATTATTGTCTGGTTTGTCTTTTTATCTTCAACATGGACACAGCCAGTCTTATGGAATTTTAATTATTGCTTCTGGTGACTTATGGTGACCCTAAGGCAAACCTATCATGGGGCGTTTTTGGCAAGATTTGTTCAGACGAGGTTTGCCATTGCCTTCCCCTGAGGCTGAGAGCATGTGACTTGCCCAAAGTTACCCAGTGGGCTTCATGCCCAAGCGGGGAATTGAATGGTCTTCAAAATAGTCCAATGCTCAAACTACTACTACATCACACCTGATTTTTAGCTGGTTTTCTACCACGTCCAAATTGGATGCCAAGGGCAGCTGGTAGGTCCCATGTCGGTGGGATGGTGAGTCCATTTCAGATGTTAGTTCAAGGTGCTGAACCTTCTCCCCAAAATAGGTTCAACACCTTGTCTACCTCCTTTAACGCTATGCAACCTGGACTGTATCCATTACTCCACTGACATGGGACCCACCAGCTTCTGCTTCTTCAAGACAGGATCCACGACTTTCTTTCCAATGACAAAGCCTTCAAGACCCTGTGGTCATTTCCATGCCATAGTGAAGCAGCAGAGTAAAACTTGGTGGACTTCCTCCAAACTACATATTTTCCAGATGTCTTGGAAACAAACTTCCATCACTCTGAGGTGTGTTGCAAAGACTACTAAAATTAAGCAATATCCTTTGAACACTCTACAGTACCATCCAAATTCCAATTCCAATTCTAGTTGTTATTATTTATTACTACTGCTACCTTGGGTCGCATGAATGAAGTACCTAAGTGGGGAACCTGATCTTCAAACCATCCTTCTGCTTGACATGCATTTGTTTTGCAGAAAGGCTTTTTTAACAGTCTTCTGTAACTGTTTGCTGGATGAATGCCTGGGAGCTTCCGCCAAAGCAAACAAAAGCCAAGGGGAAAATTTCCCATTCCTATCAGCTTCGGATCAGTTTACAAACGCAGAAACCCTGCCACCGTTTTGCATAACCTTGTCAGAAATATTGGCCGATTGACTTTTGCCCTTTCTACCTTCTTGGACTTTCCTTGGCAGGGTACCACAATCTCTCGCACAAACTCAGAGCGCATATTATAAATAGACCCCAACACATCCTAGCCTAATTTTTAAAAGTTTTGCTTCCTGCAAAGTGAATGCACTCCACTTCCCTTTCAGTGTCTTCTGATAGAAAGCCCATTGGTGCAGCATAAATAGAAATTAATAATAATCAATAATCAATAATAATCAATAATAATGATGGCCAACAATTGTACATTTTGGGACATAGAGTGTGGAGTGTGGGGATCAAGCCCATCCATGTGTCTCCATGGGGCATCAGCCCTCCTCCCCAACACCCAGCATCAGTCATTTTGGAGTTATACATTATTCTCGAGCATTATCATCTTTCCTAAAGAGCCATATCATCTCATGATATGTTCAAAGTGTCATTGTGGTTTGAGAGCTAGCATAGCATAGTGGTTTGAGTGTTGGACTTTGACTCTGGAGACCAGGGTTTGATTCCCCGCTCAGCCATGGAAACCCACTAGGTGCCCTTGAGCAAGCCCCAAGCATTTCCGATAAGGGAATTCAGATGGCAAAAATAATCCAGACTGAATCCAGGATGCATCTCCATTGTTCACATGCATCCCGGATGCACCCAAGTAAGTTGCAGAGGCTGCAAAAAAACCCCACACTATCCACAGTTTTTAAAAAAAGATCCATATCATCAGTAATGTGAATAACCAATGCAAATAGACCTGAAAAGGCTTGAGATAAAACTTTGCATGCCTTCAACGTGTTCTGAATGCATTTGCATCATGGACTCCATTGTTTATTTGAATGTTTTCACATGTGAGCAACCAAACGTGCAGAGATGTACGTCGATGCAATTCCATAGTGTGAATGACAAACCCAGAACGTGTGAGTGAGATCACGGTAAAAATAATGAAGCGTGAAGAAGGGAATATTTAAGCTGGAGAAATGTTGTCGTTTCCCCAAATATCTTTTCTCTTTCTGTCCCCTTTCCCTCTTTCACACACAAGCATGATCATGTTCACATACAAATACAGACCACTGCATTTTCACCCACAAAAGTCCAAAGAGCTGTGACATAGAAGGCGTGCCATCCAACTATTTCAGATTGGCAGGGATAGTCCCTACTAATCCTCTCTCATTTCTCTCTCTCTCTTTTTTTTTCTTCAGCGTCTTTTAACATGTCCCAGTTTTTCTCTCTTTCTGTCTTCCACTTTCCCCTTTTTCCCCCAGTTTACATCAATTGCTGCAAAGTGAGTTCAAAGTGCAAAAGGAGTGTGCGATCTATTAACTCAGGTTGTTGGTGGGGAGGAGAGAGAAGAGAGGAATAATAATAATAATAATAATAATAATAACCTTCCCAGTAACCCCCCTCAAACACAAATTGCAACAGCCTCGTCTAATTTATCTGTTTTTCCGCAATAATGTTTACCATCTTGACCACAGTCTGATGTTGCTTGGCCACAAGCATCCCAGTTTTCATCTGTGAAATGTTGGAGGATAAGCAAAAGCATTAAAGGCTCTATTATGGAGACACTAGCAAATCTGGGCCTCTTTCCCTTGAGGTCCCCTGTCAAAATCAGCTACATCTAGTCATGAAAAACCACCTAAGGACCTTTCTGTACCGACCTTGACTCTCCCCATTATCCAGGGGTGGAACTTCTCCTTGCCAAGCAAATCCCCTGTTAACGTTGCGGAGATTTGAAATTTACGGCCGTGGAAGGTGTTGAGCCACCAAGACCAGATGGTTACTTACTAATTTGGGGCTTGTTTGGAATGGTTTTCGAATCTGACCACAACCCATCCACTTTGCAAGCTTGGAAAGGCCATAAGTTTAACATAACATAAGTGAAAGGCAGGCCACCTCCTGCTGGAAGCAAGAAGAGCCCTCCCTTCAACCACCATCTCGAGGGGAGAGAAAGGCAGGCCACCTCCTGCTGGAAGCAAGAAGAGCCCTCCCTTCAACCACCATCTTGAGGGGAGAAAAAGGCAGGCCACCTCCTGCTGGAAACAAGAAGAGCCCTCCCTTCAACCACCATCTTGAGGGGAGAAAAAGGCAGGCCACCTCCTGCTGGAAGCAAGAAGAGCCCTCCCTTCAACCACCATCTTGAGGGGAGAGAAAGGCAGGCCACCTCCTGCTGGAAGCAAGAAGAGCCCTCCCTTCAACCACCATCTTGAGGGGAGAAAAAGGCAGGCCACCTCCTGCTGGAAACAAGAAGAGCCCTCCCTTCAACCACCATCTCGAGGGGAGAGAAAGGCAGGCCACCTCCTGCTGGAAGCAAGAAGAGCCCTCCCTTCAACCACCATCTTGAGGGGAGAGAAAGGCAGGCCACCTCCTGCTGGAAGCAAGAAGAGCCCTCCCTTCAACCACCATCTTGAGGGGAGAGAAAGGCAGGCCACCTCCTGCTGGAAGCAAGAAGAGCCCTCCCTTCAACCACCATCTTGAGGGGAGAAAAAGGCAGGCCACCTCCTGCTGGAAACAAGAAGAGCCCTCCCTTCAACCACCATCTCGAGGGGAGAGAAAGGCAGGCCACCTCCTGCTGGAAGCAAGAAGAGCCCTCCCTTCAACCACCATCTTGAGGGGAGAGAGATGCAGGCCACCTCCTGCTGGAAGCAAGAAGAGCTCTCCCTTCAACCACCATCTCGAGGGGAGAGAAAGGCAGGCCACCTCCTGCTGGAAGCAAGAAGAGCCCTCCCTTCAACCACCATCTTGAGGGGAGAGAAAGGCAGGCCACCTCCTGCTGGAAGCAAGAAGAGCCCTCCCTTCAACCACCATCTCGAGGGGAGAGAAAGGCAGGCCACCTCCTGCTGGAAGCAAGAAGAGCCCTCCCTTCAACCACCATCTCGAGGGGAGAGAAAGGCAGGCCACCTCCTGCTGGAAGCAAGAAGAGCCCTCCCTTCAACCACCATCTTGAGGGGAGAGAAAGGCAGGCCACCTCCTGCTGGAAACAAGAAGAGCCCTCCCTTCAACCACCATCTTGAAGGGAGAGAAAGGCAGGCCACCTCCTGCTGGAAGCAAGAAGAGCCCTCCCTTCAACCACCATCTTGAGGGGAGAGAAAGGCAGGCCACCTCCTGCTGGAAGCAAGAAGAGCCCTCCCTTCAACCACCATCTTGAGGGGAGAGAAAGGCAGGCCACCTCCTGCTGGAAGCAAGAAGAGCCCTCCCTTCAACCACCATCTTGAAGGGAGAGAAAGGCAGGCCACCTCCTGCTGGAAGCAAGAAGAGCCCTCCCTTCAACCACCATCTTGAGGGGAGAGAAAGGCAGGCCACCTCCTGCTGGAAGCAAGAAGAGCCCTCCCTTCAACCACCATCTTGAGGGGAGAGAAAGGCAGGCCACCTCCTGCTGGAAGCAAGAAGAGCCCTCCCTTCAACCACCATCTTGAGGGGAGAAAAAGGCAGGCCACCTCCTGCTGGAAACAAGAAGAGCCCTCCCTTCAACCACCATCTCGAGGGGAGAGAAAGGCAGGCCACCTCCTGCTGGAAGCAAGAAGAGCCCTCCCTTCAACCACCATCTTGAGGGGAGAGAGATGCAGGCCACCTCCTGCTGGAAGCAAGAAGAGCCCTCCCTTCAACCACCATCTTGAGGGGACTTAATTGTCTAATTAACAAATTGTAAGCCGCTCTGATAGCTTTGGCTGAAGAGCGGGGTATAAATAAAATGTATTATTATTATTATTATTAACAGGCTCGTATATTAAATCATTGTGTGTGTGTGTTTCCTTCTTGCCTTATTGCGGAAGATTATTTGATTTACCCAAAAAACAAACCCCGGATAATTTACATCCCATTGTCTGATCATCTGCGCAGCCGGAGGGAAACTTAGGAAACTGAGATAATACTTTGGGGACCAATTTTTCTCTCCCGTGATCAAAATTGACTCATGAAAATACAGCTCATTCATCAGCACAGCTCACATTGAGTTTCTCCTTCCACAATAACATCTCTATCAATGCGTGCACTAAGTTTTCTGTTTAAAAGGCATTCGAAAACTGTTGACGTCCCCACCCATGCTCATTCAAATGCTGAATGCATCTACTTTTCTCCAAATTGGCTGGTCTCACTAGGCGTCTGGTCCATCACTTGCACTTATTTATTACTTTAGAATTAAAACCAGGAAATAATAACCAGCTTCCCTCGGGGGATGGTCTTTAAAAGTATGGTTTCGCTCGGCTTTATCCAGAGAGTTCATGCGGTTTTAATTTCCAATACAATCGCTCACTTAAGCGATTGACATCACTTTCCACAGAAAGTTGCTCGGCGGATTTTCCTTCTTCTTCTTCTTTGTTTTAATAAGATATTACTCTATCCTGTTGTCAGATGTTTGCTTTGGCCCGCAGTACTAATGATCTTAATGGTTGAGTTTCCAAACGCTGTTTTGATAAAATACTTAGGAAACGGTGACAAAAAAATGAAGATGGAAACACCAAGTACGACGGAATATGCTGTCCACCCTGGATTTTATTGTTCTGTATTTAAAATATCACAGCCTATCCCTGCTTTTGCTTTCTCCAACAGTCATATTTCTGAAGTAGCTTCCAGATGGGGAAAAATGGTCTCTGGAAATCTCGAGAATTTCCCGTTCTTTTTTTGGTTTTGATTGCGACTGTTCATTGACAAGTTGCAACCAGTCTCTTTCTTGAAATGGATGAGTTTCCATCCCTTTGCCTTTCCTTGTCTTCTCCCTTCCACTGATCCTAAGTCTCACAAACATCTCAGAAACAGATTTTTACTGATCTCCATTGAGACTTTTAAAATTATTATTCAGAAGTTATAGACAAAGTGCTAAATTGCTTTACCACAGTTGCACAAGTTAAGCATTAGGATCACTTTGTTTTAGTGCTCCTTTTCCTCTTACTTGCTCTCAATTGAATCTATGCCCTGGAAATAATAGTTACTACTTTACTACTTTAGAGATAGTACAAACACACAGGGAAATACAGAGACATTTCATCTCAGAAAATAATAGGGGAGTGGGAATGAAAAGTCTTTGTTTAGGCTGGGAGTTCCCAAGAAATGCTTCTATAAACATTATGTGGATTTCTAAACCAAAATCATTTTGCAAAAGAACAAAACCTGAAACTTCCAGGGATTTCTTTCCTTAGAAGTGCTCTGAGCTTTCATCCATTTGGAACAATGATGGTTCAAGTAACAAAATAAAACTTGAGTAACAGAGCCAGCGTGAAGTAGTGGTTTGACCATTGGACTATGACCTTGGAGATGAGAGTTCGATTCACCACTCGTCCATGAAACCCACTGCTTGACCTTGGGCAAGTCACACTCTCTCAGCCTCAGAGGAAGGCAATAGCAAACCTCCTCTGAACAAATCTTGCCAAGAAAACCCCAGGATAGGTTCACCTTAGGCTCTCCATAAGTCCAAAACAACTTGAAGGCACACAACAACAATAAGCACAAAGACTGGGAAGAATATCTGAGATTGGTAGTAAAGAGATGTCGAGGTATCCGTTTATTGATAAAGACAGATTTTACCCTAGATAAATTTTTGGACTTTATAGTAGACAAACTGTTGGACCTTTACAGCAGAAATGTTGTTTCATGTTTTGTTTCTTCACTCCCTATGTTGGATCTTCTCTTGGAGTATATGGCTACATTTTTCCAATGTATGCTGATGTTTTCTTTATTATTAAAGAATACTCATTAAAGAATCCAGAATCCAATGGAATATCTCTGTGTCTCATTGCATGCTGTATGCGATGACCAACAAGGGCAGGGACCTCCAAGTCTCAGTTGTCCCAACCTCTAGGCTCGAGATTCCTCCAGAGAGATCAAAACAGCTGCAACTTCCATTAGTTGATGAGAAGAAGAGATTTGCGTTTGGCCTCCCAGAAGAGAAGGTTTCATCAAGAACTTAAATTGAGGGGGAAAGAGGGAGGGAGAAGGTCAGAAAACAAGAGGCAACACACAAATAACCAGTCTATAAAATGCAAAATGATTGTCCCTGGGAGGATTAGGAGGGACACTATAACTCGAATGCTTCAGCAGCTGCTCTCTCGTTTCTACATCTGGTTCCAAAGGTAAGAAGGATGAAGAAAAGGATGCAGCAAAGTACTTGTTGCCATTGTCCCAGAGAAAAGGGAGAAAGATCCTATCAGGGGCATGGGCTGAAATGAAATATCAAGATGATTGTTCATGGCCAAGGTGTGCTTTCTGCATTGGTCCCAATGTGCAATGGTCACTTTGCTGGCTTCTCTACATAGTAAGGTCACAGCAGCCCCTTGCTAAATATGGACATTGCAAAACGGCCCAGTTTTATCTCCTACAGACATAAGTCCACTTATGTAGGTGTAAGTCTCATACTGAAATCCAGCCCTTATTTCTTTTTTGAGATAGCCCCCTTCCCTCCTAGAATGACACCTGAGACCTCTAACTATTTAAACATGAAACCAAACGAATCAAATCAAAACATAAAACAGATTAAAAATGCAGTTAAATCAACATGTCAGTAAAAGCAAGACCAACTTTCCACTTGAAAAGCTCTTTCCACTTCAATAGTCTAGCTTAACTGCCAGAAGGAGGAAAATAAGGATATTAATGATCAAGAAGAAGAAATCATAACTATCAGAAAAGGCGCTCAGCCACATTGATGGTACTGTTTGCAAACAACGAAATGAGAATTTAGGCCTGTCATTGGGTCTTCTTGAGTTTTAGAAGGAATGCATGATCACCAGCCTCCCATAGTTTCCCCCTTCTGAATTGGCAACTGAGCAGGAGAGTCAATGACTGGAGTTCTCATTTATAAGGCTATCATGTCAAAGTCAACTTGATGGCAAATAACTTTAAAAATGCAAGCTGGAATCCTGTTGGGGACTTGTGTCTTCAGGCAGGCTTAATGCTGAACATAAAGAAAACAAAAATAATGACCGCAGAGGAACTATACAAATTCAACCTAGACAATGAAGAAATTGTAATAGTTAAGGACTTCTCATACCTTGGTCAGAATGGAGACTGAAATTAAGAAATCAGAAGAAGGCAAGGAATGAGAAGAAGAGCCATGAGAAGAACAGACCCCATAAATTCTATCAGGGTTTTTTTAAGGCAAGCAATACTAACGGTGGTTTGCCATTGCCTTTCTTTGAATGCATCCTCCAATACGTGGCATTCCTTGAGGGTATCCCTTTCAAGTACTAACCAGGCCTGACCCTGCTTAGTTTCCATGATCAGATGGTGATCTTTTGCCTACACTAAGCTTCCAAGTTCTGGCGCCTTCATGGAGCATATTATAATGCATGGGAAATTTCGGATCCCGTCTAATCCATTGTGTGCTGCTTAGACCTTTCATTTTATCCCTGAACAATTGTTAACTCTTTCAGTGGAAAAACAGTTGGTAGAATTCATTTAAATCTTGATAAACGGTTGACTGATGATGTATCTGGTTACTGCAAAAATGGGCCAACTCCGTCCATAAGCTAGTGGAAAGTTTCACGTTTCCATCTTGCAACTTGTTTTTCTGCCAGGTTTCTCGCACCTCATTTCAAATCCATTACGTGAATAGGACGGGACAACCCCAGGTGAAATGAAGTCTGAACATTAAAAAAAGGAATCTAACCTGATTTGCAATGGTGTCAATCCAGAATGACCCCGTTGCGGTCGGAGCAGAACGTATGGCTTTCCATCTGACCGAAGGAAATGAGTCAGCACCTTCCCCTCCATCCCATAAGTGCAAAGGAGGAATTCTTTGAGATGGTTTGCCCGAAATGAGGGGTGTTTTATTGGTTTTTTAAATTGTGTATGATTTTCCTAAATACCTGCCTAGACAGCTGACGGGTTTTCCCTTCATTACATTTGACAGGTATGCCCTCCATTCCAACTCTATCAAGTGGTCTTCAAAATATTTTTTCAGATGCACAAGAGATTTCAGGGAGTTATTTTACATTACGCACACTTTCTATCCAGGAGCACAGGCTGTTGTTCTCTGTTCCACCATTCTTCCCCAGGGTAAGAATTGGACAAAATACACTGAGATGTCACTCAAATCCCACTCCCTCCTTTCTACTCTCCATTTCATTCATGTGGATTATTTTTACTCTCTTCTCGCTTTCTCTAATTCCTCTGTTATTGCACATTTTAAAGTGTTTTGCAGCCTTATGAGAAGTTTCAACACATGTTGAAGATTTCCCCCTTTGATGAACGGAAGAACTAGAGGCAATTTAGGGCCCTTTTCGGCGCTTCGGGGGAAAGCGTCTGTCAGAAAGGGTCTTTTATAGGAACTCTCAAAATGTCTTGCTGCCAAGGCTTATGGTGGGTCAGCTTATGGTGACCCTAACATGTAGCTATCCTTGGGTTTTCTTGGCAAGGTTTGTTGAGCGGTGGGATTTTTTCCTCTGAGGCTGAGAGAATGTGACTTAATAATAATAATAATAATAATAAT
Source organism: Urosaurus nigricauda (assembly GCA_034509955.1). Classification (NCBI taxonomy): domain Eukaryota; kingdom Metazoa; phylum Chordata; class Lepidosauria; order Squamata; family Phrynosomatidae; genus Urosaurus; species Urosaurus nigricauda. The sequence continues at coordinate 20,654,805 of JAOEGL010000011.1, read as the reverse complement.
AATAATGTTTTATTTATAGCCCGCTCCTCTGTATCCAATCGGAGCGGGTTACATCAATTAAAAAATGCAAGATAAAATATACATGACCCATACCCAACCACCCGCCCCTTAAAATTAAATTAAACTAACATCAATTAAAATGACATAATAAAAATTTCAATTTAAAACGGCAACCCATTGCATAGAGATCAGGGTCAAGATGTTAAAATGCTAATGGGAGAGCTTAACCCAAACAGAGCCGGGAGGTTAAGAACTTTCTGGGAAGGCCTGCCGGAAGAGATGCGTCTTCAAGGCTTTTTTAAAGCAATCAGAAGATGTAATAAGACGCATCTCGTCTGGCAGGCCATTCCATAGCCTGGGAGCGACAGCCGAGAAGGCCCTCTGGGAGGTCTGCGTCAGTCTAGTCTTCATAGGCTGCAATAAGTTCCTCCCAGAAGACCGGAGTGTGCGGAGGGGTTCGTATGGGAGGAGGCGGTCCCTCAGATAAGATGGACCCAAGCCATGTAGGGCTTTAAAGGTTAAAACCAACACCTTGTACTGCACTCGGAAACTAATCGGCAGCCAGTGGAGAGATTTGAGCACTGGTGTTATGTGCTCTCTCCTTGATGTTCCCGTGACAAGCCTGGCTGCCATATTCTGAACTAATTGAAGTTTCCGAGTTAGGCACAAGGGTAGCCCCATGTAGAGCGCATTACAGAAGTCCAATCGTGAGGTTACCAAAGCATGTACCACTGACTCCAGGTCCTTTGGCTCCAGGAAAGGGCGCAGCTGGCGGATCAGCCGAAGCTGATAACAGGCACTCCTGACCACCGCATTCACCTGACTAGTCATGTGAAGCGACGAATCAAGGAGTACCCCCAGACTGCGAACAGGGTCCTTCGAGGAGAGTGTGACCCCATCTAGGACCGGGAGGTGTATTCCCAATCCTGGCTTCGGTCCTGTGACAGTTAGCACCTCCGTTTTGTCCGGATTGAGCTTCAACCTGTTTTCCCTCATCCAATCCATTACTGCTGTAAGACAGTCATTGAGAGGAGAGACGCCATCTGAAGTCTGAGCCGACGATCTTGTCATGGAGAGGTAAATCTGAGTGTCGTCAGCGTACTGAAGACACTGAGCTCCATGCCTCCGAATGATCTCACCCAGCGGCTTCATGTAGATGTTAAACAGCATCGGGGACAGGATGGCGCCTTGAGGGACGCCACAATTAAGCTCTATCTTAGAAGAGCAACTGTCCCCGAGCCTCACCCTTTGGGATCTCCCGGAGAGAAAGGACCGGAACCACCGAAGTGCAGTGCCTCCGATCCCCAACTCTCTCAGTCGACCCAAAAGGATGGAATGATCTACCGTGTCAAAGGCCGCTGAGAGATCCAAGAGCACGAGCAGGGTCACACTACCCCTGTCAATGCTCAAGCGAAGGTCGTCGGCCAGAGCGACCATGGCAGTCTCAACTCCATGTCCTGTCCTGAAGCCCGTTTGAAATGGATTCAGATAATCAGTTTCATCCAAGACAGCTTGGAGTTGGGAGGCGACTGCTCTCTCGATGACCTTGCTCAAAAATGGGAGCAAGGAGACTGGCCTGTAATTGTTTTTATCCAAGGGATCAAGGGAGGGTTTCTTCAGGAGGGGTCTAACGGCCGCCTCCTTTAGACAAGATGGTAAAGAACCCTCCCTGAGGGACGCATTGATCACATCCCGAAGGAATGTTTTCACTGCGTCCCCTCCCTGGGCGACCAGCCAAGATGGACAAGGATCGAGAGGGCAAGTCGTCTTTCTCAAACTTCCAAGGAGCTTGTCCACGTCCTCGGTACTTGCAGGTTGAAATTCATCCAGTAAAGAAACAGCAACGGAGTTATCGGACACCTCACCTATGGGCTCTGACAAAACATTGACATTCAAGTCGGCCCTTATCCGAGAGATTTTGTCTGCAAAGAAGGTGTTAAACTCATCACAGCAGGCTGTTGTTGGGTCCAGTAGGGGATTTGGCGCAGGGGGCACCCGCGTCAGCTCCCCCACAACCCTAAACAGCTCTGCTGAGCGGGACTCTGCAGACGCGATGCGTGCAGAGCAGAAGGATCTCCGCGCTGCACGCAAAGCCTCCCGATAGGCGCGAAGATGCTGCCTATGGCGAGTTCTGTCGGAGAAGAGTCGAGTCTTCCGCCATTTGCGCTCTAGTCGTCGTCCAACCTGCCTCATCTCCCTGAGTTCCTCCGAGAACCAGGGTTTGCGATTTGGAGCGGGTTGGAGAGGACGCTTGGGGGCGATTGCGTCGAGAGCCTTGGGAAGATCAGTGTTCCAGGTATTCACCAAAGCTTCGACGGAGTCACCGGCGTTGCGAACCATTAAACCCTCTAAGGCCTTCTGGAAACCAATTGGTTCCATTAGTCTTCGAGGGCGGACCATTCTAATGGGTCCACCACCCCCGGGGGGGACAGAAGTGGCTTTTAGTTCCAACTTGATCAGGAAATGATCCGTCCATGACAGTGCGGAGGTTTTGGTTACCTCCGCCCACGGATATTCCTGTTCCGTACTAAAGATTCCATCGAGTGTGTGACCCGCGCAATGGGTAGGCCCATTGACCAACTGGGATAGGTTCATGCCTGTCATGGATTCCATGAACTCCCGAGCTGCTCCAGATAGATCAGAAGAGCTGGTCTCAAGAGGAATGTTGAAGTCACCCAATACAAGAAGTCTGGGAGACTCCAACAACAACTCAGAGACCAGCTGAGTCAGCTCAGTCAGGGAATCTGTTAGACAACGGGGTGGCCGGTATACTAACAGAATCCCCAAACTATCCCTGGTCTTCAGGCCAAGGTACACACACTCGATGTGGATCGTTTTCCGGACAGGTTTCCTGATCAAAGTTAGGTTAGTTTTGTGAACTATTGCCACACCGCCCCCCCGCCCACTTTCCCTTATCTGCTCACTAACCGTGTAGCCGGCTGGGAGGGCCTGCGCCCAGGTAGCAGCGCTGGCATCTCCCAGCCAAGTCTCGGTGAAGCATGCCAGGTCGGCCTGTTCATCCACGAGAAGATCGTGGATGATATGAGTCTTACCTTTGGCCGACCTGACATTGCAAAGGAGCAGATTAAGGGATTGTGGAATGGTTGGTACGCTCTCCATGTTATCTTGGGAAACAGGGTGAACTGAAGAAGGGATAGATATCAGACATCGATCCCTTCTTCTTTTGTAACATTTGTTCACTCTGTTGCCGCCATACCTTCCCTGCCCCCACACAACCTCAATTCCTGCTCCCAGGCTATTCCCGGCTCCATCATCTGGTGCTGGAAATGATTTATCCGTCAGAAGTTTCTGACCCAGAATAGGAGCTCCATGTCTAACAGACAATGGACAGATATTAACATTTTCCTGTCTAGTCAGCTCTCCCATTATAAGTATTATGCCTAAAAACAAAAGGCCCTGAGGTAGAATGTTCTCCTTTATGGCTAACCTAGCCATGCAATGATGACGGGGAAAGCAATATATGGAAATGTCTTAGCTCCTCCTCTTGCGGCCAATGCCGCGTTGTTTTGCTGAATGGAGGGGTGGCCTTGGCAGTCCCAGGTGTTGCTTTCTCCTTCCCCGCCGCCTCTCCGCGCTGCCTGACCTCTGCTGCCTTCTTGCCCAGGTGGAATTGGGGAAAAAGAAAGCTGCTTCTGGCTTGACTTGCTCAAGGTCACCCAATGGGTTTCATGGCCGAGGTGAGTATCGAACCCTGGTCTCCAGAGTTGTTTTTAATTATGCTGTAAAGTGCTGTGCAAAACTTACAGCACTACATAAATAAACCTAATAATAATAATAATAGAACAATACAGTTGAACAGAAAAAAAGGGGGTTACTTTTCAACTTTGCCATTCAAAAATTCCCTGCCAAAATAGTAAGCAATTTTGGCACAATCCTAATCATAATTTTTTTCTGTGAATTTAAGATCTCAGACCTATTTAACTTCATAATGAGCCTGATAAGATGGAGAATAGAATTAAAGCTATGCTCTGGGACATGATATTTGAACACATAAAGGAAAATAACTTAGGCATGATAAAGAAAGGGCTACTAGATATGCTTACTGCCAATTTTTGCTATAATTTATTTTTAAAAGGAAAAAAAAAACATTTATTAAGGCAGGCCCAGATTTCTGATAGCTACTTAATGGCTTGTGTGCACCTTTGGGAGCGCTTGGTGTACTGCAATCTGTATTTTGATTCACGGTCCAGAATTTCATTTTCTTTTTGCTAATAAATAAATTTCAAAATATAGCTAATATTACTTACAGCCCAACCCTATTGCATGTTGACTTGGAAGCTGGGCTCTATGGAGTTTAATGCTTCAAAGCGCACCAAAAAAACCCTGTAGTCCAAGCCATAAACAATGGTAATTACATGTGGCAATCAACCGTACCACAATGAAAGCAATATATATATATATGAATGAAATGGTAAAAACAGATCTGAAATGTTTCTCCCTGCTAAGAGGCTTTTTGAACTGAAGGGAACAATTTACGAACGTTCCACCTTGAAAGTGAAAAGTATGAAATTTATAAGCGCAGCACTGTATCCATTCGGAGCACTACGTCAGATGTAGATCGAAAAGATAAAGCGATCAGGCTCCTGATGAAGTGCAAGGGATCGGTAACACTGTAACTGTAACTAAGAACCCATATGTCAGCTCTTGCATTTATTTTACATTTTTCACGGGGGCCGGGAAGAGCCTCAGCAAACCAAATGTTCATCAAACGAAATTAAAGGCGCTATCTGTCAGAGACTGCTATCGGGTAATACCTATTCATCGCTGCCAGTTTTTGTGCATTGCACACGGTTCTTGCAATGCACAATTTGAGATTAAGCTCTCTCTCCCAATAAAGCGATAGTCCTTTATTGTTCCATCTCTCAGCCCTGCCTTTAACTCATCTTCCTCAATTCTGGTTTCTGCAATTCATTTTGGAACTGTAGCATGCTGTAGTATGCCATAGTTGTGTTGTGGTTGGAGCATTGAACTATGAGTCTGGAGATCATGGTCTGATTCCCATGCTGGGCCACGGAAACCCGCTCGGCAAGTCACATACTCTCAGCCCTTTGGGTCACCATAAGTCAGAAACAACTTGGAGGCACACAGCACACACACATACGAGCATGCTGAAGCTTTCAGGTAATACGAACCTTTTAACACACATGGATGCCGAACATAACTTGTGAATTCATGCACAGTATTTGAATTATTTATTTACTACTGAGGTATCAGCTTTGCACAGGTTGCATGTATGTTCTGTGCCTTCAAGTCATTTTCGACTTATGGCGACCCTAAAGCGAACCTATCGCGGGGTTTTCTGCAGTACGGATGCAGCCTCGGAGTCCGCACGTCTTCCTATTTATCTTCCTTTTACATGCTACATAGCACCTACATTTGCCCCAAGAGGAAAGAGGAGGATTTTGTTTTCACTGCACTGCTTTCCTCTTGGGCTGGTGCCATGCTTTAGCTGGCTGCGTACCCTCCAACGTTTCATTGATCAAAACCAGAGCATGTGTCCCTAAGCAACATCTGACTGTGGTCAAGACAACAAAAATTATTAATAAGGAGATGCGGCAACAGTTTGCTTTTTCCTGAATGGAGCAAGGGCAAGATTCAACCCTCTCCTCTTCCAGATTTCCATTGCATAGAGCCATCAAACTGCATTAATTTGGCAGTGCAGATGCAGCCCTGGTTTTTGTCTATGAAATGTTGGAAGGAGAAATCCTAGACTGTGTTCCTGTACAATCTGATTTTGGAGATGCACATGACATTTTCTTCATCTCAGGTGTTTTCTGAGAAGTCTCAGCCTTTCCAGAGACTTTTCATTCCTAATTCCCAGGTCATGGGTTTGAACGAAACTAGTATTTTTCCGAAATGAAACGTATCATTGCTTGGCTGTCTCCGTATCATCCCAGAACTAGCTGAGATGACTGCCACCAATAAACACAGTAATTGTTTCCACGGCACCGATTCAAGACAGAAAAAGCAATGGAGAGAAGAGTGTTCTGACTCATGGCAACTTTAAGGCAAACCTGTCACAGCGTTTCTGTAGCAAGTTTCTTCAGAGAGGGTTTGCCATTGCCATCCTCTGAGGCTTGCCCAGCTCACCCAATGGGTTTCTATGGCCAAACCAACTATAACTCCTGAATAATAATAATAATAATAATAATAATAATAATAAAAATAATGAAGGCTCAGTGGAAACTGATGAAAACCAGTTTCTGAAATCAGTGGCATCACTAGGGTGTGCAGATCATACTGGGTGACACCTAGCAGCAGTGAGGTGAACCAAGGCCCTTCCATGGAAAGAAAGGGATCCATTTCTTGTTGTGCCACTTCCTTTTGGCCTAGGAAACAGCCAATCACAGAGCTCCAGGAGTCCAGCCAATGAGAAGCTGGCTGGGCAGGGCTATATAAGAGCCTTGACAGAGAGCGAAAGGTGATATCACAAGTTACCATGCTGGGTGATACCATACTGTATCCCAGAAGGTCCACGGGGATGACACCATACTGTATCCCAGAAAGTCCATAGGTGTGATGCCATACATTATTAGGTGACACCATATAGTACTTTTTCCTTGAAGGCCCATGGGGGTGACACCATAAATTGTCGCACTGGGTAACACCATACTCTGTCCCAGAAAGTCCATGGGAGTGACATCCACACTGGGTGACACCAATCTGAAATGTTGTGATAGTCTAGATGTGACATGGGAGGGGGAAGATGAAGACCCCAAGGAGGATGGAGGGAAACCCAAGATATTTCAAGAAAAAGTCTGACACAAACTGGGAAATATTCAGGTAAAATTGGAACAAAAAGAATCGGAAAGTCTTGATACTTCCAAGGACTTTTCACCCTTCTGGAGGAGCCCTTAAACTAAAAAATAAAATAAGATTCACCACCTTTGTTTCAGAAGCATCACAACAGATCTGCCTTCCAGATCTTCCTGGGGAGAGCATTCTCTCTGGTCATCATCAAACAACAGTAAGATTACAGAAAGGGTTTATTCTATGGTGTTTATCATACGACGGAATTTGGGGGTATAATGCAATGAACGCAATCATGGGGTTTCATGTTATTGCGTATGAGTGTATTTCATGCAATTTCAGGCAATGGGAAGTCATTCTGAACACAATCATGGGATTTCACGTAATTGCGTATTAGAGTATCTCACGCAATTTCGGGCAATGGGAGGGTCATTTTCGGGAAATGGGAAGTCATTCTGAACACATTCTGAATTTCCTCAAATTCGCAAAACTAGCGAATTGACATGAATTCGAATTGGCTCCATTTGCAATTGAGAAAAATTCCTCCCATGTAATAAACTCCTCAGAAGAGTAAGGCTTTCCATACCCACTGGATTATTTTTTCCTTAGAAAAAGAAGAATGCTGCATTAATATGACCTAAGCCTCCAAACCATTCCTGATTATATCATCCCCAATCATGTTTTGTTTAATACTTCTCCGTAGGAAATTTAAAAGAGGTTTGGTTGATCCCTGGCCAAGTTCTCCCCTTTCCTCAAATGTGTTGCAGTGCGAAGGAAATAAAAGATTACTTGAAATGCTTTTTTTAAAAAAAAATAACATGTCATCTCGGCAAGAGATAACGGTTTCTTCATTATCTTCCTCAGCTGGCTTCAATCAGTACTGATAAGGGAACAAAGAAAGAAAACAAGTGCGTACACTCTTTAAAAAGCCACATTTCATCCATGAATCGTAACGCTCCATCATCACCAGGACTATGATCGCATTTCCTACATTTTTATATCTCAGAAGCGGGAGGGAAAAGAAACCCTCATATATTTAGAACAAATGTCAGAACAAAAAGCTTATGGAAGATTCCTATCGGTGAATATGTACCGCAGAGTTTTGTGACATGTGGTCGGGGGGACCATGCTCAGCCTGTCGAGAATCCCAGCTTTTCTTATCTTTGCAATCAAGTTGCTAGTCCTTATGGATTAAAAAGAAGTTTGAGACCACATAAAGTTAATGCCTTACGAAAGCTCCATGGATTAATATGGCTTTTATGGATCAAGGAGTGGGATGCAAGGAAAGGGGGCACTCTCCAGAACTTGTTGCTCTTCTCATGTGCTGTCACCATTTTGGAAAAAATATTCCAGAGGTTGAGAAATGTTGCCTCCCTTAAAACATATTTTGTGCACTCTTTGGCCTATTCTTGCTCTCTTTCCAGCTCAATAATTCAACTTGCTCACACTAGAATGAGAGGCGGGAGTGCGAAAGAGGCTGAGGCTGCCTCCACGCTGCAGAAATAATCCGGTTTGACACCACTTTAGCTGTCATGTCTCAATGCTATGGAACCCAGATTTCTAGTTTTGCGAGATATTTAGGCTGCGTTCACACAGGAAAAATAAACCGGTTTAAGTGCCATGGCTCAATGCTGTGAAATTCTGGGAATTGTAGTTTGTTGTGGGGCCCAGAGCGGAGCTCTGCTCCGCTCTGAGCCCCACAACAAACTACAATTCCCAGAATTTCACAGCATTGAGCCATGGCACTTAAACCGGTTTATTTCTCCTGTGTGAACGCAGCCTAAGTCTTCTCTGGCAGAGACCTTTGAGGCCGCCGCAAAGTACAATTCCCAGAATTAAGCCAGGGTAGTTAAAGGAGTATCAAACCAGATTATTTCTGCAGTGTGAATACAGCCAAAATCTCCATATTTCTTTCTGGTTGTAGAATAGGGTCAGGGTGATGTTTCTCTCTTGGCCAAACTGGGTTGCTTTGTTTCCTTTAGGGTTGAGTTTATCCAACTGTACTTACTTTATAGTCATTTCACAAGGGCCCTAAGAGATCCCATAGAATTGAAATGATACCTTCCAACATTTGAGATGAAAAAACGGGACCTGTGGGGCTAAGCAACATCAGTATGGAGTTTATCAGACCACGGAAATTGGAAGTGTAATCTAATGGCAATCCGAACACAATCATGGGGTTTCACGTTATTGCGTATTAAATCATCTCATGCAATTTCAGGCAAAAGGGAAGTCAATTCGAATACAATCATGGTTTTAACCTTATTGCGAATTAAAGCATCTTACACAATTTCGGGCAATGGGGGGTCATTTTCGACTAATACAAAGTCATTCCGAATGCCTTCCGAACGCAATGGGATTTCACGTGAATTTGCTAAACTAGCAAATTCACGTGAATTCGAATTGGCTCCATTCGCAATAAAGAGAAATCCCTGATAAGTTCCTGTGTTCAAACAAGATAAATAAATAAAGTGCAAAAGCAATTAATCTGAAGAAGAGAGGAAAGGGAAGGATATTGCTTTTCCCAGTCGACTCAGGCAAAAGCAAACTGCTGCGGCCTTTCCTAACGTGTCTGTTCTTCATCATTAATGCCTTTTCCCACCTCTGCTTTTCACGCTGCAGAAATATAGCACTATGATTCCGCTTTATCCGGTCTGGCTGCATCCTATGGAATCTCAGAGTTTGTAATTTGGAGAGGTACTAAAGCTCTCCGGCAGAGAAATTGAAGCATTCATCCTTTCTTGAACTACAAATCCTACAATTGCATAAAAATGTCCCCGCGGCACTCAAAGAGGAATCATTGTGCTCTGATTCTGTAGTGTGAAAGGGCACCAGATTGGAAACAGGTTTCTTCCATATTTCTGCGCATTAATTCCCGTGTCCGACTATTCCATGGCACACGCGCGTAAGTGTGCAAAAAGCAAGATGCGACTCGATATTTGCGAATGCATAAGGACTAGCAACACGTAATCTCTGGAACGCGGTCGGATTTATTCCCAAAGTGACTGCTTGGAATATTAAATATGGGGAAGGGACCCTTCATTCACATTCATTGCCAATACTGCAAAATGCAGACTTTTTAAAAGAATTCACATAGAGAAATCCGCTTCTATTCAAAGGCCTTATATTCAATGGTATTAGGCTTACATTCAATGGCCTTAGAAACCAAGCAATATTGGGTTATGTCTGAAAGCAACGCAGCGCTCCAGAACCTAAATTCAACTTTTAAAACATCAAATGCTTTCCAGCTTTACTTTTGAAATATAACCTAAAAGGACCTTTCATAAAAGTCTTGGAACCCTTTTAGCACTGCCTTGATAAAACCAGTTTTGTGTGTTTGCGTTTGTCTGTGCATCTATATTGTAATGAAAGTACTTACACACCACTGCTTCAAAACTTTGGTTTTATTCTCCGAAAACTTTATACAGATCTATCCAACTCACTGGTCCCTCTTAAACTCCTACAATTAATCAGCTAGGATTTCTAAGAACCATGTAAAAATATACTTCAAATATACTTAATTTGGGAAAGACCCATCCGTTGTTTGCAAACAGAGTTTTCGTCAGCGTCTGTCCCTCAATCTTGATTTTATTTATTTCCTTTTTTAGCCTGCTTTTCTACTCAGAGCAAAAAAGGCACCTAGCAAATATAATTTAAAATGACAATAGAAACAGACGAAGAAGAAAATATATCCGGGGTAGCCCTGTTGACCATACAGTAAAGTGCAAAAAGATCCAAAAACCCACAAGACAGCAATACTTTTATAGGACCAACTCAAATGCATCATGTATTTTGTGCATTTGGGTTGGTCCAATAAAGGTATTGCAGCTTTTGTGGATTTGGGTTGTTATTGTACTCGCTTGCATCATGTATTTTGTACATTTCGGGTGGCCCCATAAAAGAATCTCTGCTTTTGTGGATTTTGGGTGTTATCGTACTTGCTTGCATCATGTATTTTGCTTGCTTGCATGGTGTATTTTATGGATTTTGGGGTCGGCCCCATAAAGGTATCCCTGTTTGGTGGTGGATTTTGGGTGTTATTGTATTGGGTCCAATACAGTTATTGCTGGTTTGTGGATTTTGGATATTACTGTACTTGCTTGCAGCGTGCATTTGGGTTGGTCCAAAAAAGATATTGCTGTTTTGTGGATTTTGGATTATTATTGTACTTGCTTGCATCATGTATTTTGTGCATTTGGGTTGGTCCAGTAAAGTTATTGCTGTTTTGTGGGTTTGGGGTCCAATAAAGTTATTGCTGTGGATTTTGGATGTTATTGTACTTGCTTGCTTCCTTCCACTGTGTTTGGTGGATTTTGGATGCTATTGTATTTGGTCCAATACATTTATTGCTGGCTTGTGGATTTTGGATGTTATCGTACTTGCTTGCATGATGCGTTTTGCTTGTTTGCACGGTGTATTTTGTGCATTTTGGGTGACCCCATAAAGGTATCCCTGTTCTGTGGGTTTTGAATATTATGGTTCTTGCTTGCATCGTGGATTTTGTGCCTTTTGGTTGCTCTGATAGAGGCATCCCTGCTTTGTGCATTTTGGATATTATTGTACTTCCTCGCGTCACATACTGAGTTCATATTGGTTGACCCAATAAAGGTCTCGTTTTGCAGGTTTTAGAGGAAAAAGACATTTTTAAAATATAAATAAAATGACACATTATGTCTACAGAAAACCAGGAATTGCAATGGTCTTTTCAGCCATTGCAATTCCTGATTTACTGTAGACATCATGTGTCATTTTATTTATTTTTTTAATTTAATTTAATTTAATTTAATTTATTAAAAGAGGCTTCAAGAAAGATGGAGTTGAGTGATGCGCTGGATTCCTCATCGCCACATGGATATAAATATTGAATACTGAATATTTGTTTTAATTATTGTAATCGTTTAATTCTGTTTTCATGTTCAATTTTTGTATGTTTTTAATTGCATTGATTTTTTAAAAAATGTTGTAAGCTGCCCTGCGTCCCATTTGTGGGGAAAGGGTGAGATATATAATATAATAATAATAATAATAATAATAATAATAATAGAAAAATACAAAAAATACAAGTTTCTCTTTTCTGCACAAAGAATGTGCAAATCAATTCTTTCCCCTGTTCCCTAAAATTAATTTGGTTGTCAATGTATGTTTTGCAAATTTTAAATGTTTTTCACTGTTTTTATATAGTTTATGAGTTTTGATTGATTGATAATAATAATAATAATAATAATAGCAGCAAAATGCAAAAAATACTTGATGCAATCAAGTACCATAATATCCAAAATGTATCCAAAATTGGGGACATATTTTTTTGGATAGAAATGTTGCCATCAGTAAGATCATGACTACTGTACTTTTCTTTGGGAGGAAAGGAATTCAGGACAATTTGTAGCCAGAACAGAACTTGCGTTGGGTAACGAACGTTCTTCCGTTTGCATGGAACGAGTTCCAGCCGTTCATATATATATATATATATATAATTTTTAAAAATTTTCAAAAATAAAAGGATATATATATATATGTGTGTGTGTGTGTGTGTGTGTGGATATATATATATATATATGGATACATATATATATATATATATATATATATTTTATATAATTTTAACATATGATTTGCTTTAATTATTGTATTCACTTATTTCTGTTTTCATGTACTATTTTTGTATATTTTTAATTGTATCGTTTTTTAGTGTTATCAGCCGCCCTGAGTCTTTGGAGAATGGTGGGATATCATCATCATCATCATCATCATCATCATCATCATCATCATCATCATTTGTATACCAACTTTCTCCCAGAAGGGACCCAATGTGGCTCACACATAAAGAAACCTTTTTAAAACAACAAGAACATTACAATAAAATTTAAAACAGTCAAAATCATATAATGATAGAAGCTGAAGAGCATAATAAGTATATTATTATTATTATTATTATTATTATTATTATTATTATTATTGTCCAAAAGCCAGGACCAATCCATTGGTCTGCACACTTTTTTTGGGAATCAGCCAAGGGAGAGTCTCTATTATTATTATTATTATTATTATTATTATTATTATTAGGTGTTCTTTACCTAAGTTTGGGGCTGAAGAAAGCTGCTAAAATAATTTTTTTTAAAAATAGGCAGTTATGGAAAGGCATATATTCCCTTTTTACATAAAGCCATAAAGCCAAAAGTGGTCAGCCAAAATGCACAAAATGCATCATTCATGCAAACTTCAGTGCATTTCTAAGCTTTGCATTTTGGTGTTTTTTTGTGCATTTTGTGCAAAATTTTTGTGCAAAATTTTTGTGGAAATAGATCCAAGTGCAATAAGATCCCAGATCCACAAGGACAGGGATCCCTTTATGGTCCCAACAACCCAAATGCAGTCAATGCAAGTCTGTTGTGCATCACATTGGGACTCCTCTTTGGTGCATTTTTGTAGCCTGGATCCACTTGATCCCCATCTGACTCTCCAAAATTAATGTCTCACAAAACTAGAGCTCCCAGTTTTTTCCTCTAGCATTTTTGAGCCAGGGCAGTTCAAGCGGTGCCAAACCGGGTTATTTCTCCAGTGTGGATGCGACCTCAGGCGAAGGGAAGAGACGAATGCAACAGATAAATCCAAAGCTCTTGGGTTGTTTGAAATGGCTTGAATCTCTTCATAGGGATTTTACTCTCTTCTTCCTCCTTCTCTTTCTCTTTTTTTCATCTTCTTCCTTCTCTTCTTCCTCCTCCTCTTCTTCTTCAACCTCCGTTTCCTCCTTTTTCTCTTCTTCCTTCTCTTCTTCTTTCTCTGCTTCCTCCTCCTCTTTCTGTTTCTTCTTTTTTCTCTTCTTCCTTTTCTGCTTCCTCCTTTTTCTCTTCCTCCTCCTCTTCCTCTTCTTCTTCCTCCTCCTGTTTTTTTTTCTCTCTTCCTCTTCCTCCTCTTCCTTGTTTCTTCTTTTTCTCTTCTCCTTTCTCTTCTTTTTCCTCCTCCTTCTCCTCTTCCTTGCTCACCCAGAGGGGTGGAATATAAATAAATATTTATTATTGTTATTATTATTATTATTATTATTATTATTAATTTCTGTTTCTTCTTTATCTCTTCCTCCTCCTCTTTTTCCTCCTCCTCTTCCTCCTTTTTCTCTGCTTCCTCCTCCTCTTCTTCCTCTTCCTTCTTTCTCTCTTCTTTCCTCCTCCTCCTCTTCCTTCTGTTTCTTTTTTCCCCTCTTCTTCCCTCCTCCTCTTCTTCTTCCTCCCCTTCTTCCTCCTTTTCCTCTTCCTCTTCCTCCTCCTCCTCTTCCTCTTGGCTTTCCAGGCGAAGCGGAAGCGGGAGCCTCGCCTGATGCGGATCTGGAGCGTGGTCACACGGGAACCAAACCGGTTTCAGCCTCCTGCTGCAGTGTAGACGCTGCAGCCAGCCCTTTGGGCGCTTCAGACACCGCTGCAGATCCAGGGACAGCAAAAGCGGTGTCGAATCGGGTTATTTCCCCAGCCTGGATGCAGCCTGTCATTGGGACATTAGTAAAATGATGATGTTGATGATGATGATGGGGAGGAGGAGGTAGGAGAGAAAAAGAAGAAACAGAAGGAAGAGGAGAAAGAGAAAAGAAGGAAGAAGGGAAGGAGGAAGCAGAGGAGGAGGAAGAGGAGGAAGAAGAGAAAAACAAGGAACAGACCTTTTGCGGCTGCAAATTAATAATAATTATAGTTACAATTATACTGGTTTTATCTTAAATATAATTATAATTACAATGTATATACTCTTAATTATAATTATATATATATATATATATATGTAATATAAATATATATAATTATATATTTATTATAATTATAATAATACTGTTTTTATCTTTTGGAGGAAAAGACGGCATCAAAATGAAACGACGGTGAGGATGATTTGTTTTTTTAATCTCGTGAGCCGCCTTGGTCCCTTTTTTGGACGGAAAGGCGGCATAATAAACACGAAACGAAAATAAATGTTAAGGCCGTATTTTAAACATCACTGGAGCCGCCTTGGGCCGCTTTTAGAGGGAAAGAGGGGCATAGAGGTGAAATAAGTGAAATAAACGATGATGATGATGATGATGATGATGATGATGATGATGATGGTGGTCCTTCTTGGGTCCTTTTTTGGCCCAAAGGGGAGTCTATAGAAAGGCTTTTGCGAAGGGGAGGAAAGGGATGGAGGGAGCGGGGCCTTTGGGGTTTCTCTCCTCCTCCTTTTCCTCCTTTTCCCCATCCCTCCATCCTTCCCTCCCTTTCCCTGGGACCCCCCTCCTTCCCTCCCTTCCTCCCTTCCCTTCCTTTCCTTTTAAGGGCTCCCTCCCTCCCGACTCTTCCCGAAACCAAAACGTTTTGGCGGCTGCCGGCTCGCACCGGGCTCTTCTTCGGGGCTCCTTTCCCCGGCCTCGACCCCTCGGACCCTCCGGAGGAGAAGGAAGGGAAGAAGGAAGGAAGGAAGGAAGGAAGGGAAGAAAGAGAGGGAGAAGGGAAGGGAAGGAAGGAAGAGGGAAGGAAGAGAAAGAGAAAGAGAGGAAAGGAAAAGAAGAAAGAGAGGGAAGGAAGGGAAGGGTAAGAAAAGAAAGAAAGGAAAGGAAAGAAAGAGAGAGAGGGAGGGAAAGGAAAGATAAAGGAAGAAAGAGAGAAGGGAAGGGAAGAAAGAGGAAAGGAAGGCACGAAGGAAGGGAAAGAGAAAGAGAGGAAAGGAAAAGAAGAAAGAGAGGGAAAGGAAAGGAAGGGAAAGGAAAGAAAGAAAGAAAGAGAGAGAGAAAGGGAAGGAAAGGTAAAGGAAGAAAGAGAGAGAGAAGAGAAGGGAAGGAAGGAAGAAAGGAAAGAAGGAAGGGAAAGGGAGGAAAGGAAAAGAAGAAAGAGAGGGAAAGGAAAGGAAGGGAAGGGTAAGAAAAGAAAGGAAGGAAAGGAAGAGAGAGAGGGGGAAGGAAAGGTAAAGAAAGAGAGGGAGAAGGGAAGGAAGGAAGAGAAAGAGAGGAAAGGAAAAGAAGAAAGAGAGAGAAGGGAAGGAAGAGGAAAGAGAGAGAGAGAGAGAGAGACAGGAAAGGAAAGGAAAGGAAGAAAGTGAGAGAAAGGAAGGGAAGGAAGGGAAGAGAGTGAAAGAGGCAGGAAAGAAAGAAAAAAGAGAGAGGGGGAGGAAGGAAGGAAGGAAGGAAGGAAGGAAGGAAGGAGGGCCGCCTGCCTTGGGGATGGGGGGCCCAGAGAGCGGGGCCGGTTGAAGGAAGAGGAGCCGAGGGTCCCTTCGGAGGAAGGAAGGGAGGGAGGCAGGCGCGGTCTCTGTCTCTGTCGGGTGCCGGGATGGCGCTGAGCTCTCGGGCCCAGGCCTTCTCGGTGGAGTCCTTGGTGGGACAGAACGGGGCCAAGAGGAGGAAGGCCTCCGGAAGAGCCCCCGGGGAAGAGACGCCAGACCCCGGACCCAAGAACCAGGGACCCGGTCGGTCAGCAAGGCTTTGCTCTCTCGCTTGCTTCCCTTCCTTCCTTCGTTTCCTTCCTTACTTCCTTACTTTTTCCTTCTTCTTCTTTCCTTCCTTCTTTAATTTTCTTCCTTTGCTTCTTCCTTCCTTCCTTAATTTCTTTCTTTACTTTAATTACTTTCTCATTTCTTTCTTTCCTTCTTCCTTTCCTTCCTTTCCTTACTTACTTACTTTCTTCCTTCTTTCCTTCCTTCCTTCCCTCCTTCCTTCCTTAATGTAATTACTTTCTTCTTTCTTTCTTTCTTTCTTTCTCTCCTTCCTTTCCTTCCCTCCTTTTCCCCCCTTTCTTTCTTTCCTTCTCCTTTCCTTCCTACCTTCCTTCCCTTCTTTACTTACTTTCTTCCTTTTATTTTCCTTCCTCCCTTCTTTTCTACTTCCTTCCTTCCCTCACTTATTCCCTTCCTTCCTTTCCTTCCTTCCTTTCTTCCTTCTTCCTTTCCTTCTTTCCTTCCTATCATTATCATTTCCTTCTTTCCTTCCTATTATTGTTATTATTATTATTATTACTATTACTATTATTATCTTTATCATCATTATCATTATCATGATTATTATGATCATTACTATTTTTTATTAAAATCACTATTATTATTATTATTATTATTATTATTTATTATATTGGATGGGATATTTTTAAGGCTGCCTTAGAGTCACTTTGGCATGTTTTTTAATTGTAGTCTTCTTTAATTATAAGAATTGCAATTAGGAATTTTTAAATGGGAAGCCTCTCAATTTTGGGGGGTAAAGCGAGAATAGAAATAAAGATAACAACAATAATAATGATAATGATGATAATAACAATAATGACGACGATGATGATAACAATAATGATGATGGATCATCATCATCATCATCATGGTAATAATAATAAGAATGGTGATTTTAATAAAAAATAATAATGATCATAATAATCATGATAATAATGATGATAATAACAATAATAATGATAATAATAATCATGATAATAATGATAATAATAGTGATCATAATAATCATGATAATCATGATAATAATAGTGATCGTAATAATCATGATAATAATGATGGTAATAAAAATAGCAACAATAATAATTATGATGATGATGACGATGATAATTATTATTATTATTATTATAATGATGATGACCATGATCGTAATGATGATAATAATAATGATCATACAAATGATAATAACAACAAATAAAGATAATGATGATGATGATCATTATGATGATCATGGTGATGATGGTGATTATTATTATTAATATGATAATAATAAGGATGATGATAATAATAATGATGATGATCATAATGATGATAACAGTCATTATAATGATGATGGTGATTATTATTATTATTATTATGATAATAATAATGATCATAATGATGATAACATTCATTATAGTAATGATGATGATGATGATAAGAACGATAATAATAATAATATTAATATTAATAAGATGACGAAGAAGGAGAAAAATATACTGGAAGTGAAACGAGTGGTTTCCTCCTGAATATTATTATTATTATATTACTCCCAATGGAAGTAAAACCGATTGAATCAATGGGATTTACTTCTGGGTCGATCCACCTTTGAACAACTGTGAGCCGCCTTGGGTCCCTCCTTTTGGGAGAGAGGTGGCATACCAATGAAATCAATCAATCAATCAATCAATCTAATCAATCAATCAATAAACAAACTCGCCTACTTTCAAGCTAAGGCAAAAGGTCTCAGGATTCCCAAAAGCTGCAAACTTTGGCATCCCTTTCCTCTTTTTCCAAATCTGAAGGGTGATGATTGCTGCCCAATATTTATTGATTGATTTCATTCGTATGCCTCCTTTCTCCCAAAAAGGGAGCTTACAAAATGAAAAATGGAAAGAAAAAAAATTTTTTTTTAATTCAAAGTATCCAGTGGTGGGGAGTTCCACAGTTCCTTCTCCATCCAACTTTCTTTGTTTTATTTCTTGGCAGAGAAGAAATCGAAAGGAGAAAAGGCCCTTTCTCTCTTCGAAGAGACCAAGCAAGGAGAGATCCAAGTGGATTTACAAGGATCAGAATTGTGGAAGAGATTTCACGAAATTGGGACCGAGATGATCATCACCAAAGCTGGAAGGTAAGGCTTACAAAAGGGTGTGTGTTTGTGTATTTGTGTGTGTTGTGGGTCTCTTCAAGTCCTTTCCAACTTATGGGGACCCTATCCTAGGGTTTTTCTTGTGCAAACTTTTGCTTTTGCCTCCCAAATTAGGATTGCTAATATTCCAGAGGACAGGATCCAAATTCAAAATGACCTGAATTGGTTAGAAAACTGGGCCAAAGATAACCAAAAAAATGAATTTCAACACAAAGAAATGTAAGGTGTTGCATTTAGGGCGGAAAAATGAAATGCATAGACATAGGATGAGGGACACAAGACAACAAGTGAAAGAGATCTAGGGGTCCCAGTAGAGCACAAGTTGAACAGTGTGATGCTGCAGCTAAAAAGGCCAATGCGATTCTAGGCTGCATCAATAGAAGTATAGAGTCTAGATCAATTGAAGTATAGTGTATAGTGTCTAGATCTATTCTGCTTTGGTCAGGCCCCACCTGGAATAATCCTGCGTCCAGTTCTGGGCAAAACAATTTCAAAAAGGATGCGGAGAAACTGGAGCCATGTGTCCAAAGGAAGGCAACCAAAATGGGGAAGGGTTTAGAAACCAAAAAGGAGCTGGGGATGTTTAGCCTGGAGAAGAGAAGGTTAAGAGGTGATAGGACAGCCCTGTTTAAGTATTGGAAGGATATTGAGGAGGGAGCAAGCTTTTTTCCTGCTGCTCCAGAGAAGAGGAGCCGGAACAATGGATGCAAACTGCAGGAAAAGAGGTTCCACCTCAACATTAGGAAGATCTTCCTGAGAGTAAGGGCTGTTCGACAGAGGAATAGAGAGAGGAGTGTGATGGAGGTGCCATTTAAGTATTTGAAAGGATGCCATAATGAAGATGGAGGAAGCTTTTTTTCTGTTGCCCCAGAGACATGCAAACTATAGGAAAAGAGGTTCCAACTCAAAGTTAGGAAGAACTTCATGACAGTAAGAGTAGTTCAACAGAGGAATAAAGGAATGTGATGGAAGTGATATGACAGCCCTGTTTAAGTATTTGAAAAGGTGTCATGTTGAGGGTGAGGGAAGCTTTTTCTCTGCTGCTCCAGAGACTAGGACACAAAGCAATGGATGCAAACTACAAGAAAAGAGGTTCCAACTCAAAGTTAGGAAGAACCTTCTGACAGTAAGAGTAGTTCAACAGAGGAATAAAGGAATGTGATGGAAGTGATAAGACAGCCCTGTTAAAGTATTTGAAAAGATGTCATGTTGAGGGTGAGGGAAGCTTTTTCTCTGCTGCTCCAGAGACTAGGACACAAAGCAATGGATGCAAACTACAGGAAAAGAAGTTCCAACTCAAAGTTAGGAAGAACTTCATGACAGTAAGAGTAGTTCAACAGAGGAATAAAGGAATGTGATGGAAGTGATAAGACAGCCCTGTTAAAGTATTTGAAGAGGTGTCATGTTGAGGGTGAGGGAAGCTTTTTTTCTGCTGCTCCAGAGACTAGGACACAAAACAATGGATGCAAACTATAGGATAAGAGATTCCACTTCAACATTAAGAAGAACTTCCTGACAGTTTGGAGGTCTTTAAACAGAGGCTGGAGGGCCATCTTTTTTGTTTGTTTGTTTGTTTGTTTGGGATGCTTTGATTGTGAGTTCCTGCATGGCAGAATAAGGTTGGACCGGGTGGCCCTTGGGGTGTCTTCCAACTCTATATGATCCTCTGAGGCTGAGAGAGTGTGGCTTGCCTAAGGTCACCAAGTGAGCTCCCAAAGCTGAGCTGGGCATCTGACCCTGGTCTCCAGAACTTGGTCATTCCATACCATACTCTTGGGGTTTATCACACTAGGGGGCAAACAGGATTTAAACGAGAGTTAAACAGGAATTAAACAGGAAATGCCTTATGTTTAACATAGGACGTTTCCTGTTTAATTCCTGTTTAAATCCTGTTTGCCCCCTGTTTGCCCCCTAGTGATAGCGTGCTGGTTCCAACTTTTATCTACCATGGAGTCCAACACTCAAACCAATCCAAAATCCAGAAACGGTTTGCTTTTCGACAGGGTTCAATGCAATTAGCAGTTCCAGCAATCCGGCAGTTCCCAGTTTGGCTGTGTTTGGAAGCCTGGTCTTCCTAAAACCGCTATGATTCCACTTTAACTGTCATGGAGTCCAACTCTCAAACCACCCCAAATATATAGCCCAGCCAGAAATGGTTTTCTTTTCGACAGGGTTCAATGCAGTTAGTGTTTCCAGCAATTTGGCAGTTCCCACAGTTTTGCTATCCTTGGAAGCTTATTTTTTTTCCTTTTAAACCTCTGTAATTCCACTTTATAGCATTTCCAGCAATCCGGCAGTGTCCAATTTTGCTCTCCTTGGAAGCTTGGTCTTAAACCACTATGATTCCACTATAAATGCCATGGAGTCCAAGCCTTAAACCACTCCAAAATATAGCCCAGCCAGAAACAGTTTGCTTTTCAACAGGGTTCAATGCATTTAGCAGTTCCAGCAATCTGGCAGTTTCCAGTTTTGCTATCCTTGGAAGCTTGGTCTTTTCACACTGTACTCTTAAACCGCTATGATTCCACTTTAACTGTCATGGAGTCCAACATTCAAACCACTCCAGAATATAGCCCATCCGGAAACGGTTTGCTTTTTGTCGGCGGAGATTATCACACGAGGGTCAGTTCCAGAACCATCCCACAATCATCCCGTTACCATCCCACAAGTATCCCATTGCCAATAAGGGGATATTCATTGCCAATAATGGGATGATTCCCAGGAATGGGAATTGGCAGTTAAAGCGGTGTCAATGTGGATTATTTCTGCAGTGGAGATGCAGCCTTAGTGGGGAAGTTAGCAAAGATTTTATTTTATTTTATTTAAAATCTAGGCACTTCTTTGGCTCTTAATTCCAATAACAGAAAGCTGTTTTCAATACATTTGCGCTTTTATCAGTTTAATTATGTTTCCAATCTATCTGGATATATTTTTTTTAAAGAATAGAATTGTTTTGTTTTTAAACTATTGTTTCGAGAAGCACTGATTTTGGGATCTAAGCAAGGCCAGGCCTGGTTGGTACTTGGATGGGAGACCGCCAAGGCGCTGGAGGCTAGATTTTGGGAGGAAAGAATTGGCAAAACCACCTCAAGAAAACCCTATGAAATTAAAGAGACTTTGAATTTCAAAATTTAGACTGCAGCCCAGTTTTATTTTAAGTGGTTTAAAGTGCTTTGAGTCCCATGCAGAAACCAAATAATTGAAATAAAATCATTTTTGCAGTGTGGAAAAATAAGAAAACAATGGCAGGAAAGGCGAAAGAAAAATGGACATATTTTAAAACAGACAGTTGACTCACTTCCCTTAATAGCACAAATAGTATTAGCAATAAATTGAATTTTATATACTTTTTTACACAAATCTTTTTTAAAAAATAAGCTGTTCAATAAAAATCCAGGAGACTTGAAAGCACAGCAGAAGATTAAATTGTCTCCAAATTTTGTTTCAAAACTGTGAGTTGCTTAGATCAGATCTCCAAAAAAAAACCCCACCTTTGCTTAAACTGCATCCGCACTGCAGAAATAATCCAGTTTGGCCCCACTTTAACTGCCATGGCTCAATGTTATGGGATTTGTAGTTTGTTGTGGCACCAGAGTTTTGGGGTTTTTTTTAACAGAGAAGGCAAAATGTCTCACAAAACTACAGATCCCAGAATTTCAAGGCACTGAACCGTGGCAGTTAAAGTGGGATCAAACTGGGATTATTTCTGCAGTGTGAATGCACCTTCAGAGGGACAAGTGAGCCCTAAAATTAATAAATGTAATAATAACAATAATCATGATAATTTTTATTTATATCTCCCTATGGATCGAGGCAGGTTACAATAGGACAAATATGTCAATAAAATACAAAAATTTATTTATTTTGGGAGTGGGTGGGAAGGGATCAGTTTGTATTTTATTGTATTTTAATGCATCTTTATTGTTGTAACCTGCCTGGATTCCTATAAATAAATCAATTATTATTATTATTATGATTCATATAAAACTGGTTATAAAGCTGGATTATAACTATGTGTTATAAAACTGATTTTAAACCCTAAAGTAGCACTGCTCTTCTCACCTTCAATTATTTTGTGCAAAGATTTCATTTTGCACAAAAGCTTATATATTTCTAGTTTTCAGGGAAAGAGGGATGGGGGAATAATCCCTTTGAATCCAAGAATTTCACCACTTTTATTAGAAAAGTTACTTTTCCCTTGTGGCTGAGAGCATGTGACTTGCCCTCCATTAAATCCAATAGGATCATCTAGCAAGGTTTTGCAACTTTGAAGAGTTTAATGTAGTTTGAAGAGTGGTTTGAAACTCAATGTAGTTTGAAGAGGTTTTTCATTCTGGGGGTCCAAAACCACACTGCAGAAATAATCCAGTTTGAGACTGAAGGTCATTTTGTGCATAATATTATTTTAAATAAAATACTTTTGTGCATGAAAACAAAGTTTGTGGGCATGGAGCAACCAGAAAACAAAAGGTATCAATATCCCAGCTATCCAAAAGTACAACAAAAAAGTTTTGGATTTATTGGAGCATTTCTGATTTTCAGATCTGGGATACTCAGTAATAGGAGAGAAAGGATTTGCAAGACACACACTGCAGAAATAATCCAGTTTGACACCACTTTAACTGCTAGGGATTTTTGGGGGGATCTGTAGTTCTTGGGGGATACTGAGCCTTCTCTGGGGCTGTCCACACTGCAGAAACAATTCAGTTTGACAGCACTTTTAACTGCCATGGTTCAATGCTGTGCAATTCTGGGAACTGTATATAGTGACACAATTAGCCTTCTCTGTCAAAGAGCCCTGGTGCTACAATAAACTACAGATCCCAAAATTCCATAGCATTGAGGCATGGCACTTTAAAATGGTGTCAATCCAGATTATTTCTGCAGTGTGAATGCAGCCTGTCAGAGAGAGCTCTGGGGCCACAGTAAAACTACAATTCCCATGCTTCCATAGCATTGAGCCATAGCAGTTGAAGCGGTCTCAAACTGGATTATTTCTGCAGTGTGTTTTGCAAGTCCTTCCTCTCCTATATCTGGGAATCAGACATGCTCCAAAAAAATCCCAAAAAGTCAGAATGCTCTGGGAGTCCCTGGAAACTACAGATCCCACAGGATGGAGCCAAGGCTGTCTCAAACTGGATTATTTCTGCAGTGTGTTTTGCATGCCCTTCCTCTCCTTTTCACTGAGTATTCCATATCTGAGAATCAGAAATGCTCCAAAATCCAAAAAATAAAAAGTTCAAAGAGCTCTGGGGTCCCTGAAAACTACAGATCCCACAGAATGGAGCCAGGGAGGTTAAAGCGGTCTCAGGCTGGATTATTTCCCCCGTGCGGATGCAACCATCTGAGACTTTCTGTGCTTTCTTCTCTTTCCAGGAGGATGTTTCCATCGGTCCGAGTCAAAGTGAAAGGTCTGGACCCAGTGAAACAGTATTATATTGCCATTGATGTGGTCCCTGTGGACTCCAAGAGATACAGGTAAAAGAGCCTTATAGAGCCAGGAGTCCTGATGGAAAAGGAAACATAGTTTATTTAGCTGCTGCCTTGTGCCCAGTAGGAAATCCATCCAAATTACTGGGACCCCGAATTCGCAGCGAGCCCAGTTTTTTTATAGCATTTTGAACAAAGAAAAACTACAAACCACATTTCGTTGGTTACGCTGAATTAAACATTTACACCCCTGTATTGTATGTTCAAACATTACACCTAACATACATCTCCATCCCTCGTAGGTTAGCCATCAATAAAACCATTATCTATACGTTTTGTTTCACTGTCCTCAAACTGTTTATACAGCGCTTCCTTTTATTTGGGTTAGAATCTTAAGTTAGGAACCGTTTCCAAATGGTTCGCCTTCCGAAAACAGATCATTTGTCATGACCCGAATAAGCAAGCTTTGCTCTCAATATTCGAGTACTATAATTTCCCAACTCCTGAGCATAGTAAAATTCCAGTTTTAAATCTACTCACCACCATAGTTTTCTTTGAGAACTATGTTTGTCCCATGGGGTGCCTCTCTGCGAGATCTGCCCTCCAAGGCAAGGCCTTTCCAAGCCTACCTTGAATATTTCAGGTGTGAATTTGCTGGTTTTGGGTGTTGTGTGTCTGTGTTGTGCACCTTCAAGGCATTGCTGATGTAATAGTGCCACTCTATTCATTCTTCTTTGGTCAGGCCTCACCTGGAATACTGTGTCCAGTTCTGGGCATCTCAATACAAAAAGGATGTTGAGAAGCTGGACTGTGTCCAGAGGAGGGTGACCAAGATGGTGAAGGGTCTGGAAACCATGCCTTATGAGGAAAGACTTAGGGAGCTGGGAATGTTTAGCCTGGAGAAGAGAAGGTTAAGAGGTGATATGATAGCCCTGTTCAAATATTTGAAGGGATGTCACATTGAGGAGGGAGCAAGCTTGTTTTCTGCTGCTCCAGAGAACAGGACTCGGAACAATGGATGCAAACTGCAGGAAAAGAGATTCCACCTCAACATTAGGAAGAACATCCTGACAGTGAGAGCTGTTCAACAGAGGAGTACAGGAGTGTGATGGAGGTCATAGGACAGCCCTGTTTAAGTGTTTGAAGGGAGTCTCCTTCTTTGGAAGCTTTTAAACAGAGATTTGATGGACATCTGTTGGGGATGCTTTGATTGTGAGTTCCTGCATGGTGGAGGGGTTGGACTGGATGACCCTTGGGGTCTCTTTCAACTCTGTTATTCTATGATCTCCAAAAGAGAACAATCTTGAAGATACTACTCCTTACCAACAATTCTTATTGTTGAGGTGACCTCTCATTCTCACTTCTCTGTCTCTTCCTTTGGCTTGAAGGTATGTCTACCACAGTTCCCAGTGGATGGTGGCTGGAAACACAGACCACTCGTGCATCACCCCTCGCCTTTACATCCACCCAGATTCCCCCTGCTCTGGAGAGACCTGGATGCGGCAGATCATCAGCTTCGACCGGGTGAAGCTGACCAACAATGAGATGGACGACAAAGGCCATGTAGGTGTGGATTGGAGGGGTCTTCTTCTCAGATGGGAGGATGCTCTGCCCTACCATTAGCCCAGGGTGGACAACTATGGAAAGCCCTTAATAAGAACTGGTTGGGAAAAATAAACAATCCCCTCTTGAAGAATATTTTAGAGATTTGGGTCAAATAGAAGGAAAAGTTAACACCCACTGATTTTTGTGGGTTTTTCGAGCCATGTGGCCATGTTCTGGGAGAGTTTATTCCTGATGTTTCACCAGCATCTGTGGCTGGCATCTTCAGAGATCTTCATCTTTCTCTGAAGATGCCAAATGCTGGTGAAACGTCAGGAATAAATTCTTCTAGAACATGGCCACATAGCCTGAAAAACTCACAAAAAGTCTATGGATCCTAACCATGAAAGCCTTTGACTTCACATTAATAGCCACTGTTTCCCTGTTACCCCCAGTGGTGATGATGGAGAAATTCCCAGCAAATTTACAGACAGACTTAGAAAAGGGATTAAAGGAACAGAAAAAAATTATAATAAAATATTGGATTAAAAAAAAGATGGGAACAAATAAAAGAGAGACTACAAGGGATAATGGCATCTTGGCCGAATTGTACACAACTAGAACAATGGACAATAAAATGGATAGTGGATGCAGAGAATGGACAAGGTTTGAAAAGAAATAAAACAGAGAGAAAATAAAGGACGGAATAAAATTTTAAAAGGTGCCACAAGTGAAATTTATAAAAAAATTATTGGAAGCTGAAAAATAAAATTATTAACTATGGAAGGCTAGGAGGATGCATTAGCCCTCCAGAAGACCATGGAGGGCCTCACCACCCCAAAAATCATTTTTTGCCCCCAAATGTCACCCAAAACTTCAGTGGTCCCCAAACGTTGATCCTCCAGGTGTTTTGGACTCCATTTCCCAAAATCCCCAGCCAGTTTGGCCCACTGTCAATAATCCTGGGAGCTGAAGTCCAAAACATCTGGAGGTGGCAACCAATGGCTTCTATGCCAGTTTAGCACTGAATTCATTCCAGGTTTTACATCTTTAAAGGAGATGTCCAAGGTGCTGGACTTATTTCAGGAACAGTGCCAAGTGTCCTGGATAGCTCCTTTAAAATCTGAATTAATATCTGGCATGGATTCATCACCGCTCTGCCATAGAAGCCACCAGCTGCCATCTTTCAGGATACTCAGATTTCAAATCTGAGCCATGAAGTTGTGCATTTTGGAAACTTGTAAGACTGCAAACCTAAATGAAACCAATGAAAAATTGTTGTGATTAAGCATGTTTAGGATGGGGTTTTCTAAAGATCTGGGGAAAGTGTTTTCTCTCTTTTTTCCCCTCCTGCTTTACAGATTATTCTGCAATCTATGCATAAATACAAGCCCCGAGTCCACGTCATTGTCCAGGATTCTCGATTTGATCTCTCCCAGATCCAGTCTCTGCCAGCCACGGGGGTTCAGACTTTCTCATTTAAAGAAACAGAATTCACCACTGTCACCGCTTATCAAAACCAGCAGGCAAGTCACTTAGACAAAGTATGGATAAAATTTGGTTTTGCAAGATTTTTCTTCTTCTTCTAGAATTGCAAAGTCCAGCTACTGAAAGTGGCTGTAAAAGAAGGGAGACTCAATCTATTTCCAGTTAGTTTCAAGTTGTAATCCATTCAGTCTCTATCCCAATGTGCACACTAAGGAAGGAACCATAAAAACGTCCATTTATTTTCATGTGCAGCTTTCTCTAATGTGCATGTTTTATATACAACTTCCCAGAAGACACTTGTATTTGTCTGCACTTTTGGAGCTGAGAACTACACTAGATGTTTGAAGAGGAGTGCAATTCAAAGGCTAGTTGTGTTCCAACAACAACAGCAGCAACAGCCCTTCTTGTTCTATCTGTGGCATCCTTACATGCATGATTCTGTGATCAACCTGTGATCATGCATGATTCTGTGATTGCGTTTGGAATGACTTCCCATTGCCCGAAATTGTGTGAGATACACTCATTCGCAATAACGTGAAACCCCATGGTTGCGTTCGGATTGCCATTGCATTATACGCACAAATTCCATCGTTATGATAAACTCCTATGACTTTGGAGACCAGAGTTCAGTTCCCTGCATGGCCAGGGAAGCCCACTGGGTGATCTTGTGCAAATCATACACTCTCAGCCCCAGAAAACTCTGCGATAGGTTTGCCTTTATGTCTCCATACATTGGGAATGACTTGAAGACCCATAACAACAACAACCTGTTGAAGACAACCCTTCAAGTATTTGATGAGATACATCAAGATGGGAATTCTGTTGCTCTCCAGAAGTAATTGGACTACAATGTCCAGCAGTCCTAGCCAGCAAAACTAATGCTGAGGAATGCTGGAAGCTGCAGTCATCCAACATCCAGAGGCTTAGATAGTTCTCATCCATGATCAACTCTAAATTAATGTATGCCAATGATTGTTAAGAGTTTGTTGTAATAATAAGTTAAAAATGGCTGACATTCTCCCTAAAGCAATTTTGAAAATTCTGTTGTTGTATTGCTTGTAATGATCAGAATATTGTTTTCCTTTGTTGTTTCATTGCAAAATCCCCATAGATAACAAAACTCAAGATAGACCGGAATCCCTTTGCAAAAGGATTTAGAGACCCTGGAAGAAACAGGTAAGGGTTGCTATTTGGTTTATTGATCTGTCAGTTGACAATATGCATCTTTGCTGATTAAGACAACTTTGTGTGTGTGTGTGTTACTTAGACAGTGATTATGCTAGCATATGAATAACTATAATACCACTAAAGGACACACCAACTTCTTTGTTTTTAGATATTGCATTTGTGTTTTGAAGTAATGTAGATAAGGCATTTCTTCTTTGAAAGATGGTGCTTGCCATCTGCTGTTTAAATTTGAATTTTAAAAAATTTAAAAACATTGCCCAAGGAACTGTTCAGAGATGGAAAGAATACTTGAAAACCTGGAGAACTGTGGAGTTAGGCAAATCATCCCATTTCAGCACTTTTTCTGTGCAAAATACCTATATCTTTGTGAAGAAAATATAGAGAAAGGAATATGATGGAAATTCTGTTTCCTGTGCAAAATGACTGCAGATGTGAATTTTGCACAGAATAAGAAAGGCCCAAAGTGGAGACAGTTGTTCAAAATTGCACACTTTTGGAAGATGTTTTTGCAGTAGGAAGGAAATCACAAGGAAATGTCTTGTTGATGCCTCTAAGAACCAAAATTAGTGAAGACTTATATCCCTACTGAATGCATGGCAATATTTTGAGAAAAATCTGTGTTTCTTCTTAGAATTTGGAAACACTTTTCAAAAAATAAATATATAAAAATAAAACCATTACTCTCCAGCCAGCATAGCTACTGTGCAACATTTCGAATCTCTGTTCTATGACATTGGGCTAGATCACCCAGTGCAGTGCTGGCCTGGATTTACTGTATTTATGTATTTATTGCATTTGTATCCTGCCTTTCTTCCAAAATGGGATCCTTCTAAGGACCATCCACAATAAGTCTTTATTTAAAGTGGATGTTTTAATTCCCCAACTTTGCCTCAGTTTTTCATTGTTTCTGATCCTACATTAGTTGTGTCCTGAACCTCCAAAACCTTTTCAAGCCTTAAGTTTTGTTGATGTCAAATTTTGAGAATGGGACAGGATGGGATTGCATGAAAATACATCTACGTTTTGCGTGGAGATCTCCTATTCCTGTTATTTTTGCATGCAACTGCACCTAATATAAATTTTCTGGCAATATATTTTCCTAATCTAAAACATTTAAAACATTATTTTGCTTAGTACATATTTTTGCGAGCATTTATCCTAATAATGCATATGTATTTTAATGTTTCTTTTTTTTAAATGAAGTACTTAGGGGTATAGCTATTTTGCAGGGCAAAATGAGGGCATTGTTCCCCCCATAAAAATTCTGCCCCTGAAATTTTCTTTCATTCCACAAATTGCAGTAACTTAAAACTATAGATGAGGGTGTAGAAATGTAATTTATACCTCCAAAGGAAAGAAGCAGGCAAGGTTACCAAGGGAACGGAGACACAGCAAATGTAAAAGCTCAAGGTGTAGACAATTTCCAATGCCTCGATTAATTGCTAGAAATTTGGGGACTCATGGAAAAATTCTCGGGAGACAGAATCCCCTAGAGAAACTCCATTACATGACAAACAAAACCAAAAGAAAATTTCAGTTTGCACATTGGTTCCAAAGAAGAAAATTAGGTGTGTTTGCATTAAGTTGCATTTGCAAAGCACAGCTAATTTGTCTTCATCCTGATATAACCCTGAGCATAATCCCCTCTGCCGCTCCTAAATATATATTGCTTCAATTGTCCATAAATGAGTTAGCTTTCTGCACATAATCCCATGCAGGGAGTGTGTAAGTTTAGACTGGGAACTCCAAGGTCTTACAGAATGGCACTATGTACAGTATTATTTCACTTCAAAACGAAGCAAGGCAGCTGTTTTGCATTTGGGACCCCGTCTGCTGAGAGGGATCCCAGCCTTTTCTCCACAAAAGTAATGCTCCAGTGCCAAGACTACATAGTATGTAAGCACTCCTCTAATGTCCAAGTTTCACTTTGCAGAGGAGTCTTGGATGGGCTTCTGGAATCATATCCATGGAGACCATCACTTACTCTGGATTTTGAGTCCTTTGGTGCAGAAAGTCAAGGTGAGTACTGATCTTGCAATTGTTTATGAGATGATGATGATGATGATGATGATGATGATGATGATGATGATCTTAAGCAACAATCATAATGTTCTTTGTGAAACTGAGATCAATCAGTGCTTTAACTTGGACACAGGGTTGACAACAGAACTAATTTTCAGTAAGGAATAAACAAACCCTGATTTGAGCGAAGGGGTCTTATAGCACCTTTGAGACTAAGGGGCAGCCTTCAGCTGCCTCTATCTGCACCGGATCAGAGCTGTGGCAACCACACGCTGAGGCCCTGATCTCACCTTTCCACGGTGCAAAAAGGAGCTGCAAAAAGCAGCTCCTTTTTGCACCCTGGAAAGGGCACCATAGCCACTGGTGCCACAGCTTTTGGGTGCTCCTTTGGCGTTGCGCCACCTAGATGCAGTGCCAGAGGAGTGCCATGACGTCACACACCATGTGGTGCAGCGTGTGGCGTCATGCCGGCCTCGGGGCAGAGTCAGGTTGTGCGTCGTATGGATGCTACTCCCCATCTCCACCCCCAGGCTGGTCTGTAGAGCCCTTAACTGAAAGAGAGAAGTTGGTAGCATGAGCCTTTGTACACTTTAGTCTACTCTTTTAATGCCCACGCTTTGCTTATTCTAGGTGGAAGTCCTGGCTCTTCTCCTGTGACACCGACAGGCAGCAACCCATCTCCCCTCAGCTCCCTCCTTTCCCCTTCCTGTTCTCCTCCAACTTTCCACCTGTCTGCGGCCAATCTGGGAGTACCGTGCCCTGATTCTTACCTCCACCATCTTGGTCTACCCATCTGCTACAAGATTTGTCCCGCCAGCCTTTTGAGACCGCAGTCGCTCATGTTCCCGAGCCACCACAAACTGGGAAACGCCACCAGTCCTCCCCTTTTGCCTCACTTCATGGTGGAGGTGCCCGCGTTGTCCTCTCTAAGCATCACCAATGTCAAAAGTGGCAAGGCGGAAGACTTAAGCAGACCGAGTTCCCAAGGGCCCGGTTCTGCAAGTCAGATGCTGTATGGTTTGCACGCACCGGGGAACATTTTCTCGTCAGGTCCCGTTACCCAAGAAGCTCTGAACTGTGCCCTGCATCCGCCATATGGCTTCTATGGTTACAACTTCTCAGTGCCTTCAAGACTGATGAATTCAGCAGGTCACTTCAAAGTCAGCGACAGCATCCCATCCCCACTCCGAGAAAGCAGGTGCAGCCATTCTCCTTGGTCCTCCACAGTTAACCATTGCCTCTAATGGGCCTCTTAGCTTATTGTAGGCAATGGTGTGCAAAGTGACAGGTAGTGCCTGGCGCTGACTCTTCCCAAAGGACTGGCGGATTGCTGACCATGGAACATTCCCAACAGGATGAACTGGGCCCAAATAGCTGTCTCAAACTGTCCACTTTGTACAGTGTTAATGAAATAGACAGTTGCAGCCAACGGTATCCATCCATTCTACTAGAAGAATGAATGGATTCTCCTCCTTCTGTAACATTAAGGTACCATTGATAGCTGGTGGTTTCCATGTCAGGAGGGCAGTGAATTTGCTTTGGATTTCAGTCTTAATTTTAAAAGAGCCATCCAAACAGAGTCAGCATGGTACAGTGGTATGAGTGTTGGACTACAACTCTGGAGAGCAGAGTTTAATTTCTGGCTTGGCCATGAAACCCATTGGGTGAGCATGGGCAAGTCACAGTCTCTCAGCCTCAGGGGTAGGCAATGGCAAACCTCCTCTGAGAAAATCTTGCCAAGAAAACCCCAGGATAGGGTCATCATAAGTCAGAAATGACTTGAAAGCACACAACGAGAACAACCCAAGCTCCCAGAGCCAAGGAGTGCAGCTTACCTCCATGACATTTTCCTTCAGTCTCTGTTTCTAGCATTACAGAGAGTGACACTTTTTGTAAGTTGTTCACACCTAGAACTCTTCAATTTTCTTCATTCACCTTCTCACGGTTACTTTGCTTGCCCCTTTTCATTGGATGCCAAAACTGTGCTTCTAAAAGTTCAATTGAAGCTTAAAGTCACCACAATGCCAGAAATTTGGGGACTGAATGAAAATTTCATTGGGAGGAAGGACAGAATTTTTGTTTGAGTAGGGCATCGCCCTTGTTTTAGTCCCCTACAGCTACTCCCCTTTTGAATTCTATATCTCACCAAAAGGTTCATCATCCCCTTGGACAGCTCTTTTAAAATTCAGGCGAACCCCAGACCCACCAGCTCACTGATATAGTTGTGTATTTACACCATCCACCTAGATCAGTCCTGGAGCAAAAATGGAGGTGGTCAGAAGGAGCGAGTGCAGAGGAAGGAGAAGTCCCATGGCATGAGCAGAAATCTGCTAAGACGAAACATTGGTTTGTGGTGATGCATGTAGTTTTGCCTGCGATATTTTGCCAAATATTTTCTGGAGGTGCAAAGTTCTTTCGCAGTTTCTTGGGAGAAGAGTTCTTCAGTAGGAGAAGAAGAACAGAAACAGGAGAATTCTCCATGACGATAGCACCGCTGCTCCTTTGCATCCACCACAGTGCCTAAGCATCTTTCTGGGGCATTGTTGCTGGCATCCTGTTAGTGGCGCATGCCAGCTTAGATCCACCTTGTGCCTGTGCATATATATTTTTTTGTCATTGCAGAGGCTGGCATTCCCTTCCTCGGTCTGCAATATCCAAAGTCCCTCTCCTGGAACTCACCATGTGTCTACCAAAGCTTCCTCCAATGGCTGTTCCATTGCTGGTGCAGTGGAGGAGATCAGAGAAGTGGCTGGCTGTGTTCCATAGCCAGATGCAAAATAATTACATCGTCTACTGAAATCTCTAGAGGAACCCATCAGGCCTTAGTGGTTCATGTGATCATTTTGTTTCTGGCAATGCCATTCACTGATCCCCTACCTCATCACTAGTTATGAGGGGCTATGGGAGCTAAACAGTGAGGACGGGTAATGTAGTATAGTCCTACATGATGCTCTGATGTGCCATACATGGACTCAGGTTGTGTGAGAGACTGAGTTGCAGTGAGAGGCTAATGGCCACTCCCATCCACAAAACAGGCAGTAGAAAATGTATGTTGCATATATCACGCAAAGGTCCTCCTTCGGGGATGGCCAGGCTTGAAGAAAAAAAAATTGTATGGAGAAATTTTGCTCAAAAAAGTCTTCCAAGAAACATTGGCCCAGCTTGCACCCAAGCTGTCTTGTTGACTCACCTGAGCCCCCCCCCCCCCCAATTTTATAATAGCAACATGAAACATGAAAGAGAATGAAGCAGCCAAAAGCAGAGACATTATATACGTGTGGGAGAGGAAAAGACATAACGGCTAATTTATTTGGTCGTTTAAAAAGATCTAGGTTAAATGCAAACTCTTGTCTGTTTCGGATTTGCACTTTGTAGCAGGATTTTAGCATCACAAGATGACTGAAATGGAGAATGATTTGAGAATGTTAGTGTCATAAGACTCTGCACCTTGCTTTTTCTTCCAAGAGTTATTCTGGGAACATCTTTGCATAAACAAATTGATTTCATGGACTGATGCTGTTGCATCTTCCTGCCTCTGCCATTCCCCACTCAGTAAAGCACTTAAATATATTGTTCTAGCTCTCCTCCTCTCCATATTAATGTTTTATCAGTAACTTCAAAGAACGCCACGGCTGAAAACTTACGTCATCTCATTGCAGCATAAATATCCTCCAATGGCATTATGTTGTGTGAGTACTATGCAATCTCTACAGCAAATACTCCATGGGGCAATGTATGAGAACCAGTGAATGTGTATACCTGCAACTTTGTTGCACTGAGCACAAAGGCAGCATACAATATGCATTGACACATTACTCTAGGTGCATTATTGAGCATCTATAATGCTTCGATATGGAGAACTCTGCTTGCACCATCATCAGCTGGATGTGTCCAATCTGTATTGTCCAAAAAGGTCTGTGTGTCACCAAAAGGATTCTGGCTCCTGTATTATGGGTCTATGCCTGGAACCCAGGTCTATCAACTGGTGGAAATGCAAAGGCAGGTAGTCATACTATCCCCAATATAACCACTAAGCCTGTGTACGGGGCAACTGAGAACCATACCAGATCTGCTAAGAATTCCAAAACAAGAGCCAAACATCATCCAATTTAGTTCAAAGGCAGAATCTAGAATGACCGACTACAGACCAATTGGGAAGCGATGGATTTCCTTTCCTAAGCATGGGTGGGGGTGGATAGGTATTTAGAAAGCAAGGACCTTCTTTCAGAATCAGTATGCAAAGGATCTTGCAGCATCTTTGAGACAAACTGAAGATGGTTACACGAGCTTTCATAGACGCGAGTCTACCTCCTCAGATGCATGGAAGTAGGCTTAAGTCTATGAAAGCTCATGCTACCAACTTCTATCTTTAAGTTAGTCTCAAAGGTGCTGCGAGATCCCTTTGCATACCAGTTTTCCAGACTAGTCTTCCAGGCTATGTCTTTGAATTCTTTCAGAACTATATCACAACAGATGTAAAATAACAAAACATTGTTTCCCTAGCTATACACCTCGGTAGGAAGGGAGGATATTCAAACTACAGATATCTAAGCATATGCAGAGTTCAGAGCTGGTGAAGGTGCCGAATATATTCTCACATCATGAGTGCAAGCAACGTGTGAAAAAAAAAGTCTAAATGGGGGAGGGTGGTGTGTGTGTGTGTTTTTAATCCCCTTAATCCCAAAGAACCATGTTGGGTCAGATGGCAAAAGGTGAAAGAGTTTGAACCTTCTAGCAAAATTCTTCATGTTCATCTCACAGTGAGCTCCTAGCAGCTGTAATGATTTCACCTGGAAAATCTTGAAATGATCTTGATGGCCTCCACACCATAGATCACCGGATGGAAAACGTGATCATGCCGGCTGGAAAATTTCAATTTGTTAATGTATAATGAGCCAAATTGACAGCTGCTTTAGCCAAAGGGATGCTCATTTAGATTCACCAAGAGCCATGCTCCATACCAAAGCCTAGTTTCTCACTATGATGGTACATCTACATTCACGTTGTACCACTGCAGTGAGTTGGCAGGAAGGGAAGGATCATATATATTATCCATGTGTTACAAAGTGTGCCTGTGAACAGATGATCAACAACCTGGTGGAAATTCAAAGTCAGAATGGTATTCTATCACATTTATTTGTTGACATGGTAGGTGCTACTGAGGGTCAATGAAATGTAGTGGTTTCTATGTAGAATTAGGACTCAGGGAGACCAGGGTTCAAATCCCTGCACAATTACAAGAACCCACTGGATGAATTTCTGAAAGCCACACTCTCTCGGTCTCAGAAGAAGGCAATGATACCTCCCCAAAACAAATCTTGCAATAAGGAAAAAAGACATAGGGTCACCATAAGTTGGAAACAATTTGAAGGCATGCCCATTGGGTGACCTTAGGCAAGCCACACTCTCTCGGCCTCAGACGGAGACACTGGCAAACCTCCCTCTGAACAAATCATGCCAAGAAACCCCCATGATAGGCTTGCTTTAGGGTCGCCATAAGTCAGAAACAACTTGAAGGCACAGAAGAACAACAACAAAAATCATTCTGTACATCCATCCAAAATTATTTTAATACTGGAAAATATTGTCAAGCATGGAATTAAGTATCCAAGAATTCACACCCTCTCAAGAAAAATATGGCTTTTCCTGTTGTTGTTCAATAGGTTTCTTTGGCAAATGTCTTCTGCAAAAACCTTTGATAGGATTGGCCTAAATTGGAGCCAGCTTCAAGGCACATAACGGCCCCACAAGTACTTCCTTTAGGCAGAATGAAGCCACACGCTCAATGTAGATGATATTTTGGGGTAGGCAGCCATGACAGTCCAACAGATCGTCCTTCTGAACACCTTGGGAATGCTCTTCTCTTCAAGAAAAGAGCACTTATGTTAGACATCTGTACTCAGGTATGGTGGAAGACCTTCTCCCATTGTCAGCGTTGCAGAGCATTATGAGCACCAGTTCTGTTTGGCTTCAGTGCATGAAATAAAACGGAAACCATCTTGGCCTTTTCCTCATGTAACAAATGTCTTGGTTTGACTCTGCTTCATGGAGGAATTAAAGAAACCTTCTGTCATATGATGCCTTGCCCATGCAGTACCAGAAGTCTGGAGTGGCAGTGCCAGATCAAAGAATGGACCCTCCCAATGGCTATCCCCATCATCATCATCATCATCATCATCACTTTATATAGTGCCATAAATTTACATAACGTTTTACAGGTGCAACAACCAAATACCATGCGTCCTTCCAAAAGTGTACAATCTAAAATGTGTACACACATATAGACAGAGAGGGAAGAAAGGGATACTAAAAAATTATACAATACAGTTATAAAACAAATTATCTAGGTAAAATACAAAAGCCTACAATATCATATAAAACGAATTAACCAAAGACTTTCAGGGCCAGCATATCTAGCTTTCTGTGGGTTTTTCAAGCTCTGTGGCTGCATTTTGGAGGAATTTATTCCCAACATTTCACCTGCAGCCATGGCTGGCATCTTCAGACTTTCATGTCAACAACCTCTGAAGATGCAACCATAGTTGCAGGTTAAATGTCAGGAATAAATTCCTCCAGAACATGGCCATACAGACCAAAAAACCAAGACAAAACTGTAAATTAATCAATAAATGTAATTAAATATACAGGATAATAAAACAGCAGATTATCAAAGGTTTGGAAACTAAGCCTGATGAGGTACAACTTAGGGAGCAGGATAGAAAAGAGAAGACTGAGAGGTGGTTATCTTTAAATATCCGAAGGAATGTCACATAGAAGATGGACTAAGCTTGTTTTCTTCTGCTTCAGGGACTAAAACATAAATCAGTGGGTTCAAATTTCAAGAAAAGAGATTCGACCTAAATGTAAGAAAGAGCTTTTTTATTGTAACAGTTATTCGACAGTAGAATAGATTGCCCAAAAGAGTGGTGGACGCTCCATCTTTGGAGGTTTTTAAACGGAGATTGGATGGCCATTTTTTCAGAACAATTTAATAGTATGGTTGGGCCTCTATATTTGTGGCTTTGGCTTTTGGATGGCTCTTGCAGTACCTTACTACTCTTATGATCTGAGAAATTTTTTTTTATGCCCTAACTTGTTCTGTAAATTTCTCTATAATAACTAAGGATCAGATTTTCCGTGTCTGTTGACTTAACAGTAAGTTTTTACCTCCTCTCCAGTTTTTCTCAATCACTTGCCTTGCTGCCAGACACAGGGAACTAATTAATTCCAAGCGTAAGAAGAAGCTATTGCTTCCAGAGAAAATACTTATAGATTGGATCTTATGGTAGAGTGGTGGTTGGGAAGCATAGGATTTCCAAAATAGGGGTTCCATTGCTGAGAAAGCCTTATTTATCCATCATTGGCAACCTCAGTAGATTATGCAAAAGCCTGGTAGGCTAATTTAGAATAGACCCAATGAGAAACTCAGTAGATAAGCGACACGAAGGACCTTGCTCTCAAATACATCTGGCAAGATCTTGCATCGTCCAAGTAACTCTGATGAAAGAGCTCTGTCATCATAGTTAAGTTGGACAATGTCCAGTTCCATGGCCAACACTGTTCCAAGACATTGGAGACTGGGTTGCTAGGAAATGACATCCGCAGCAATTTCCAAGTCACAAAGCACATTGTGAGCAGGCAGCTGGAGAGACCCCTTTGGTCCCCACCCCAATTGCTTGATCCAAGTCATCCTCCAATTGCAAAAATGTTGCAGATGTCATCTCCCACCGCCTTGATCTCCAGTGCCATGGAGATGTCTAGAGAGCCCTGGTGACGCAGTAGTTAAATCCCGGTACTGCAGCCACAACGTTGTAACTTCGATCCTAGAGGAGGGCTCCAAGGTCCAGTCAGCCTTCCATCCTTTTGTTGGTCGGTAAAATGAGTACCCAGCTTGCTGGAGGCCATTGGATTACACTTTGTAAACCACTTAGAGAGTGCTAGTTCACTGATAAGCAGTACAGAAATGTACCTGCTATTGCTGTTGCTATAGATCTTTCTTTTTAAAAAAAAAATGACATAATATCAAGGCACATTTTTTAACTTATTTCTTTTCCTTTTAAGATTATTGCTAGATTATATGTGAGAATATTTGAATAGAAAGTGGGGTACAGAAACACTTAATGCAAAAGAACCACAGACAAGCAAGTCGTAGGCCATATTTTCTGGCCTTTGTTTGTTTAATTATTCCTTATTGGGGGTTTTCTCCCCCTATTGTTAAAGGGGAGCTTTGATTATGTATTCCTGCATGGAAGAAGGGGGTTGGATTGGATGGCCCTTGAGGTCTCTTCCAACTCAATGTTTCTATGATTCTTCTCCTTAGCTGGTCACTCATCATCCATCTCATCTACTCTCAAAGAAAGAAGAAGACACTGGGGGCTCATTCCCACTTACATTTAAACTGGTTTAGGATTCGCCTTCGCTCCGTGTTAGTAAATCGATTCCAAAAGGTCCATCGTTCCCACTATGAAAGTGGATCTTTTTATTGTCCCCTTGTAATCACTTCTTTTTTAGCATGATTGTCCTCCCCACTAGTTTGTACCCCTTCAAAATGCATTTCAATCATCTATGCGTCATCGGTGACATAAACGGCAGCCTGGGCAGCCCAGCTTGGGAACTATAGAAGATTCGATTCATTGGGTTTGCAGTTACTTGCCTCACTGATTGCAAGTAGTTGCAAAATCAACGAATCGAATCTTCTATCAATTTTATTTTATTTATTTCTTTAAAAAAACATCATGCACCCATAGGTCACACCAAATGAACAAAGCCAGCCCTGGGGTGGGGATGGTGGGTCTACCAAAAACTGAGAAGGGATGGTAAACATGCATCTGCCATTAGTCCCTCTCCTCCAGAATGATGCAATTCAAATCCATCCTTCCCACTTGTTGAACATGCTTCGGAATCGATTCTTTCCAAAAGAACCATTTGAAAACTAGTGTTTGGAAAAACTGTTGGATTTTTTTGGTCTTTGTTTTTGTTTTGCGTTTGCCTCACTTTATTGTGACAGATATCTATCAAAGTAGGATCAGAACCGGTTTCAAATGGGAATGACGGTCATATAAACCAATCAACAATTCACTTTAAATCATAGTGGGAACAAGCCATGGGAGCTCTGATCATGCAGATCTCCCACATCACACATCTTTCAGGGTCCTAGATTACCAAAACCTATCTGCAATTCATTCCCAAATTTCAGATGACTTGCAATGACCATCAAGTCTCAAAATCCAAGCTTCTCTTGTAATGCTCTTTCTCATCACTTTCTGCTTTGTCCTTTAGCT
This sequence comes from Urosaurus nigricauda, assembly GCA_034509955.1. NCBI lineage: Eukaryota > Metazoa > Chordata > Lepidosauria > Squamata > Phrynosomatidae > Urosaurus > Urosaurus nigricauda. The sequence continues at coordinate 20,615,517 of JAOEGL010000011.1, read as the reverse complement.
AAATAAACACACACAGAGGACTGAATTTGGGATTTTCTGCTTGCAAAGTATGTGCTCTGCTAGTGAGATATATAGTTTCTCCTATGAAGGTCGGATATGAGCCACTTCTGCTATGTTTTAAGAAGCCAACTTTTTCTATGTTTGTACAATGTGATCACGGTAAAATTTCAATGGACACTTGCATTGGTTTTATGAGCAGAAGGATCATTTCAAGGGTTGTAGGTCCTCTGTATCCACCCTATTCCCGGCCCCCAACCGCAGCTGGTCCATCGCCGGTATACATCCAGAACCCACACATTTACCATTTTTTAGAAACTTACCACATAATAAATATTGCAACTTTGCAGGAAAGGGGTCGATGTAACAGTCCTTTTTCTCTCAGCAATGTCTGCTTACATTTACAGAACTGGCTGAATGGATTTGACAGTATTTGAAGTCCTGTGATTTTACAACCCCTTTGAAATGCATTACGTTTTGATCCTCCAGGAGCCAAAATTAAAGAACGCATTTGTATCCAAGTTCAGTTTCCCAGCTGGTTTCACCAGAATTTAGTCATGTTTACGGTAAAAATTTAAAAGAAACCGAATGCACAGCTTGAAACGGTGGTTGGTGGTGGTTGCTTTGATATGTGTCCCTCCCTTCTTAGATACTCTCAAATTTGGTCTGCAATTAGATGATAATTTGTATAAGAATTATATAAACAAACCTGGATTGGATGACAATATGAAACAGGCAAATAGGTATACATACTGTTTGAAACCTGTCCAGTATTAAAGCTGAATACATGTGCGGCTGAGCTCTTTCAGACATACTGTTTCAATAAAGTGGGAAAGCTGGTATCGTTTCCTCCAAAAGCTTCAAATGTACATGTTTACAAATTTGTACTGCACACTAATATGTAAACAGATATTATTGGAAACAGATGCCTATGCGCACAGTATTGATCAACTCCTCTTGTTATCATATTGCTAGAGACATGCCAGTGTGGTGTAGCGGTTTGAGCATTGGAATAGGACTCTGGAAACCAGGGTTTGATTCCCTGTTCGGCCATGAAAACCCACTGGGTGAGCTTAGGCAAGTCACACAATCTCTGCCCCAGAAAACCCATAACAGGTCTGCTTCAGGATTACCATAAGTCAGAAATGATATACACAGGCACAAAATTTAGCATCCTTTTATACATATGCAGTATGCATATGTGTATGTATATGTGCCTTCATGTTCCCTGATGACTTATGGTGACCCCATTAATGCCATATGGAATTTATAGGCAAGTAATACTCAGAAGTGAGTTTGCAATTGGCCCATAACACCTGGTATTTCTTGACAATCCTTCATCCAAGTATTAACCAGACACAGTTCTGCTTAGTTGCTTAGACCAAAAGGGATCTGGTGCATCATGGAGCATATTATTACGCATGGCCATATGAAGCAGAATCTGAGATCCCACATTGATGGGGCTAGTATAAGAGTCTCAGAATGGTATAGTGGTTTGAGGGTTGGACTCGGACCCTGGGAGACCAGGGTTCGAATCCCACTTAACCACAGGATCCACTGGGTGACTTTGGGCAAGTCGCACTCTCAGCCTCAGCGGAAGGCAATAGCAAACCTCCTCTAAAGCAATGTTCCCAAGAAAATTTCACAACAATTTCATTTTAGGGTTGCCGTAAGCCAGGGTTCGCATGAAAGGACACAACAACATGCCCTTGTGCTGAATGGCAGCATTGTGCAACTGAATCCGTGACAACAGAACACACAGGCAAAGGTCTATCTGCATGCAGAGTAGCATCGCATGCACTTCCATAACTTTGCACTGAATGTGGATGATGCACATCAGACAAAATGCACTATTTGTGTTTTTGTCATATTAAATAAATTTTTCACTGACCTGCAGAAAACCTAGAGAATTTCTTTTACGAGATATGTTGATGTGTTTTAATTAAATGAATAAATCAATTAAGTTCATTACTCCAATTCTGGAAGGGTCAGAGAAGGAACCGTTTCTCTGCCTTCCTTGCATGCTATGACCACAACGACCCATGTCCATATCCTAGCATGAAGGAAAAAATCAGCAGAGGCTGCATTTGTTGTGGAAAACAAGGTCTTTCCATTGGATTCCCCAGGTCTGAGCCCCACATGATCTCAAGCATGCTGGGCTGAGGAAATGTATAAAATTTTCAGATGGAAATGCTTAGGAAGAAGTCAGTGGAACTCGGTTGGTACCGCGGAGTTTGGCCTTCCCTATATTTATGGGGAGAAAGAATGACTGGTAGAGTTTTTACAGATGTTGGGGATTACATCAGGGCATCTTGGCTTCCAGCTCAGGTATCACGCAGCTGATTTTGTACAACACACCTCATGTTTTATCGTTTGTGCAAAACCTATTCCAATATCTTAGCTTTTCCCCCAACAGCTCCCATGGATAGATCTAAGTAGTAAAAAAAAGTCCTGAGGAAAACTTTACCCTTAAAAGGATTGGCAAGATGCAGCAGAATCAACATTTCTGGTTTGGGGATAGCTATTTTGCACATGCATTGTTAACTTCCTTTGAGTTGACCAAGACTCATGGAGATCCTGTGGATGAAGCATCTCCAAGATCCCCTTTCTTCAGTCCCTCAGGACCTGTAAATTCAGGCCCATGATCTGTCTCCCTGAATGAATGTATCGATCTGGCATGTGGTCTTCCTAACTTTCTGCTGGCGAAACGTCAGGAATAAACTCTCCTAGAACATGGCCACATAGCCCAAAAACCCCACAAATCTATGTCACCTGGTCAGTTTCCATAAACTGAGCAAGGAATTGAACCCTGGTCTCCTGGAGTTCTAGTCGGGCACACAAACTACTACACCATGACGGCTCTGGACGATACATAATGCCTGTGAAAACAGCGACAAACTGGTAAAAATTGTCTCTTCCTGTTGCCTGCAGGCTGTATGTTCCAAAGGTCTATTGCAACCGAATCGCTTTGCAGACTGGTTCTGTTTTTCTTCCGAGTGTTTGGATTCAGATCTCATCTTCTAGCAGGCCCTGATCTCTGCAACAATTTCCTCGGCTGCCTAATGTAACAGCTGTTAACACTTAGGGACTAATCAGCCCAATTTGACTCACCTGTGTGAGTGATCTTTGACAGGTCCATCTGCTTTCAGTCAAGCCTGTGAACAAAACAGAGGGGAGATCCAAAACGTCTCCCCGCATTACAGCCGGTGAATAGGACTCCCCCTCGCCATCCTGGAAGGTCTAGATTTTTTAGTAGTTCAGACCAATTTCTTCCTTTCTTACCATAAACATCACAAAAGCCTGAAGCTAAGAAAAGTTTCTTTCTTTCTTTCTTTCTTTCTTTCCTCCTTCCTTCCTTCTTGCCCACCTCTGTCAACATGCTTCTGTCCTCAGGTAAGAAGTAACAGCAGGCACTTCCAAGATATCCATTGCTAAAATTGGGTGGGTAGCCTTAAGTAAACATGAATATATGTAAAATTCAAACATCTTTTTCTATGGCTGGCAGAACTCTGCTTACTGTATGGTTCCAATTAATGTGTATGAGAGGAGGATGTTTGAATATATGGAGATCAAAAACAGAGGTAGAGGCATACTCTTGTCCTTCCCAGTAGGCTCAGGCAAAAGCAAACTGCTGCAGATCTTCCTCGCTTATGTGTTTTTACTCATTAATAGCTTTTGCCATCTTGACCACAACCTGATACTGCTTGGCCACATGTGATCCAGCTTTCATTTGTGAAATGTCGATAGGGACGGGGTTACAATCCAACACCTTCACTATTCCGCCACCAAAGAAGGTTGCCTCTTTCTACATTATGGGAGGTAGGGCTGAACACATCTCCATAGTTTCTGCACTTTTCTTTTTCTGGGCCTAGAAGAAAACCTGCCTTAGGTCTACATTAGGAACCCTGCCAGAAAGGTTATATAAAACTGTCCCGTAAACCTATTAAGTCAGTCATACATTTGTAAAAGCTGAGTTCCATATACAACGGTTCAACAGGTAACACAGAGGGAGAAAAATGAAACCGGCATCATATAATTATAATTATTCTAATGAGATAATTGGTAATTGATTGTTATTATTTTTATGTTGGTGGAGGGTTAAGGGATTGTATAATTGGTGATTATATTTTTTGTTACTTTATTTCTTTTACTGTAACCTGCCTCGATCTGCGGAGAGGTGGGCTATTATTATTATTATTTTTATTATTATTATTATTATGACACCAGGAGTTATCTAGAAGACCAAGCCTCTATGAAATGCTGGACAGAATATGGGGTTAGTTTCCATCAAGTCGATTTAAGCTTATATCAACCCTATGAATGAATGAGAGACCTCCAAAATCCTTGATCATTCATTTCCCTGCTCAGGTCTTGCAAACTCATGGAAGCTGTGAGTCCTTTGATTGAGTCTATCCACTGGAAATGCAGTCTTCCTCTTTTCCTACCATCTTCTTGCTATCTTACGAAGCATCATTGTCTTTTTAAATGAGTACTTGCTATATATTGTATTTGCTATATAATGAGTTATGTCTTGACATGATATGTCCAAAGTATGACAGGCTCTATTTAGTCCTCTTGTCTTCAAGGGAGAGTTCAGCCTCGATTTGCTCTCGAATCCACGTTTTTCTCTTTTTGGGAGTCCATGGTATTTGCACAATTCTCCTCCAGCGCCACGTTTTACATGAATTGACAAAATACTTTGAGCAATAATGATTCATTTTCTAATCACAGGAAATACATTTGGGCACTTTGAAGGGTTTGGAAAATGGACATGAAAAGACATCCTGGCAGGTGAAGACATGGAAGAATGATTTCAAGATAATGAGCTGCTTAAACCAAAAAACGGTCTCTCGTCCATGTTGCCAGAGGAGAGGGCATCCCCCTGAACTTTATTTTCTGTAATTGTAGCTGGTCAGCCGAATTTAATTGTTTATAATTTGACAGCCATATGGTTGAAATAGACACCTGTCCTCACTGCTGAGTTATCTGTTTCCCTCTGAACATAATACACCTGTAGGCATTTTTCTAAAGTACATTTCTGAAAGATGGAGCCAATCTGGCGTTTATTACACCGCTTTAAATATATATATATATATATATATATATAAATTCTCTCTTTTTTAGATGATTTGCTTCAGTGATCATACAATAGCATGATATATTACCTTCAATATCCTGAAAACGGTGTTTTTGATCAGTGCGTAGTCAGTTGGAACAGCTGTTTTAATGGTAGCCATGGATGAGTCTTCAAGGACTCAAAGTTCGGGACATTTGTTCTTCTCAAAGTAGCTTTTAGTTTGGATATTTCATTTACAAGGGGAAAAGACCGATTGAACTGCAGCAGTAAGTGCATAAAACGGGTGGAAATGTTCACATAATGACTTATTTTGAACTAGTGTCCCATTGGCTCAAGGTGGAAAAGCAGATTTATAAAAGCAGCTGACAAAAGTAAAAAAGGAGTAAATTTAAAATTACATGTTGATGATAGTATCATGGACATTAGTGCTAATAAGGTATCATTAGATTTACTATATTTTACTTTTGCCACCCACTTTAACAAATATGCTTTCCTATCTTGAATAGATAAGAAATGATCTCTTGATGGTTTGACTCTTGGATCAGGACTCTGGGAGTCCAGGGTTCAAATTCCGCTCAGTCTGAGAAAACCCCAGATGAACTTGAACAAGTCACACTCTCTCAGCCTCAGAGGAAGGCAATGGCAAAACCCCTCTGAACAAAACTTGCCAAGAAAATTCCATTATAGGCTCAGGTTAAGGTTGCCCTAAGTCAGAAACAACTTGAAGCCACACAAGAACAGCAACAACAATCTCTGTGTCGTATACACCTTATAGCCATAGCCTGTAGATAATTTTATACAATATTTTAAATATTTTTGTGCATGGAACAAGGTTTTTGTACGTCGAATCACTGGAAAGCAAAGGTGTCACTATCTCAGCCACCCATGGGGGAAAAAAAAGTTTTGATTTTGGGAGTATTTTGGATTTCAGAACTATGGATAGAGGGGACTCAGCCTGTAAACTGCATTGTTCTAAAATAATTTCAATAAATTTTAATGCCAACTAAGAACCAAGCAAGCCCTAAATACTTTGGACCACAACAGGTTTGGCTCATACGGAACAGTGAATCTACTCCAGGTTTTGGACAAAAAGCATTAAATGTGCTATTCACAAAACTTAGTCTATTTTGGAGATAGAATTCAGGACCCTGGATAGTGCCTTCACAGTACAGATTAGAACCTGGATTCACCACTCCAATGAACTGGAAACCAGGGCAGTTAAAGTGGTCTCAAACTGGATTATTTCAGCAGTGTGTTTTGGACCTAGGTGGCCCTTGCAGCCTCTTCCAATGCTATGATACTAACCCTAAGAAGGAGGCACATTGCCATGAACACGGAGCATCATGAAAGTAGATTGAGAAGGGAGCACCCAGGTTACTTGGTCACAGTCTTCTGCACTGTGGTGAAATGTACTGCAGCATGTATTGACTTAAACAATGTCCCTTATACATACACATCAGCAGATACAAAGCTTGTTTAAAGCTCTCCGATTATGTTTAAAGCGCTCCGATTTTGGGGCCAAAACCTAGGCCCTACGGATGGCCCCCTTGTGATGTGAAGGGGTAGCTCCACGGGTGACATTAAGCATGATGCTTTAAACATAGCCACAACTACACAGAGTTCACTATTCAAGAGAGAAAGAGACTTTTTAAGACAGCACTTTCAGACTGAGATTCCTCTCCTCTGTCTCGAGGACTGGAGAAGAAAATCCAGGCCAGATGACCTGGAAATCCTCCCTGGGTGCATCTGCATTGTAGACATAATGTAGCTTGACACCACTTTTAAATGCTGTAGCTCCATCCTATGGAATTCTGGGATTTGTCCTTTTACAAAGGCTTTAGGTGTCTCTGCCAAAGTATGCTTGTGCCTCATAAAACTACAAATCCCAGGATTCTGTAGGACAGAGCCATGGCAGTTAAAGTGGTGTCAAACTGCATTATTTCTACCTGGCAGGTGCACCATCTGTCAACTTTTTTTGCAGGGAGGGAATGAGATATGTGATCACTGCCAAAACTAGCCTCCTTCTACCTTTGACAGATACTTGGATTTACAGAAAGCAGCCAGAGACATTTATCATGGCACAGATCTAAACCACAATCCCCTTGAGATGTCCATCTCCAACATGTCCACAACAGAAGAGAGGAATTGTGCCTTCTAGGCCTGGTTCCATCACACAGCATCTATGCGTCCATTTTCAGGTGTACAAATGTCACATTTTATTTTATTTCATTTTATTTTCTAATTCTTTGATTCTGTGTCGACCAGCCACCAAAGGTGTGGGCTGTTTGGAAAGTACCGCGGCAATACATGAACAAGTCAGCAGGTCTTTATAAGTAAGATAATAATAATAATAATATGATTTATTTCTATACCGCCCTTCCATAGATCAGGGCGGTGTACAGCATATAAAAAACAGTAGGACATAAAAACCATTAAAACAAGCCGGTAACAATAAAACAATAAAAGCAGTAAAACCAGTAAGACAATAAAGATAAGAAAGATCCGTCACCAGTCTATGTGATGGAGAAGCTGGCTTTTATAAGTGAGAACTATTTAATTTGTGTGTGTATGTGTGTTCAAAAAACCCTATACCTAGCATTTTGGCCAGATTAGGACCGAAAAAGAATACTTTCTGGCTCCAGATGCCTGACAGGCTAATTCCGTAGGTTACATTTGGCACATAGCTACAGCTGTAGCCAATAACTGGCCTGTCTTTCTTATTCTCCTCTGATATGAAGTTAAAATGAACTGGAAATGTTTATGCCATAAAAGGCATGCAGTATATTCAACAGATAATGCAAGGGTATGGCTTTTCCTTTAAAGAACGCAGGGCGTCTCATCCGATGGAGCTGAACCGTCGTAACCCACTCCAAAGCTTTTTCCAAGTTCCGGGAAGAGCCGTTCGGTAAAACACACTCAAGGCAAACATCTCTTTTGCTAAAGAGGAGGGTCCGTTTTCCATCACGCTCTTCTCAAATAGCATGGATGGCCCAAACCATGCATCATGGATGGATAACACCATTTTAAGGCCAACCACCCTGGTGTGGCTCTTCCATTGGCATCCGTGGATTCCTGTATTTTGTGGCGCCATGTTTGCACCAACCTATTTGACTTTCGGCTGGCTTCTTTTCCTTTAAACCCCCTTCCCAAATCCCTCGAGTGTGTTTATAAGCAGCGTATTAATTCGTTGGTCATGCTGTGGGTATTTTTTATGGCATCGGGGGGAAAAGAAAAATAGGCCCCATGGCAGTTAATCACCTCGACTCCGCATTCCATTTGCTTGTTTGCACCAGTCAATCAATTGAGTTAAATCAAATTATTTAAGGTTGTTAATTCTTCCAGCGTCGGAGTGCCCTTTCCCTCCCCGTGCAACATGTGCACCTGACATATATTTTCCTTGCAACAGGATACGTCTCTCTCAACAGACACATGCCAATCAAAGGGGCTTTGTGAGGAAATACCGCAATGGCACGGAGGAGGACTTGCTGACATGTGCTTGCAAATTGCTCTTCAAGATGTTCGGAAGCCTCCGGGGAGGAAAAAGGACCATATGGAGAAGAGAAAGCAAAAAAGGGGGGGGGGGGAGGAAGAAAAAGAAAGGAAGAGCGGCAGGAGCTCGTGTTTGTTCATTTGAGTTGAAGCACCGCCTGGAGAAAAAGGTCCAGCGTGGGCAACGTGTTTGTTTTAGGCTGAGCTCTTGCAAAATGGCACACTTCCTTTACAACCGTGAGCATTTTGTTGAACAGGGTCAGCATTCCTCCCAAGTAAAGTGAGCAACATTTTTTGAAAATGTTAAACGTATTATCATGAGCTTTCTCACCCTGAAAGAGGGCAATTTGTCTCACAATCGGGAAGTATTCACCTTTCTTTTTGGTTCTGACACACATTGATGCTATGTCCATATGGCTGCACACACACAATGGTGGCCAAAGCTGTCAATACAGAAACTTTACACTTGCAATGCTATAGAAGAAACAAGAGACAAATAGGTTTTCGTTTGTCCAGTGAGTGGTTCAATACTTTCTAGTGCATAAGCTTCTAATGTTTGAATCTGAGGGTGCATCTACGCTGTAGAAATAATACAGTTTGACACCATTTTAACTGCCATGACTCTATCCTACAGAATCCTGGGATTTGTAGTTTTGTGAAGCACCAGCACTCTTCGGCAGAGAAGGCGAAAGACCCTGTAAAACTACAAATCCTAAGATTCCCTAGAATGGAGTTACAGCGATTAAAGTGATGTCAAACTACATTATTAGTTTGAGTGCTGGACTCCAGGAGACCAGGATCCAAAACCCTGCTTAGATATGGACACCGACTGGGGAATCTGAACAGGTCACACTCTCTCAGCCTTATAGGGTGGCAATGGCAAACAACCTCTGAATAAATCTTGGCAAGAAAACCCCACAATACAATACAGTTTAACCTACTTTGGAAAACAGGAAAGTAAAGAGTTCCCTTTAAGAGGAATAACAATAACTAACCACGTGAGGCTCTTGCAACCCTCACTATAACTATTTATTTTAAAATGTAAACACCCAAATTCTGTTTTTCTCCTTGTATTTTCAATTAAACGTTGCCTTGCTTCTGTATGTCTTATATATGTCCCTGTGAAAGTTGATGAAACGTTGCTGCAACAAAAGCAGTCTTGATTTGATTGTTTGGATGATTGCATCAAGATTCTTTCTGCGTGTGGCAAAATGGATGTGTGGGCATCAGTAAAACGCCACACCAAAAGCTTTCTGGACGGAAATCACATCAGTGATCACATCCAGATTTTTATTTTTTATTTTTGGCAACAGTTTATCAATTCACACATGTGCGATCAGGAAAGCAGAGGAGGGAGGGAATGTATTATTGGTCGCCACTCCAAATTATCCAGGCTCCCAACTGCATAATTCATTTTGGGAAGTTGTTCCAGTTATACTCAAGAGGAATGGGATACAAAGCTGAGCGACAAGGGGGGGAAAAATACAGGAAAGTCGCCAAAGGCTTGTGGCCAATGGCCAACCTCTGATTCCTTTGGAGTGCTACCATGCTCCAGAGTGTGGTTCAAGAGGCAAGGGACCATGGACAATCCCAAATACAGTTGGCCCTCCACATTTGCAGCTTTGACTTTTGCGGCTTTGATTATTTGCTGTTTTGATTAATATGCTCTCTCTAGGAATCTTTAGGTCCTCCAGTGCAATTCTGCCAGAAGTTGACCATAGAGTTGTGATGGAGGACCTAAAACTTCCTAGGGAGAACACTTCTCTAGGCATTTGTCGGTCCTCCAGCATGATTCTATGATCAACCTTTGGCAGATGTTGACCAAAGTTGCACTGGAGGACTTGGAGATTCCTTGAGGGGTGTACTCTCAGGTACAAAGAATCATATTTTATGTTTGTGATTTTTCCACATTCACTGGGGCCCTTCACCTCTAACTCCAATGAATGCAGAGGGACTACTGAAGTCTCCTGTCATCCCACTTTTTTCAGCCGCTTTTGAATCGTCCTAGTTTCTCTCCTCCTCCTCCTCCTTTCCCCCTCCATCCACAGCTTATTTCAATGGCTGCAAACTGAGTTCAAAGAGCAGAAGTAGCTTGTGTCCAATTAACTCATAGCCTTATCGTATAAGAAAACAAAGCGGAAACCGAGATGCAGCGTAGTGCCTTCCTCTTACCGATTGACGCTGTAGAGCTTCAGTTCTCATCCCGCTGTAGATGGTTGTGAAAGCGTGTCTTTTATCTAATGGATTTTTCCAGCAACACAAAAGATGCGCTTTTAGAATCGTCTCCTGCGGGAAAAGAACTGAAGCGCTGCGATGTCATGCGGTAAGGTATGGAGAAGGCTGCTACTCTCCAGCTCCTTTTCCGCTTTGTTTTCTAATATGATAAGGCTGTCAGAAGACGGGGAAAGGAAAAGAGAGGAAAGGGTGCAATCTTGCCCTTTCCAGTAGGCTCGGGCAAATGCAAAATGCTGCTGCCTCTTTTTGTGCATTCTTCCTATTAATATTAATATCAATGACTTTTGCCATCCAGACCACATTCTGATGTTGCTTGTCCACACATGTCCTGACGTTCATCTATGAAACACTAGAAGGCATGACAGCTTCACTTGCGGTCACCATTTTGAAGGTGAAATGGAAGATTTGAGTAGAAAATTGCCCCCTCCCCATATAAACCCAAAGGGTCCATGTTAACATTCATTGATTTTTTAGGTTTTGTTCATCGGTAATTAATGAAAGACAACCAATTACCTTCTAAGCCTATTAATTTTCTGTCTACCTTCGTATAGACCTGCTTAATTCAGACAGCACAACATAATCAGTCGGTTTGTTTTTCCTATTATTCAACTGCTGGAATCTATTTAGTATCTGGCATGTATTATTATGGTTGCAGTAATCACAGCGGCAATGAGCTCATGATATTTACTATATTCCTAGATATATGTTCAGGTCATTAAAAGAAAAGGAATGGGTCAAGGGAGAGTCTTAACCCTGTGACTTGTCTTATTCATTTTCAGGCAGGATAAAATGTTGAGGGTTTGCAATGCCTGTACCATATGCTTCCGTTATCACTTTCCTCTGATGTCGAAATTAAGTCCCAGTTTTGGATGATGGCCGTTCCACCTGGATCTCTCCAAGAGAAATTTGGGGGCTTAAAGTATCCCGACAGAGTTAGCAAATAAATAGAAAGATTTACAGAACGGGCCTCCAGAAAGCCTGCGAGAACAGCTGCGCAACAGGGGCCTCTGAACATGTGGAAAGAAGAGGTGGAAAAACTGGATTGCGTTTGGGACTTCTTTGTTTTAATAAAGAGTAACGCTCGGTGAAATACATTTCCTATTTGTAGCAAGGGAGCTGTTGGCCTGTTTCCACATCGAAGCCCCTCTTATACAGAGATGTGGGACGGTGTGTTTTACGCTCCTTGAAAAGAAAAGACAAAGAGGTCATCTCTGCGGTTCATTTTAAAAGAAAATGGAATATTTGCAAAGGAATGGTTTAGTGGTTTGAAGAGAAAGAGGACCACAAGAGAGAGAGAGAAAGCATACAAAGCAGAAGGGAAAATCGAGGTGACAAAAATGTCTTTGCTTGTTCTGAAGGTAGGATTGCCAAGCGAAATAATGTGGCAACCCTAAAATAAATAAAACGAGCTCCAATAACTTCAATGGCTGTGCAGAAGAGGGAATTTCAGCAAGTATTGCTTGCAAGACAAGCAACACCTGCTGAAGTTCCCTCTTCTACAAAACAATTGAAGGTACACAGGCCCATGCCTTCCAACTGTCCTGATTTTACAGAGGATTAATCTTCTGTTGTCCCACTTTTCCAGCTGATTTTAAAAAGTCCTTGTTTCTCTTCTTCTCCTCTCTCTTTCCCTCTTCCTCCTAGGTTTACTTCAATTGTAGTGAACTGAATTTAAAAAGCAAAATTAGTTGGCATTCGATGAACTCAACAGGGGAGAGATATAAGGAACAGGCAGATCCTTGCCCTTCCCTGTAGGTTCAGGCAAAAGCAATCTGATGCAGCCCTAGACATGTTTGAATGATATTACCATCAGGTTTTGAGTGGTTGTTAGGTATTTCGTTAAGAATATGTTAATACAGGATCTGACTATTATTTTTAGGGAGGAGGAGAGCCAAAGCAGGGTAGTGGTTTGAGCATTGAACAGCAACTCTAGAGACCAAGGTTCAAATCTCCGTTCAACCATGTAAACCTACTGAGTGACACCTTGGGAAAGTCACACTCTCTCAGCCTCAGACGGTGGCAATGGCAAACCCCTCTGAAGAAATCTGGCCAAGAAAACCCCATTATACCTTTGACTCAGGGTCACCATAAGCTGGAAATGACTTGAAGCCACATAACAACATTGTTTTTTAAAAATTATTATTATTTAAAATTATTATTTTAAAAAAATAAGGCAGTAGCAAAATAGCACTGTGACATCAACCCATAATTGTATTATTATGGCTTAATTTATTTTATTTTTAATTAAGAAGAAACCTATCATGGAGCGGGAGATAGAGCAAACAGGCTGTGCAAATGGCATTGTTGGGACTGAGGAACTTTTAGTGCACAAAAGTGTGGAAGTTGTGCTGTTAAAGCACAAATCTGGTCAGGATGTGATACGCAGCATCAGTACAGTGGGCCCTTGTTATCCGCTGGGGTTTGGTTCCAGGACCCTCCGTGGACAACAAAATCCATGGATGCTCAAATCCCATGAAAATATAATGGCACAACAAAATGGTGTCCCATATATGAAATGGAATATCAGAGTTTGCTACTTGGAATTTATATTTTTTGGGAATATTTTCAAGCCGTGTATGCTCAAATCCATGGATAAAAAAAATCCATGGATAAGGAGGGCCAACTGTATTCATCTCTCTTTGCAAATAGGGATGAAGTGTTTTTCAGACAGGGCAACCCAAATCCACGCATGAATGTGACGAGCAACTTAGCGCCGGCCAGAAAGAGATTTTGCTGGATGCTCCATGAGCCGGTTGCATCCCCAGTTTTCAAGCTGGTATTGAAATTTAAAGTGACATCTTCATTTTCCATGTGTTCTTTTGGGCTCCCACCTGCCTGATTGGACTTTAACCAAATAGTTTGGCTTTTTGCCTTCTTCACGTCTGCCCATTTGGAGGTCAGTGACCCACACTGAAGAAACACCATTTGTCTGTTTGTTGTTCCAGTAACCAAGAGATACGGCTAATTTGGCCTCCCCCTAAAGAAGAGTGGAAAGCACGAGGACTACTAATTCTCTAATGTTTTTAGCATCAGGCTTCTGGGCTTCCTGGCTTGCTTACTTTCTCCCACGTCATCTTGAAAATTTTCTTGTCTCTGTGAGAGGTTTGGATTGCCAACTATTCTTTGTCTTGCTCATATGCCTTCCTCTTTCATGGAAAGCATATCAGATTGAACCAGCACAATAAAATAAAAACAGAACAACTCTAAGTGCCTTTGGCCTGATGAAGAAGCCAGTGGAGCTTCGAAAGCTTGCAACATCTTCATTGTGCATTTCGGTTGGCCAATAAACATATCAGTGTTGGGTGGATTTTTGTTTGAATTTTCTAAATGGTCAACACAGCTATCCCTGCATATTTTCTAATCTAAGTGCGTTTTTAAAAACTAGAGCTGTGATTCTGTATCACAATCTGTGTTGTGTAACTTTTTACATACCTAGCTACTCAGCAAAGGCCCTCCTAGGGAACTGGAAGATGTGTATCAAGACACCTGCCAGGGATCTCAATGCCCATTAAAGATATATATTTATATCTATATATCTATATCTAGACATTTCCCTCATTTGTAGTGGCTGAATGTTGGATTATGGCTCTGGAGACCAGGGTTCAAATCCCCGCTTAGCCACGAAACCCACTGCTTGACTTTGGGCAAGTAACACTCTCTCAGCCTCAGAGGAAGGCAATGGCAAACCCTCTTTGAATAAATCTTGGCAAGAAAAACCCATGACAATTTTGTCTTAGGGTCACCCTAAGCTGGAAACAACTTGAAGGTACACAACAACAGACAGTTGTGGGTGATGCTTCATGAATTATTCTTGAAGATATCACCAAGGCCTAGCATCACCACCTCTGTTACATCACAAAAAAGTTGTCCCTAAGTCTCAAGTTTTGGTGCTGAAATCTCAGAGCCCAAAATCATCCCTACCTAGCAACTCTAGGTCTATTTTTAGGGTTAGAAAAAAGTCAGAAGATGGACTGAGAAAACGCAGAGAGGTTACAAGTATATGAAAACCACAAAACCACAAATCCCAGATTCTGCAGGGTAGAGTCATGGCAGATAAAGTAGTGTCAAACAACATTATTTCTACAGTGTAGATGCATCCCTAGTTAGGGCATAAAGCGACATCATAGCCAGTCACTGAATTGAAGCCCTGAAGGAACAGCCAAGAGGGAAGTTAAAGGTCTTCTAGAGTGCTTTCTGGCCCTAAAATAAATTGGAAACTCAACAAACTCCAAACCAACATATTCTTTGCTGGCTCTACATAGTTATGGATCATTTGATATGAGAGACTGATCATGCAAAGCTCTGCAAGCCAAAAATATACAACAGCTCATGCTGGTTAGACGGCAATCTTACCAAGGGATTTGACTACTCATTCCTGTTATGTGTCGACATATAGAGATAGAGAGTGATGAAAACTGGTGGTCTCTAATGGATTCCATCTTTCCATTCTGGCTGGCCTGGAATCCCCTTCCAACTTAATGCTCTCTCCTGTCATTAGTCTTGGGAGGAAAGGCCATGGAAAAAGCCAAATGGAAATCTGTCTGTGTCTACTGTTCTTGCAATCACCTATCCCTCTCCATCTCCCCACCCAAAAATGATGAATTCACTAACTTCTTTGGATATTTTAAGAATTTGGCTCCTCTGTAAGCTTGATTTCCAGGAGAAACGATTAGTCTTTAACCCCAAGATTGGCAGAACCATTGACATTTCATCAGCCAACGTATTGGAGGAAGAATCTCTTTCTCTGTCTTAAAAAAAGATCTGGCAACTCTTTGTCAACACTAGCTTGGTTGAAGACACTAGAATTTAGAAACCAGGGCTGGCATCCTTTTAGGTATTTATGTCTAAACGGACTCACAATCATGGAAAGGTGAATCGTAATGTTGTGCAATGCTCATATTCTTAGGAGGGGAGCAGGGAACAATGGCTTTTCCTGCAGAAATAAAGCCATATCATTCCACTTTAACCCTCATGGCTCCAGCTTGTGGAAGCCTGGGATCTATAGTGTGGTGAGGTAGTCCACCTGGCCTATCAGAGCGCTCTGGTGCCTCACCAAACTACAAATCCCTATCTGTTGGATAGAGTTAAAATGGTGCCATTAACTGCTTTAATACTGCAGTGTGATGACATCTCTGGAATCATTCTATAAACGAAGCCAGCAACATGGCCATTGTGTCATGGAACCCATGGCACAATGGGCAGCACAATGTGATTCATTGTGTAACTGGACACTAAGCAGGACATCCCAATACACATTGCTGCAATTCACCAGAAGAGTTCTGCCTCCCATCAGGGATGTAGCCACAACATCTCAAAGTTGATCTTGGCTCATACTTTTCAATGCAGGGCAAATAGTGGCTTTGATGTCAGAGAAGTATAGAATCTGTTCTGGGGATGAGTGCAACTTTAAAGTAGCTAGCCAAGGAACCAGTGTGGCACAGTGGATTAAACGTTGGCCTAAGACTCTGAGAAACCTGGGTTCGAATCCCCACTCTGCCATGGAAACCTAGTGAGTGATCCTGGCCAAATCACATTCTCTTAGCCTCAGACGAAAGCAAGGGCAAACTACTTCTGAACAAATCTCTTGCCAAGAAAATCATGTAAGAGGATCTCCATAAGTCAGACACAACTGTGTCAGTTAAAGGTACCAAATCTTACACCAACAATTGGTTTCTGCACCTTGGAGATTTCCATCTAGATTAAAAGTCGGAGGAGATTCATTGCCCTAGTGCTCTCAGGCCCATTCATCTCTCCTATTTAAGACTCTGGGAGTTTGCAAAGTTATCAATTCTTGTAAAAACAACAACAACCAAGCACATACCCAACAATTGGAAATGAAATTCTCCCTGTGGCTAATACAGTTGCCTGTATCCCATTTAACCACACTGTGGGTGCAAAAGTATACTCCGGTGTAACCAAGAGGAAAGTTGTAGTTTTGTAGGAAGTTCTACAATTATTACTATTTTTTTTAAAAAAAAAGACTGGTTGTAAAAGTGTTAGACTACAGGCAGACATTGAGAAAGACAGATCAGATTTGCCGCACCATTTAAATGAGTCATCTGCAGAGCAGAGTTTAATTAGCACCTCCAAAACTGCACCATAAATCTCAACAGTGTGCAAAGGAAGTGAACTGTAGAATAAGCTGTCAGCAGCTCTCTATGATTTGACAGCGTCCTACAAATGCATTCCACATTCTGACCCCAACTGTCAATCACGACGCCGGAGCAGCGCACACTTTGCCATGCAACTGTCATCTGTTTTGCAGACCTCCACATTTGGCTACCCTTTAAAAAAAAACACACACACACATACATACAACCACCTTGTCATCTATCATTATTTTGGAAATAAATGAAAACTCTGGAGCGTTCTTCAGAGTGATTGAACACGCCTCTGCAACCTGGACTTCAGCCTAACATAGTTCATCAGAATGTTGCTCAGTTAGAAGAAGAGCAGCACAGCTTTCTTCTTGGAGAAGGCCTGAAATGTAGGATTGCAGTTGGAACGGACCAAAGGGTCACCAAGTCCAACCAATTGCTGAAAGCCAGGGATGGTAAAGCATCTATGGAGTTTATCATATGACGGAATTTGGGGGTATAGTGCAATGGCAATCTGAACGCAATCATGGGGTTTCACGTAATTGCGTATTAGAGTATTGCACACAATTTCAGGCAATGGAGGTTCATTTTTGGGAAATGGGAAATCATTCTGAACACATTCCAAATGCAATTAGAATTCACGTAAATTCACTAAATTAGCAAATTTATGTGAATTCAAATTGGCTCCATTCGAAATTGGGAGAAATTCTTCCCATGTGATAAACTCCTATGACAGAGAGGAAACCCAACTTTGATTTTATAGTCTTCTTCCCCTTCCCAACATTGAGAAGGAGCCTGATCTTGAACAGTGATTCCCAAACTTTGGTCATTCAGGTTTTTTTAGACTTCAACTCCCAGAATTCCTGACTATTGGCCCAAGTGGTTGTGGCTTCTGGGAGCTGAAGTCCAAAAAACCCTTGAGGACGAAAGTTTAGGAACCACTGATCTAGAACAAGACTTTTGGTCCTCCAAATGTTTTGGACTCCAGTTTTCAGAATCCCTGGCCATTGATGATGTTGGCTAAGGCTTCTGGAAGTCTGGAGCCTCTGGAACGCCAATGAGAAAGGTTGAGACAGTGGTTCCCATACTTTGTTCTTTTATATGGTTTGGATTTTGGATCCCGTAATCGTAGAATGTTGGACAAGCTAGCTGGGGCTTCTAGGAGCTAAAGTCCAAAACATTCAGAGGACCAAAGTTTAGGAACAACTCATCTAGAACCTCTCATGTGCTTCTATGTTCTCATAGCTCCAAAGGAGACAGATTGGTTTATCTGTTTGAGTGGATTGAGAAGCTCCATTTGCTGAACATAACATCTTATTTTAACTTTCAGATCTTAATGCTACTAACTAGGACTCGCAACAAGAGACATTTTGCCCTTTGAGAATGGGGAGGAGGTGAAGAGAAGAAAAGCTAGGAAGCCACCAAATAATGATGACATGGAGAAGAGAGTTTGGGTCACCTGGAGAATCACAGAGGGACAGAGTAAGTCCTCCCACAATCATACTTCATCCTACAGAATTCAGGTTATTTTATTTATTTGTTTGTTTGTTTATTTACTTTCCTCCAGTGGAGTCTCTTCCATGGCCATTTAGTGGCAAGTGGAGGGTGGGGAGGGGGCCAAAGAAATATCTGGATATTTGCAAACATTGCAACTACAGTACAAAAAGGGCAGCCTCTGAACCTTCCTGGGGTTCTCCTTGAGTTCTGGAGGATGATGCCATCATTGTGTCTCTAGCTACAGGGACATAGCCAGATGCTTCTCCATCAGCCATGAAGTGGCTGTGGAAATGATGATCCAACAGGAAGATGCTGAATCTTGCAGGATGAAAATGGAAAAAAATACATAGTAGTTAATGCATGGTCAGAATTTTACAATCGTCTCCCAGTGTAGGATCTTGCCCACAAAGTTCATCCAACAAAGATCCTGAGTGGGGCAATACTATGAAGGCTTTCCCATTTAAATTTTTATTAACTCTTCTTTATTAATTCTTAATTAAGGAGCCCTGGTGGCCCAGTGGTTAAATGCCAGTACTGCAATCACAAGGTTGTGAGTTTGATCCCAGGAAGGCCTCCAAGGTCCACTCAGCCTTCCATCCTTTCGTAGGTCAGTAAAATGAATACCAGCTTGTTGGGGGCAATTGGCTTACAGATTGTAAAGCGCTTAGGGAGTGCTAGCCAACTGATAAGCGGTAAATAAATGTACTTGCTATTGCTATTGCTATTAATTGAACTCCTTAATTCTAGGTAATGAACAACACTGTCAACATGTTTATATCCCTGACTGATTCAGCATTCAATATCCACAATGAAAAACTATGTGAACAGTTGCTACTGGCACCTTCTTGACCAACAATAACTTCAAGGAAGCATTTTCTGTAACTGTCGGCCAGTATCTCTCTCACATATCAGTTTCTAAATATGTTGGCCCATTCCTCCTCCCAGAATAAACACCTTGCCTCAGGTACTGCCACAACATTTTGATGGCGTTTCGGTCCAGAGAATTTCTTGTTCCTCACGCCTTTTTGATAGATCGGCTTGTACTTTAGGATTATTGTTTTATTGCACGACATATGTTTGGCTCAACTCCATGCATTTTCCCCCTTACCACTGTGCAACAAACAAAACAAAACCCAAAACCCAGTACAATGTACAGTACACATGAATTAAATCTATCTTAAATATAAACCATTTAAAATAAAACCAGTTGCAATAAAATATAATGGCCGGAACCTTGTTGGCGACATAAGCGCATGCAACTTGGGATCATGCATACTTATGATGTATTTTGGCTTGCGTGCAAAGAGTTATTTACTAGACCTTTGCAACCTATACATATTCTTTCCATAGCAGCTGTCAAGACCTGAGCAAGGGATACTGCATCCATTCACTGGATGAATGCAGAGAAGGCAACACAGACAACTGAGAAGCAACCCATCTTGGCTGCAACTGCAACCAAACAAAGATGGAGAAGAACCACATTTTTATTGCTCTTGTGGCTGAGATGGGCATCTTTTTCACCACCTGACTCACCTCTCTTCCTTTCCCTGACCAGCAAAAAGCCACAACATTGGCCACCCTCTTGATGTTGACATCTTTGGGGCAGGGGGGAGAGGTGCGAAGTTGTGCATGCAGAGCATTACGCTTCACATATGCAACACAATGCCAACGGTGATCAGTGCCAATGGACTAGCTATGGGAAGTGGCAAAATGAGGGCATTGCCTCATCCATATAAATTCTGCCCCCCACGAAGTTTTCCATCAGTCCCCAAATGTCTAGCATTATGGCGAATGAGACATTGAATATTGTTCATACTTAGAACTCTTCTATTTGCTGTTTCCCCATTCCTTTGGTCATCATGCCTGCCTCTTTTTCTTTGGATGCCTAAGCTGTATTTCTAAATGCTGAACTGAAGCTTTTAGTGACTACAGTGATAGAAATTTGGGGACCCAAAGACAATTTTATTAGGGGAGCAGAAATCTGATTTAAGTGGGGCAATGACCACATAATCCCCATCCACCCATTATATCTACACCCGGTTTATTGTATTGATACAGTGGGCCCTTGGTATCCGCTGGGGTTTGGTTCCAGGAAACCCCCCCCCCCCAATAGATACCAAAATTTGTAGATTCTAAAGTCCCATTAAAGACAATTGTGTAATAAAATGGTGTCCCTTATATAAAATGGCAAAATCAAGGTTTCCTTTTTGGAATTTGTATATTTGTAAAATATTTTCAAGCTGTGGACGGTTGAATCTGTGGATAAAGAATCTGTGGATCCCGAGGGCTGGCTGTACACCTAGACAGATCCCGTCACACAACATTCTCTACTCCAACACTTTTGCTGATGCCTCCCAGCTTTTGCCACCTGAAGCAACCACCTCACTTTACTCAGTGGTACAGTGGACACCTATGTTTGTATAGTGCTAAAATCTATCTATCAGTATGTGAAGCTGAACGCACAAAAACCTATTCTGCAAATGCACCTGGTTTATCTACATGTTCTGCAACAATGCTCCTTAAAAAAAAAAAAAGGGAGAAGGGATCTTTTTAATTGACCCATTTGATGTCAGATGTCACCACAACTGGATGAAACACAAAGCTCTCCCTATTTTCTTGCACAAGTGTGCTGTTTGTTTTATGAATTCCTGCAAACATTCAAACCAGCTTATTACGTGCCCACTTACAGCCTGCCTATCCCAAACGTCTGACTGTAAGTAATTCTCTTAAAGTGGCTTTGGCATTAGATCACAACACTTGGGATAATTCCTTTGCCATGAGAATGGCTTGTCGCCAATACGCAAATACCAAAAGAATGTCCTCATTTAAAGCGCAACAGAGCTACGGAGGCCTGATCATGGAAAATATTCGACCGATGGCTCACCACATCTTTTATAAGCCCACCATCAAGGGTTTCCAAATGCAAACTCCCAATGAATTCTGGAGTTGCACCTTGGTTCCATTTCCTGCAAAGAAATCAAAAATAGCAGCAGAGGTTTCCTTGTTGCCTCTCAGATGCTTATTGTAAAGATGCCAGCCTTTGTTACTGGTTTGGTGAAAGAAAGGAACCCAAATCAAGGATGAAGTGTGTCCCTCCAGATGTTGTTGGACTTGCTAGAGAACACATTGGTTGGGGGTGATAAGAGTTGTAGTCTAACAATAACTAGGAGGGGGCAGTTCTGACCTAAACTGTGACATGTGTGCATATGTTTCTTCATTGCCTGTTGACTTATGGCGACTTCCTAAATTTCACAGGGCTCTCTAAGGCAAGGAATGCTGTTTTCCCCCTAAAAAGGAGATTGGCTTGATCAAACCTGCTGAAATTGATAAATTGACAATGTTGATAAAGGAGAAATCCTTGAATACTTTTAAGAAAGATTAGGAATTATTACTTCTCTACAGTCTCATTGGGGCTGTGCATCTTGCTTGTTCTTGTGCGCCTTCCAATCATTTCCGACTTATGGTGACCCTAAGGCAAACCTATCACAGAGTTTTCTTGGCACGTTTCTTCAGAGGGGGTTTGCCATTGCCATCCTCTGAGGTTGAGAGATTATGACTTGTTCAAGGTCACCCAGTGGGTTTCCAGTCCCAACTGGGCCATGTAACTCACTAGGTGATCTTGGGTAAATCACACTTTCTCAGCTTCAGAGGATGGCAATGGTAAATCCCCTCTGAAGAAACCTGCCAAGAAAAACCAATGGTAGGGTCGCCTTAGGGTTGCCATAAGTCGGAAACCACTTGAAGGCACACAATGTCAATGACAAAGTAAATAGCACTCCCAATTTCACAGACAAAAGTCATATATATATATATATATATATATGGCTAGCCAACTTAATCTTCTGCTTACCTGTTCATCTATAAGCATATGTTATTGCTTATATCTTAAGACACGGAGCTTCAGAACTGCCTTCTGACTTTGCAAGGTCTTTCTTCTCAATATAGTGACCGATGTTGATCACGTTCTTTGGAAGCATCCTGTATCATCATAGCCCCAAATGTATCTCAAATGTCTTTCCATTCCAGCTTTTCAGCTCCTGTTGGGCTCCTGTTTTTCTTTCATGTTTTGGGGGCAGAGGTCACCGTCGGCAGGAGATGCTTGCTTTCCCTTGGCCTCACATTTGCTGCTGTCATTCTCCATCCGTTTCGGGTCCCCGCCGAGCAACAGGATGTGTCCATGGTCCCAGCCTGATAGGCTAATTGATTTTGGGGGGAACCCATTCGTCAGTTTAATTTAAGAGATCACCCACCAGGTTTGCAGCTCCCTGTCAAAGGTAATTCAATTAAAAGTCCAGAAGTGTGACTAACCACCCCATGGTTAAATATGTTTACCAGCTGCCTCTTAGCATCTCCACCGTCCCAATCTGTCCGTCAGGCGGTCTTATCATAATATACGGCCACATCGTGTAACATACCTGACTGATATTTACAACAGCTTTTGCAACAGGGCTAGAGAGACCGTCCAAATACTTTGGGCAGTGTGTAGTGAAATACATCTATACCATGGCATTAAACCTTTGTTCTCATTAAACCCAACAGCTATAGCATACTAAACGCTATATCCAACCGCTCTATCGCAAACTAATTCCAAGAATGCCGAAACGTTTCGCATTCTTGGAATTAGTTTGTAATAGAGCTGTTGGATATAAAAATTATGACCTCCCTGAAATTAAACGATCAAATGTAATATTTTTAGGAAACATGGTTTGAGATCTCTGATACATCTTTTTGGAAGGGGGAAGTGATGGTGCAAGGAATTTGCCGGGAAGTGTTACAAAAAGCTGGGAAAGACTGGTTTGGGGTTTGGGTTTGTTTTAATGGGAAATAATCTTTGGAATGAAGTCTACAAGTACTGACTGGATCATTGTGCTGTTGTATGTAACATCTGGCTGGATTCAAAAAAGCTCAATACATTTTAAAATCTAACTACAGTGGTCCCTCCACATTTACCGGGGTTAGGGGTGAAGGACCCCCGTGAATGTGGAAAAACCACAAATAAAAAACCACTATTCTTTATACCTGAGAGAACACCTCTCTAGAAATCTCCAGGTCCTCCAATGCAACTTTTAACAGACGAGATTTACATCTGATCGTTTAAAAGATCCAGAGCAAATGAAACTGGATAAGCAGAGGCTGATAGATGGAAGGCCTAACATAGATTTGCTTTTGTGCGTGTTTTTAATAGACTCTCCTCTTTTCCCTATTCTTCCTCCTCCTCCTGCACTTTCTGGTATTTGAAAAATAACAAAAAAGCATAAGGCACCTGTTGGACAAATCAATTGAAATCTTGAAAGCCATTATCATTCCAAGCGGCGATGCTCCTAAACCAAAGGAAGGAGGAGACACCTCATCAATTTAAAACCTTAAAAGATTGCATATGTCTTGAAGGAAAGGGGTTGACTCCACCGTTACGAGTTCCCCCTCCTTTCCATCCACGTTTTCCTTTTTTCGGTCTTGCCAACTTCCAGGTCACATCAATTAGTTCCAGTGTTCTTCTGTAGACTGGAACTAATTTATAACACTCCTGATGGAAAAGCCTGCACTTGCTATGAGCTTCGGCTTCCACGACTGGTGCGTCCTTCCGTTAGCAAAGCATTAAAAAAAAATTAGCTTTGGGGATTGCAACTTCCACAATCCACCTCCAGCGTGGGGCATTGGGGAGATATAACCCTCCGGAGTAAATGTTCAAAGTCCTATCGTGGTTGCAAAGGCATACAGTTGGCCCTCCATATCCACGGGTTTTGTTATCAACCTATTCGACCATCCATGGCTTGAAAATATTCCAAATATATATATATATATATATATATATATCAATTCTAAAAGTAAGACTTGATTTTGTCATTTTATGGAAGGGACACCGTTTTACTGATTTGGAAAGTAAATTTATTTGGAAAGAATGCATTTGCAAATTATGGTGTGACTGTTTGAGGTTGTGGACAGGTATCTTTTATAGTGATAATGAGTTCAAAGAGGTGCCACTAATACAGGTAATGAGTGGAGAACAGAGGAGCCTCTTAAAGAAGAAGTTACTGTACAGGTCTGTGAGAGCCGGAAATCTTGCTTGTTTTGACCAAATATTTATTTTCCACCATAATTTGCAAACAAATTCTTTCCAAATCAGACAAATGTGATTGTCTGGATTTTTTTTCTGTCTCATTTTGTCTCTCCTAGTTGAGGTCTACCTACGATGTCGGCCTCTCTCATCTTTTTTAAGTGGGAGAACTCGCACAATTGGGGGCCGACTAAATACTTTTTTGACCCTATATAATCATTGCATTGCATTTTCTGCAAGCAATGCTGCTCTCTCTTTTTGCCAGATTGTGAACTCTTTATGAGATTATCACACTAGGGTCAATACCAGAACCATCCCACAATTATTTCATGTTGTGGGATGGCAATGGGGTAATTGTGGGATGTTTCTGGAATTGACCCTAGTGTAATAATAATAATAATAATAATAATTTTTATTTATACCCCGCTCTTCAACCAAGTTGACCTCATGTATAAATGCTTTATCACACTAGTGAGATCTCACGAGGAAAATGGGAAAATTTAAATGAGAGTTAAATTAAATTTGAAATAATGTGCTAAACTGTTTGAGATATATCTACATACCATGTTTCCCCGAAAATAAGACAGCGTCTTATATTAATTTTTGCTCCCAAAGATGCGCTAGGTCTTATTTTCAGGGAATGTCTTATTTTTTTCCATGAAGAATATTCACATTTATTGTTGAACAAAAAAAAGATGAACATTTATTATATACTGTATATATACACACACAAAAACTTTGCTGGGTCTTACTTTCAGGGAGGCCTTATATTTAGCAATTCAGCAAAACCTTTACTAGGTCTTATTTTCAGAGAATGTCTTATTTTCAGGGAAACAGGGTATTTTCTTCGGACATTAGCTCATCATTATATTACTCATAAAATTTAAAGGTATTGTTATATTTTAGGATTGGAAACTAATAAAAAATATTGGGGGGGGAAGTCCCCCACTTCCAATTCCTGCTACCTAGGACCAATTTGCAAAGGGATTTTTGCAGTGCTAAAACATTGTTTTGCATGCTGATTTTCTAGACTAACATTGCTGGGAATTTAAATTCTGCCACCTAGAGCCAAGTGTAACTTTCCTACTGACTTTCTGATAATGAATGAAGCTGCAGCAGTTTGCATTATTATACCTTCCAACATTTCTCAAACGAAAACTGGGATTCATCATGGAGTCGTGCAACATCAGAGTATAGTTAAGCTGGCAAAATTTGATAAAAACACACAAAATAGGAGAGAATGCTGCAGTTTGCTTTTGCCTGACTCTGCTGGGAATTGCAAGGTCCTGCCAGATTGCTATTAATTTGTGTAATATGGATAAAGCAAATGATTTTAAAGTCCTGATATAAAGACTTTCTTCTGCCACTTTCTATGAGTGCTGAACCACTCTCTTTTAGTGTGCAGTTGCACTGCAGATTTAAAGCAGTTTGACACCACTTTAACTGCCATAACTCTATCCTACACAGTCATGGGATTTGTAGTTTGGAGAGGCAGCACCAGAGCTCTCAGACAGACCAGGCTGAATTCCTCACCCAACTGCAAATCCCAGGCTTTCTGTAGGAAATAGTCATGGCAGTTAAAGTGGCATCAAGCTGCTTTAATTCTGCAGTGTAGCTGGCTGCACACTTAAGTGTGCAAGCTCCTTTTGCATTTTGAACTCACTTTGCAGCAATTGAAGTCAGATCATGAGGATGAATGGGGGGAAAAATGGGAGCATTTTAAAAGTAGGTGAAATCCCTGCTAAATCAGGACACTTGGAGGGAGTATGCTTTTGTAAACCTTTGAATATTGGTTTGCTTTGGTCTGATCTGGAGAGAGTTGGAAAACCCTAAAAATGGACTATACAGTACTTGCTGGTTGAATTGAGAAAGAGGAGCTGTAGTTTGCAGGGGTAAAGAGAAGGCAACCACTAAATAATTATTTTTACTTGTTAAAGCTTATTTAGAGCTTTAAAATTTGCATCCAAATGTTGCAATGCAACTAAGCAGTGCATTCAGAAGAGTATGGCAATCAAGTCCTGCCTCATTGGCAGATTTTTAAATTATAAATTATTTTTATGATAATTAATAATAATAATAATAATAATAATAATAAAATTTCAAGGTTTGATTGCATATTAAAGTACAGTGGGGTTTGGGCCCAGCACCCCTCTTGGATACCAAAATCCAAGTCCCTTTAAATACAATGGTATTAAAATCCTACATTAGGTATGCCCTAAATAAATAAATGTCCTGAACCTCAAAGTTTTCCTCCAGCCTTCAGCTCTGTTCATCATGTAAAATTTTGAGAAGAAGGCAGGATGGCGATTGCATGAACCTTCATCCACATTTTGCATGTGAATCTCCTAATCCTGGAATTTTTGTATGTGATTGTGTCGGATATAAATTTTCTAGCAAGCGATTTTTTAAAACATCATTTTGCTTAGTATATATTCTTTTGCCTAGTATGGATTTTGGGGGTTTTGTTTGTTTGTTTTTTAATTTCTTTATTATTTCCAATAATATATATACAAACCAGTATGCCAATACCTATAATTCAACAAACACGCACACAGAGACACATATATTTAAATGAAATTACCAAAGAGTTGGTTATATACCTTTTTACTTCTTTAAACCTAACACTTCTTCTATAGTTCCTCTTATAATGAAAGAGATAAGGCTCTTCAGTCAAATCATATCGTATCTTAATTGAATTTAAGTACTGTATTACACTCTCGTATTACACTATACAGACCTTACAGTCTTACAATATTACACTGGGCAGACTTTATATGGTGCTTCTGCCCATGAAGAAGTGGCAACGGCAGTTCTGAAAACAGGCAATCCCTTTCCTTTGCACTCTGTGTGCAAACCCATGGCTTTCCTATATATGCAAGCCCATGGCTCTGTAAATAACTATTGTGGTGGTTTGTTTTCAAGCAGCCTGCAGTTGTTAATATGGAGAGTCAGCAGAGATGTCACAGCTGACAGATGAAAAATTGGTCATTTTTCAGTGGTTGACCAGAATGTCTTGCGTCTAAGTGCATGACGTTTTCCTTGCTGTTTAGGAGAGGCACGCTGTGGCGGAGGAAGGATTACAACCGAGGACCCTAAGAAAGAATACTACCATCCCCGACAGCCACACCTACAAGAATTGTCCAAGGAAGGTGGCCAGCTTTACGTTCAAGCTGCTCAAGAGCTCTTCTACAAAATAATGGACCTGGGTGAAGTCAGGCAGGCACATGTAGAGGATTGCGGCTCAGAACCCCAAGTAACCCTAAAGAAGAGGACTACCATCCCCAACAGCCACATCTATAAAAATACGGCCAGGGAAGGTGGCTAACTTTAACCTCAAGCTCATCAAGAGCTCTTCTACAAAATGAAGGACATGGTTAGGGAGGTAGGGAGGCTAACATGTTTTTTGAATATTTTCAAACTGTGAATGCTTGAATCCATGGACATGAAAGGTAGACTGTATATACAAGCCCATGGCTCCGTTAATAAATATTGGGGTGATGCTGTTTTTTTTCCAGGCAGCCTGCAGTTGTTGATATGGAGAGGCAGCAGAGATGTCACAGCTGAGAGATGAAATATTGGTCATTTTGAGGTGGTTGAACAGAGTGTCCTTTGCTCCTAACGGCATGACTTTGTGCTTGATGTCTAGGACAGGCATGTGTAATGGAAGGAGGATGGCAACCGTAAGGAAGAGCACCACGATCCCAAACTGCCACATCTACATGAAAATGCAAGGGACCTGACCAGGGAACGTGGCCAACTAAGTTCAAGCTGCTCAAGAGCTTCTTCCACAAAATGGTGGAGCTGGTTGAAGGTAGGCAGGCTTCCATCACACAGCCACCATCCTTTATGCAGAAATCTATATGAGCTATTGAGCAGTGCTTTTGAGATGCTGGCCCTGATTTTTCCAGCTGAGGTGCATGTGAATGGGAAATGGTGCGTCTCCTGTCTGCAGGCAACTGGGTTGGGCTGAATTGGACCCTGTCCAGCTGTCCACATGCACAATGAAGCCGAGGTCATTCTGGGACGCACAAGAAATCCACTCTGGGATGCACAATAAATCCAAAATTGCTTCGAAGTTTCCAGTAACCCTGACTTTGCTTACCGTAATTCAGGGCAAAGTCAGCATAAGGGCAAAAAAACCCACAGATCTTCTCTGGAAGTAGCCATATGTCGTGCACCAGTTTTGGGGTTAGTGTGATGTTCTTCACCAATGTAGACAACCCCCGAGAGAAATTCTTAATGGGCTGGCTTGTATAAGAAGGAAAGTCATCATGATAATAGCGTGCCGTACACTGAACTGTCTGCTGACTCTGGATACCAAGCGGAGAGAGAAAACATAATTTTCAAGTTTCTTATTCATCAACACGGCAAAGAGCAAACTCATTTGGGAAGCCCACAGGCAGTTTCCCCTTTGAGAATCCTGGGCCTTTGACTTATTCTCAGCCAGCCTGATTAATCAAAGAGGATTTTTAAACAAGACACACACACACACAAACCCCCCCCCCCCCACTTTTAAAGCTTTAGCTCATTAATTTATCAATTAAATTGTTCAAGGCTTGCAGCTTGGATAAATACCATGGTTTATATTATGGAGGAGACAATTACACGCGCTTGATTGCAAGTCGCATTAATTCTGCTTGAAATGTTCGCCAAAGCTTCTATAAATGCCATATTATTTTCTTTTGCAAACACACTGGGGAGGTCAGAGAACTAATTTTAATGTTTTGCTGCCTCTCCTTAAGATTGACACAATGAACTGCTTGCAGAAAATGGTTCTCGTTTGAATCTGTGTGGATATGTCACATAGTCCCACCACTTCTGACATGTCAGAAACCCATCAAATTAGGCTTGTGGTTTTCATACAACTTCAGACCAATCATTACAATCTTACCTATTATTATTTTTTTAATTTCATGGTATGCAGTGCCTCTGCTTCAGGTGAAAGATAGTAAGCCAGGGAATGATTAGAGTATAAATTATAACACAGAATGGCAATAGATTATTCTAATATTGATATAAATGCCATACTCTCCAATCAAATCAATGTTGACAGTCCATAGCAATCCTATATCATTCCTTTTTTTTTCAGATGCAGTTAAAACCTCCCAGTTTCTGTCTGAATTTTAAAGGAGCCACTCAAACCACCAAAGCCAAGGTGTGTAGCTTATTGCCATGAATTGTTACTTCAGTCTCTAGTTTCTAGCATTACAGAGAGCGAGACTTTTTGTAACTCGTCCATACTTAGAACTATTCTCTTTTCTTCGTTTGCCTTTTCTTGATCACTTTGCCTGCCCTTTTTCTTTCTATGCCTAAACTCTATTTCTAAAGGCTCCACTAAAGCTTTAAATTATGGGCCCCTGGTATCTGTTGGGGTTTGGTTCCAGGAGCCTCCCATGGATATCAAAATCCATAGATGCTCAAGTCCCATTTCTATAATGTGACCTTATATAAAATGGCAGAATCAAGGTTTGCTTTTTAGAATTTACATATGTTTTGAATACTGTGGATGCTTGAATCCATGGATGTGAAGGGTGGACTGTATATACAAGCTCATGGCTCTGTAACTAAATGAGAGATGAAAAATTGATCATTTTGAGGTGGTTGATCAGAGTCTTTTGATGTGGTTGATCAGAGCTCTTCTACAAAATGATGGACCTGGTTGAAGGTAGAAAGGCTTACATATTTTTTGAATATTTTCAAACTGTGGATGCTTGAATCCATGGAGAGATGAAAAATTGGTTATTTTGAGATGGTTGACCAGAGTGTCTTGCTTCTAACTGCATGACTTTGTGCTTGATGTCTAGGACAGGCATGTGTAGTGCAAGGAGGATTGAGGAAGAGTACTACCATCCCCAACAGCCACAAGAATATATCGAGAAAATTGGCCAGGGAAGGTGGCCAACTTTAAGTTCAAGCTGCTGAAGAGCTTCTTCTACCAAACGGTGGACCTGTTTGAAGATAGGCTAGAATCCTTGTGTCCTATAGAGCAGCAGCTGGGACCCAAAGATGAGAATGCAGAAGTGAAAAGCCCAACTATCAAAGGCCAGAGGGTGAGAGCATGTCTAGCAAGAGCAACTTTCAATGCATGTGAAATGCTGGATGGTTGCACCTTGTTGTGTAATATCTACAGCCCTCCACCCCTCTCATGTGTTGCAACCATTTCATGGTTTTGTTCAATTGTATACTAGAACAGATTTTTTTCTGTATTAGGACTTTGAGGGTAGCAGCAGAACAGGAAATAGGAGGAAGCATTGGATACGGCTCCAGAGGAGGAAAGTGGTGATGGTGGTAAGCAAACCTTCTCTTCACTACCCAACACAGCATCCCTATAGTCTCTTAAGAACCTCACCCACCCTTAAGAGCAGCCATGTGTAGGCACTGCTTCAGGACTACATTGTAGTGGTCATGCATACAGTATAGTATAATGAGAAATGTTCCAAGCCTTGTCAACCCCATCCTCTGGATAACAAAGCCAATGAACTTACAAACCCATCTTCCTAGATGTTAGCACATTTGCAGAGGAGACTGGCTAAGGAGGAGGAAGGGACACCACACAGGGTGCCTTTACTGAGAAGGTGATGTGGGCCAGATGTAGCCCCCTCTTGCCCCTAACTGAATGGACAGGGCCCCAAGGTGAACCGGTGTTAGCAATCTGTGGGATCTAACTGCATTATTTGCATACATAGGAAGCCTTCAGACTCCACCAGTGAAGATGCAGGAGGAAGGAGACACAGTGTGTTCACAAGGGAGAAAAGCTCTATTCCAAGGAACAGAACGGCAACATCAGGACACTGCCGTAAGGACCCTTGGAGTACAAAGCTAGAATCATGACATGGGCCACCTCTGGAGGAATAAGCAGTGGCATAGGCACCCCCTTTTTGTATACATTTGTAGATATTTGTATATATTGCAAATAAAATACTGGTTGTTTTCAATGTCTAGTTGCTGTATATCCTTTCAACCTAAGAAGGGGATTGGAAAGTATTGTAGGAGTTCAGATTTCAGAGTTGAAATTTCATATAATGCTGTCTGAGTGTAACATAGCACACACAAAACAGCAGCATAATGGAAGCATAATGTAGGACAAGAGTGGCTTTCCATTGCTGAATCCATTCTGCTTTAAGCAACAGGCCTAGCTCAACTCACAGGGATTTTCTAGCAATAGGCTGAGATGTTTCATGAGGCAATAGAGGTCCAAGATAAAGTTGGGACATCTTCTCTGGTCCCAGATAGTCCAGCTGTCCCACATGGATTTAGAAAAAGACCATTTGGGGTATACACTGGATAAGCAAATGGGTTTTGTGACGTGAGACTTCATTCTCCATCTCAGAGAAATCAGCCTTTGCTTCCAGTTTCCTGGCCTTGTGGAGATTGGCTCAATTGAGATTGCCTTAACCTTGAACGTATGTATTCAAGTAATAAAAAGAAAAGGTTGGCTTATATATATTACAGAGGTGGAGAAACTCAAGCCCCTGGATGGAATGCAGATTTCCCACTTCTGACAAACATAGATTTGGAGCAAGTAACTTGTTGATTTTTATTTATAGTACAGCTGGGGGAACCTTGGCGTTACAGCTGTTCTGAACTATGATACCCACAATCCCTTATCATTGGCTATCCTGACTGGGACTTCTGGCACCTGAAGGCCACAATGTAAGGAGGGCCAAAGCTTTTCCAACCTTAAATCATAGCCTAAACCAAGTAATATAGAAGGGAGGAGGTGTCTGTCAAATGCCTTGCCTGATTGTTTAAGCAAACCTTACCCATAAAAAAGGCAAGTCTTCTACTCCCCTCTACTGGTTCCATTGGCAAAAAGCAAGACGCCAGGGAATATACATGAATATACAGGATTCCTATTCTCACAATTGCACTGAAAAGCAACAGCAAGCAACTCTGGGTGACAGAAAACACACACAAAAAACACCCGTGTAACTCAAAGTAATAATGATTAGAGTAGCCTCCTCCAACCTGGTGCCCTCTAGACATGTTCAATTGCTGATCCTAATCTCCCAACCCATGGTCATTTGGGAGGGAGGCTAGTTGTAAGACAGCCAGCATGGTGTGGTTTGAGTATTAGACTAAGACTAGGGTCCAAATCCCCCCTCGGCCATGAAACCCACTGGGTGGCCTTGGGCAAGTCACATTCTCAGCTGCAAAGGAAGGCAATGTCAAACTCCCTCTGGACAAATTCTGCCACGAAACCCTGTAATGGATTCACCTTCGAGTTGCCATAGTCAGAAATGGCTTGAGACGTCCAACAAGATGTAAAAGAAGCATGGCTTCATCTTCAGGCATTTGTACCAAAGAGAGAACATCTTGTATTCGTAACTCCCTAATTCCTATACCGAAGCGTATCAGCTGGCTGCTATCACCCCACCCCATCTTTCCTGTTAACAAGATTCAACATGGAGATGAAATAACTGCAAATGGACAACTGGAATTGAAAGTGAATTCTCTTTCCAGCATAAACCAGTTTTGCCATTTTCACAGGATTTCAGTTTTATCATCTCTGACTCTACATAGTGTTGTGGACTTCTGATTATTTTTCCTGTATGCACAAACTGCATTTTCATGAGATTCTTTTCCTTCATGCAACACGGTCCTTTAGGACAGAGGTGAGCAACGATGGAAGGCCTGGGGGGAAGTCACATTAGTCTCCAAAGGACACGTCAAAAACCACAGATGCAGAATGTTTTTATTGTAAAAATGTTCTTCTATCTTCTAAAGAAGGTGTCATCAGTTTTAAGAATGAGGAATGTTTTGCTCTGAAGAATGGAAGAATGAAAACAAGTTTACAGTTTATGTAACTACTTAAGACATCAATATGTATTTTTATTTATACAACTACATTTTCTTTTATGAGACATAGGTGTAACCCTTCTAGGCCCTTTCACAGCAAAAGAAAATCAACTGCCACACAAGAAAACATTTAAAAGGAGGCACTTTTAATTGATTTAAGTAATATTCCTGATAACTCGGGTTGACTGCAATATGAATTTTAAGGGAAGCTCTCAACAAGAATGTTGAAAAATATATTTTATTCCATCAATACCGAAGTGACAATGCCAACTTTCAGTGATGAGGACAAAAAAACAACTATGATTTTAAGATTTACTACAAGCATGTTTGTTCTGTAATATCATGGAAAGATTATCCAGTGATGTTTAAACAATACACAAATACACAAACACACAAATTCTGTGTTATATCCAACTGGTCTTTTTTCTTTAAGCATTTAGCATAATAACTGAAAGAACAGCATGCACCATCTCTGTAATTGAACTATAAACATCATTCATAATTTAAAACCCTGCTTTATAACTTAGCATATACACTAAGGGTACTGCTTTTCTTTCAGTATGGTGGTCTGCCATGATACTTCGTAAGAGTAAGGGTCTTTGAAAAGATATCTGCAAAAATATAACCGTCAATTTCAAGAGTGTACTATACAGAACTAGAAAATACACCGAAGTTCACACCACCTTTGAGTTAATGTCTTTTATAGAAAGCGCAGCAAGAAACAAACATGACAAGTGCTCATTAGTCTGCTATTTAAATATCTAGACAGATTAGAGACAGAGATTCTAGTCAAGTTCTGGTTTATGTACACAGAATACTTTGGACACATATGCAGAAGATGGCAGATCGGTCTCTTCCTGCTACACTTGATCACGAAGGCGTGCCAGTCTTTGTGAGAGCTCATCCTGCAGAATTAGAAACAAACCATTTAATCACATCCCACTTAGAGAAATGAAGGCATACATATGTCATCACTAAAAACTGAATTAAAAAAAAAAAGCTTAGATAAAACTCTTCCAGGGTTGTGGATCAACATTTCAGAAATCAGATAAATCTAATTTAGTTGGATTTATTATTTAATTATCAAGTACCTTTTATTTTTTAAGGCACCAAACTAAGTCCTTATCAGCAGACTTACAATCTAATAAAACACAATACAAAATAAATGGGAGAATGAAGAGGAAGTTAGGCAAATTAAAACACTAGAGGAAGAACATGAAGAGCAACAGGGTTTCTTTTGAGCTAGTCTGACTTAATATGAGATCAAGTCAAATTCCATGCCAGCTAATTCAAATGTAATTACTAAGGATGTAGCATCTCTCTGTCATCAGGGAAAGAAATACAAGAAAAGAAAAGTATTTTATTTTTACCTGTTCTGTTGAAGCAACACTTGTGCCCACAGATCCTGTCTGTCCCTGAGGTAGCTCCATGTTTAGGTCAAGGCTAGAGTTCAAATGAAAAGGGGGAAAAGATGACTGTAAACATAAGCTCCCACCTAGTCTTGGAAGCAAAGCAGTGTCAGCTCTGTTTAGTACTTGGATGGGAGATTGGTAAGAAATACCAGGTGCTGTAGGCTATATTTCTGTGTAAGGAGATGGCAAAACTACTTCTAAGTATTCTTTGCTTGAGAAAACACTATGAAATTTAAGGGGTTGCCATAAGTCAACTTGAAGGCACATATATACATTGAGAAGGCAGCCCATACATCAGTTCTTACCACCACAAAGTGAACGCATTTCTTACTTATATTCCCATATACTCAACAGAGACTCATGTCTGCTTTTTAACTGGAGCGATCACTCCATCTAGACTTCACATTCTACCCCAGAGCTGTAATATGGATAATATACTACAGCTTCTGCTGCTTCCTTATTTGTGGAACTGCCATGTTATTTTAGCATAAAGAACAATGCATACATTTTGTTTGCCTCCCAACTTCTCTCACAAGCATGCCTAAAGAGGCTCCCAATGACAGAAGATAAATGCAACATAAAACAGGATGAGACAAGCAAGTTTTAAAAAAACCACAACAGTGGAGACATGTTAACATTTTAACTTAAAAACAAGCTCCACTGAAGTCACTTTAACTTACTTTCAGGCAAGGCCATATAGAACTGTAGCCTAAATTGTCTATTTAAAAACAAACGTATAGCTCCATACAAAATAGATCGGTTATGTTTTTCAATCTATGTGCTCTGACAGCTACTATTCCTGATGTTGTCAAATATTACCCTGTCATTTCATCTCCTTCCTATTCACATTTAAAACCTTTCTTACGCTACTGCTATTGAAGAACTCAAAGTTTCAGTCTTCAGATGTTTACACTCACCCAGCTTCATCTGCCATTTCTTGTAGAAGCAGATCGACCTGGTTCTAGAATAAAAAGAGGACCAAATGAATATAACACAACACAGACATGAGTAGCACCGCAATGGAGGCGATCCCTGAGTTTTTGAACTTCGAGGACTTTGCCACCAGAGGGGGCTATAGCCATTTCACACAGCAAATCTGATCTCCTGAAAGGCAGAGTCCAATTATATCTAATATTATTTCTATGCCAGGAGTGGTCAAACTGTGGCTAATGACTAGGGATGCAACCCTTTAGACTTACTTGGGGTGTTGTTAATGTAGTGGTGTTACTCATTGTGTCTTCCATCTGTGCTGTCTGAACGTCTAAAGTTTCAAACTGCTGTTCAAATTTGTCCATCAAAGCAGAGATCTGTAGATTAAAAAAATGGTGTCAGTCCAAGAATGTACAAGACAAAATGCGTAAAACCGGTAACAGGTTTTTTTTAAAAAACAAAAACTTTAACAATTGTACTTATGAATTTACCTTTTCCAGGTTCATGCTTTTCAAAGTAGCATCCATAGATTTAACTACTCCAGCCATTGACTTTGTTACCTAGAAGAGAACATTTATAGCCAAATGTTAGTTGTCCTTCTAGTTCCTTGTGTACCACTTTTGCGACTAATGGACAAAACCCAATACAGAAATAGAAATGTGATACAGAGCAGTGCAATGCCAGTGACTCTTAAAAATGGTCAAATGTTTGTCAAGTGAACATGTCAAAAGAGATTCAGAAGAGATTAAATAGATAAATACGCTGTCTGAATTTAAAACAGCATTACCGACCAATCTCTTCTATTAGTCTATCCAGATAATTTTGAAATTGTGAATCTTGAATGAGGAATTTTAAATGTGGATTGTTTTAATATGTATGTATCTTATTTGTCCTTGTGTGTTTTTACCCAATGAGTTTGTATGTTAGTCTGTGGTTGCTTCCACCTCAATACACTGGGGAGGAAGAAATATTAACACTAAAAAATTATTAGTAGTACAGAAATCTTCCCAAATCTCATTTCTTCTTAAGGCAAATGGGAAGTTCCACAGCTTTTGGCCACCAAATCTGTAAGCAGGTAAAATGCTGTATATTTCCCTTGCTTTCTTTGCTTATAAAGCAAGCAGCTGCCTTACACCAAGTCACACCGTGGTCTACCCAACTCAGTACTTCATGGTGACCTCCAACAGTACTCCAAAGTTTGGGGCAAAGGTCTTTGAAGACTACCAGGGATTGAACCTGCAACCTGTGAATGCAAAACAGGTGTTCTAGCACTCAGCTACAGCCCTTTCATGTAACGCCAAAGGAAGTGCAAACTGAAGTTTCAGGCAACGTGAGTGTTTCTTACTAAAAGTGAAGAAAGCTTCTTACCTTGCCCATTGTGACTGCTGTCTGGACTCTTGCTGCTACGGCATCCACCCGGGCACTCATTCGTAAGAAGTTGATCGCTTGATTCTTCTGCCGGATTGCATTTTCTGCATGTATTCTTGCAACTTCAGTGTTGCCTTTCTGAATCGCCTTTTAATTAAAAAAAGAGGGGGGGGGGAGAACATGACTGCCAGCTGCCTTAAAGGAATGACAGCCTAACAACTCCAGCTTTAAGTAGACAAATGTCTCCACTACCCACATTCTAGTAAGATGCATTATGATAAAAGGATAGCTACAATTCCCTCCTGAATTTCAGTGTGTTCGTCCTCTGAAATAGAGGTAAAACAAACCAGGCATTTTCTTCCAAAGCTCTGAACAGGCAGCTTCCAAAAGGCCATTTCTGTAACTATAGTCCTTTTGGGGGTATTTCATGCTATGTGGCCATATTCTAGAAGAGCTTATTCCTGACATTTTGCCAGCATCTGTGGCTGGGATCTTCAGAGAATGCTCTAACTCTTTGAAATACTGGTCAAACCAAATATTACATGAGGTTATTTGTTATAAATGGAGTATACACATATATAAAAATAACAGGAGCAATCTGTAAATTTAAAAGACACCCACTGTCATCCAAAATCTTTATGAGAGATCCACAGTCATCCAAAATCTTTAAGAGACATCCACTGGCACCCAAAAGAGGTGGAACTGGTATTGCCTGGGTGAATCTGGCAACGGAAATTGTTCATTTAAACCATGAGGGGATATGCACTAAAGATTGGAGGATCATTTTTGGAATTTGTCAACCCATGATGGGGCACACAAAGTGGCAGGAAATCAGGTAACAATAACTGCTGGTTTTAGGCCATTCGTCTTTGGTTCTTTTGGGCTGCTTCCCCAAAACAATTTATGCTGCCAAAATGCATTTTTCCCCATTTTATAGTTAATTACTTTTAAAAACAGCAAAGGGGTTCAGGGGTGTGCAGGTGAAGGGGGTGGATGTAGGTCAGGTAATTCCCCACCTTGGTTTTACAAATGTTTGGCCATTAATATGATGTTTAAAACCAATCAAGCTCTCATCCACCCAACCTGCAAAAAGAAATTCATCTAAAACTGTTTTAGTGCCCAAATTAAGATTAATGTCCAGATCCG
>JAOEGL010000011.1:19963058-19969814 GCA_034509955.1 Urosaurus nigricauda | reverse complement strand
CATTGCTTTATTTGCTTTCAGCCAAATAGGAGAGAAAACTTGACTTTCCTCCCATTTTGGTTTTCTTTCTTTCTTTCTTTCCTTGGCACTCTTTGCAAGAAGCGTCGTGGATTCGGTTTCCAATTGGTTCACTGGATGGGATATGGCTTTATTTCCATTTTTCCTTCCAACACTTCACTTCTTCTGTCCTTATATAAATCCCATTTGGAGACATTATAACCCCCCTTTTAAAAAAAGGAAAACAGCCCTGCTTCCAATACAGGACCCATCCACGTCCTTTTCCAAACCTTCCAAATTTATTTCATTTCATTTCCATTTTGTCCTCCAAACATCTGCTCTTTCACATCATCTATCCTTATATAAATCCCATTTTAGGTATTATATCCCCAAAAAAGAAAAACAGCCCTGCTTCCCTTACAGACCCATCCATTTTTATTTTTATTTTAATAAAAAAAAATTCATCCAAATTATTCATTCCCATTTTTCCTTCAAAGATCTCCCCCCACACATCTTCTATCCTTAAATAAATCCCATTTGTCAATATTATTATAACCCATTTTTTATAAAAAGGACAACAGCCCTACTTCCAATATAGAACCCATCCAAAAATCCAAATATTTATTACAAACCGTGTTTTTAAAAAAGCAGAAATGGATCCCAATAACCAGCCAAGAGACAGAAAAGAATATATATATATATATATATATATATATATATTGCAAACTTTCCCACTTTAAAGAAATCGATAGCTAGATTGATGGCAACTTTGCTTTGGAAAGAAAGCAAAGACCCTTTGCATTCTCTGACAACTTTTGCTTTGGAAAGCAAACCAACAAAACAAAGATTTATTTTTTTGCATTCAAAAACAACTTGCAAACTAACAAGAATTATTATTAATTTTTTGCATTAAATTCCCTCCCTAAAAACACCCAGGCACAAAAAAGAAACGATCCAGTACTTGTTTTAATGCTAAATTTAGGGGGTTAAAAAAGACAAGGCAATGGGGAGGAAAAGAGAGAGGAAGATAGAAGAAGCTCACCTTGTTTCAGGCGATTATTTTCATTTCCTTGCCTAATTTTTTTTTAAATTTGTTTGGGTCCCTTTTTTAAAAAATTTGAACCCCCCTCCTCCAGATCTGTCTCTCTCGCACTCGCCAACTTAATGCCTTAATGACTTTCGGGTAGCTGCTGCGAGCCTTTTTATTTCTGCTAATTATATGAAATGTATGCAAATTTAAATCAAGCTTAACCTAGGAGCTCCTTGCAATATATTTAATGGAATTTCCTAACCAATAAAGGGGTGTGTGTGTGTGTGTGTGTGTGTGTGTGTGAGGCAAGCGTTGTGCAAGTGCAAATACAATTACGCAGCTAGGTTACCCTCCGAAATTATGCAAGGAAAGGTCGTTTAGAGAGAGAGAGAAAAGGGAGGAAAAGTCTTCAGAGTTACTCCTCCCTTCTCTCTCTCTTTTTTTCCTCTCTCTTTCTCTTTTTTTTTCCTAAGGTATTAGGGTTTAATTTTCTCAGCTGGAACACGACAACAAATCCGAAATTGCTCCGATTTCCACTCCATTGGAGAAAAGAGAGCAAGAGGAGGGAAACCTTGGAAAGAAGCAAAAGAAAAGGCACAATGGAGAGTGTTTGGTGTCTGTGTCTCTGGATGTGTTTTTCAAGCCACAAAACCCATTGGAGAGAAGAAGAGAAGAAGAGAAACACACAGATCTCTCTCTTTCTCTCTCTCTCTCTCCACCCCCCTTTTTTGGGGTCTTTATTTTCATCTATTTCTCCCTTGAAATGTCTCTCCTGACACTTTGGAAAAGATAAGGTTTTAATTTTAAAATTACGCACAGAGAAAGGCGCAAAACTCAGCTCTCTGCCAAAACTGGGAAAGGATGGGGAGAAATTATTTTTGGAGAGATGCATCTCTTTGTGTGTTTGTTTGTTTGTGTGTTTGTGTGTGTGTGTGTTGTTGGAAAGGGTTCAGAAACAAGGGATCCTCTTGAGACCTATCCAAAAAAAAAGGGATCCTCCTTTGCGCCTTTTTGCAAAGGCGCACGAAAACAAACCTCAAAATCCGGGAAAGGATGGATAAAAATCATTTATTTATCCCCATCGTTGGATTGATGTGTCCTCTCTGTGTGTCGGTGTGTTGGTGTGTTTGTGTGTGTGTGTTTAGAAAGGACCCCCAAAACAAGGGATCCTCAACTTCTTCTACCCAAAAGAGAGCCTTCTTCTTTGCGCCTTTTCTTGGCAAGGCGCAAAAACTCTGCCAAAGACAAAACCATTCTGATGATCTTCCATCATTTTGGGACAGACTGCCCCTGTGTCTGTGTGTTTGTTTGTGTGTTTGTGTGTTCCTCCTTCAAAGGAAGGGATCCCCCATTTCTTGAGCCCTATCAAAAAGGCCAGAGAGAGAGAGGAATGGATCCTTTGCGCTTTTCTTCTCTTGCGAGGCGCAATCCTTTGCCAGGGGAGGACTTTCCATCCACACAAGTTTGTTGTGTGGTGTGCAAAAATAAAAAAGATGCAACATTTCTCAGCTTTTTTTTCCTTTCCTTTTAAGGGTTGGGGAAACGAGGGACCCAGGCTGGGGATGATGGGCAGGGCGAGCGTGGCAACGCATTTGGCAGCCTCTAAAGAAACGGATTTGCATTTCAATCAGGAGGACGGGTTAACCACTGATTTACCAACAAGCTCTCCATGGAAAGGGAACAAGGGCTGCTTCTAGGAAGGAGGGCAAAAGGGGGGCATTGCAGCCCCATAACCATTCTGCCCCCCCCTTTTTTCCTTCACCCCCCCCCACAAAAAAATTCTTGCATTGCAAACGATTGCAAATCCTGGCTGTTTTTCTGTTTGCAGTGTCCATTGCCTGCCCCCCCCCCCCAAATTTGTCTCTGGTGCCTTAAACTGGATTGCTCCCTCCTCAGCTGCACTTTCATGCAATTTGCAAGGCCACCGCCCCACACTTTTTTGGAGGGCTGCTGCAGGGAAACTTCGTGGCAGGGTCATCAGGCGTCTTAGGGAATAGGGGGGTGCCTTTGTTTTCACACACACACACTTTTACACCTGTACTTTTTTTCTTAAAGATAGAGCTGTGTTATTCTGGAAAAGGAGTAAGGAGGGAGATCTTGGAGTCCCTTTGAGACTCGCTGGAAGTAAGAAGTTGGCAGCTGGAGCTTGACTTGAGTCTGCTTCCTCAGATGCATTTTGGTGACATTTTTCCCCCATTTGCAAGAGGCTTACATTTCACTTTTGTCTTTGTGTGTGTGTGTGTGCGCTTAACACACACATACACACACAAGAGGGAGAAACGGAATGAGTCTCTTTCTCTCTCTCTCTCTCTCTCTCTCACACACACACACACACACACTTTTTCTTCTCTCTCTCTCTCTCCCTTCCTTCCTTCCTTCCTCTCTCTCTTCTTCCTTTCTTTCTTCTCTCCCTATTTCCCTGCCTTCATTTCTCTATTTTTTCTTTCTCCTTCCCTCCCTCCCTTCCTCTTTCTTTCTTTCTTTCTTTCTCTCTCTCTCTCTTCTACCTCTCTCTTTTCTTCTTATCTCCCTCCCTCTCCTTCCTTCCTTCCTTCCTTCCTTTCTCTATTCCCTCCTCCTTCTTTTATTTCTTCCCTCCCTCCATCCATCCATCCCTCTCTCCCTTCCTTCCTTCCTTCCTTCCCTCCCTCCCTTCTCTCCTTCATCTTTCTTTCTTTCTTTCTTTCTTTCTCCTTCACTCTTTTCAATCCCAAGACATATCAGTCTGGAAAACCGGTCTGCAAAGGGATCTTGTAGCACCAGGGATCCAGGACACACTGCCCCTGCTGCCGGCTCAGTGCTGGGGAATCCTGGGTATTGTAGTGTGGCCCCAGAGCTCTCTGGCAGAGGAGGCTCCAAGGCTCCCAAAAGTCCAGCTCTTAGATCTGCCTAGCCTTGAACCAAGGCAGTCCAAGGGGTCTCAGAACTGGGTGGTTCCTGCAGTGGGTTCTGGGCCTTGGCCTCTTGGCCTCCAAGGTGATCCCTTTGCATTGCCAGAGCCCTGCTTCCCAAACCAAACACCACTTTGTGGAAACCAAGGAGGACTCCTCAAAGTTACTTCCACCCCCCTCCACAAGATCCCAATGACTTTCAGGTTGCTTTCCACTCCTGAAGATGGGGAGATCCCTACCAACTTTGCAAAGGAGGCAGGTATTTAACCTCTCCCCCCCCCCCCCCCACATCCACTCCTGTTTGATGAAACTTATACCTGGAATGAATCACTACAAATTCAAACCAGGCCCCTCTCTTCTCCCCTTTCTCCTCCTTCCTCTTCCTTCTCTTTCCTCTCCTAATGAGACCTGAAAGATGGAGGGGTGTCTGTGGAAGTAAAGGAAAACTGGAAGAGGAAGAGCAGAATTGGAGAAGGCTAAATAAAGTGTTGGCCATCAGCAGTGGGTCGAAGAGAGGCAATGGTTCCCTGGCACATTATTCACCTGATCACATCAACAGCATCCATAATAATCCATGATAACATTGAACCCAAAGATATAGCCATGTTAGTCTGTGGAATCAGTACGTAGAGAGATCTTGTAGCACCTTTGAAAGAAAGAAATTGGCAGCATGAGCTTTCCTAGACTTCAGTCTACTTCCTTAGATGTAATAATAATAATAATAATAATAATTTATTTATACCCCCGCTCTTCAGCCAAAGGCTATCAGAGCGGCTTACAAATTGTTAATCAGCCATTAGGCACTACATCTGAGGAAGTAGACTTTATGAAAGCTCATGTTGCCAACTTCTTCCTTTCGCTTAGTCTCAAAGGTGCTACAAGGTCTCCCTACATCCTTACAGACCAACACGGCTATGTCTTTGAATTATAAATGGTAACACCTTATAACATTGTCACACATTATCACACACACATTATTATAACTGGCTTTCTTGGCCAGTCCATCACACCTTCTTTTGGGCGCCCAATACTTGTTCCTATGGCTTTCGGCAACATCCTTCCTCCTGCCTTTGCCCCTCAGCCGCCATCCTTAAAATTGAACTGGTTGCCACACTTCCGCACCCACAAAGTTGTGCTTTCCTATGGACATCCTTACACAGAGACTACTATCTGGCCTTTCCACTCCATCACAAGGATCTGAGGCATTGGCACCAGTAGGTTGGCATCCCTCTGTGCTGCTAAGGTTGGCATCATTGGGGTTGGCATCGCTCATGGGGTCACCTCCTCCATTGACCTCTTCCCATATGGCACCATACAGAAGCCTTAATATAATACTACTACTACTACTACTACTACTACTATATTGTACTAATGTATTAGTGTAACATTAGTATTTATATTACTTATCTGGAATTTGTGTTGCCATTTATTGTATCACGATAAATAGTCATTCCTGCGCAGCGCCGACATGGCCATGGTACACTATGCACATTATCACACCATCCTTATAACAGCATCCATAACCTGTAATAATATAGAAGTCAAAGAGATAGCCATGTTAGTCTGTAGTATCAGTGCGTAGAGAGATTTTGTAGCACCTCTGAGACTAAGCGAAAGGAAGAAGTTGGCAGCCTGAGCTTTGGTCCGCAAAATTAAAACTATGCCTTTAAATGATAATATTATAATCGTGGCCTACGTGGATGTGCATGGACCTGTTTCGTGTGGTTAAAGTGACAATTTTGTAAGATGATATGATGTGTTT
Source organism: Urosaurus nigricauda (assembly GCA_034509955.1). NCBI lineage: Eukaryota > Metazoa > Chordata > Lepidosauria > Squamata > Phrynosomatidae > Urosaurus > Urosaurus nigricauda. Next base: position 19,964,134 of record JAOEGL010000011.1, on the reverse strand, counting down.
TTTTTTTTAAAAAAAAAGAAAATGGTAAGATAATAATTAAAAATGATAATAACAATAATTAAAACCAGTGTGGCCTACGGCTCTCAAAATCCTTGCTTGGCCAAGGAAACCCATTGGGTGACCTCAGGCCAGTCCCACTCTCTCAGCCTCAGAGGAAGGCTGAAGAAACTTGCCCCTGATAAGTTCCACCTTTGGGGTGCCATGAGTCCAAAAGGACTTGAAGGCCCACAACAACAACAACAACAACAACAACAACAACATAGGTGCCACCTGGACCCTCCTTGTGATGCCCCTGGCACACTCTCGTGATGCCAACTTCTCCCTTTCAGGGAGTCCTTGGCACCTGGTGGGTTTCCCAGATTGACAGGACTGCTGTGGCTTTGAATTAGCCATCTCAGGCTGTGTTCACACTGGAGAAATAAACCGGTTTAATTGCCATGGCTCAATGCTGTGAAATTCTGGGAATTGTAGTTTGTTGTGGGGCCTTCCTTCCTTAAGCTCTGCTCCGCTCTGGGCCCCACAACAAACTACAATTCCCAGAATTTCACAGCATTGAGCCATGGCACTTAAACCGGTTTATTTCTCCAGTGTGAACACAGCCTCTGTTTATCTCTCTCTCTCTTTCTCTGTATGTATATATATATGTGTGTGGATGGGTGGGTGTCTCTGCATGTGTGGTTGTTTGTGTGTTTGTTTGTCTCTCTCTCTTGGTATATGTGTATGCCTGTGTGCATCTGCCCCCTCTCTCTGTGTGATTGTCTCCCTCTGTGTGTGTTTGTGTGTGTTTATTTCTGTGTGTGTTTATCTCTCTCACACTCTCTGTGTATGTGTGTGTGTGGATCTCTCTCTCTATATATATGTATATATCTGTGTGTGTACGTCTGTCTCTCTATGTGTATCTCTATTTCTCTCTCTCTCTCTCTGTGTATATATATATACACACACACACACACACACACACATATACAGTATATCTGTGTGTATCTCTCTCTCTCTATATATATATATGTATACAGTAAATATATATTTCTCTGTGTGTATCTCCCTCTCTCTTTCTCTCTCTCTCTCTGCATATA
>JAOEGL010000011.1:19953058-19960558 GCA_034509955.1 Urosaurus nigricauda | reverse complement strand
TTCCTTCATTATTCCCTTCCTCCCCTCCTTGTTTCCTTCCTTCCCTTCCCTCCACCCCTCCTTCCTTCCTTCCTTCTTTCCTTCCCCCTCTCTCTTTCCTTCCCTCCTTTCCTTCCTTCCTTCCTCCCTCTCTTTCTTCCCTCCCTCCATTTCTTCTTTCCTTCCTCTCTTCTTTCTTTCCTTCCTTCTTCCCTTCCTTCCTTCCTTCCTTCCTCTCCTTTCTTTCCCTGTTTCCTTCCCCCCTTCCTTCCCTCCGCTCTCCTTCCGGGCCCTCATCCGCTCCGAGATCGCTTTAACCTCGTCGCTTTGAAGAGAGAGAGAGAGTCCTGGGGAAAGGCCGGGTTCAAATAAAGCTGCCCTCTTGGCCCAGTCGGTGCTGTGGCATTCTGGGAACCGGGGGCCCAAAAGGAGGACCCGCAGTCCGCTTCGAGAGCGCTTTCCATCCCCGGCTTTGGCTCAACTCTTTCGGATCGGAAGGGACTGGCCTTTGGAGCAACGACCCGCTTTCGTCCCGCTTTAAACTGCCCTGAGTGTGGAATCCTGGGATTGGCCTTTGGTTGTGGACCCTCCAGGTGGGTTGGACTGGGATCCCCCCCCCTCTTTGCTTTCTTTTATTCCGCTACAAAACCGTAGGCCGCACTGCAGGATTTAACCCGGTTTCACCCCGCTTTAACTGCCCCGGCCCCGGTTTTAGGGGACGCTGAGGACTCTGGTTTTGTGGGACGTTTAGGCCTCAATAAAAAATTTCCCAGAATTCCACACCCTGGAGCCAGGTATCAAAAAGCCGTATCCGACCGGGTTATTCCCGCCCGACTTTTCCTTTTGGACATCCGCATTGCAGAAATAACCCGCCTTCATACCGCTTTAATTTGTTGTCTGACTCACTCGCTATGGAATTCTGGGAGTTGGAGTTTGTTGTGGGGCCTTAAGGCCCCACAACAAACTCCAACTCCCAGAATTCCATAGCCAGTGAGTCAGACAACAAATTAAAGCGGTATGGAACCGGATTATTCCCCCCAGTGTGGATGCAACGTTTCTGAAAGCAGGTGCATCTTACATTTTTGGCACCAGGGCTCCATCATATATAATTTTGGGATCTGTAGTTTGGTGAGTCTCTAGCCCTTTTGGGTAGCGAGGGTGAAAGGCCTTGCCAAACTACAAATCCCAGGATGCCATAGGCCTTGCCAAACCACAAACCCCCAGGATGCTATGGGCCTTGCAAAACTACAGATCCCAGGATGCCATGGGTCTTGCAAAACTATAAATCCCAGGATGCCATGGGCCTTGCAAAACTACAGATCCCAGGATGCCATAGGTGCCAAACTGCTTTATTTCTAGATATTTCCAGAGCATCCTAAATAAATGCCTCCCGAAAAGTCCCAAATCCATTGCCAGAAGCGAAAGCCGGGTCCCAAACCGGGTTATTTTCTTGCAGTGCGGATGCAGCCCTTCCTTGCCAAAAACCCCAAAAGGCCAAAAGCCTTTTAAGGGAAACGAAGTCTCTGGAAACTCAGGATCTGTAGTTGCTTTTTGGGAAGAAACTTGGGATTAGGCTGAGCTTTATTACTACAGGCCTGGTCTACACTGCAGAAATAAAGCGGCTTGGCACCGCTTTCGAGGCTTTCCTGGCTCCTCCCTCCTAGCCTTTGCAGCCGGGCCTGGCGTGGCGTGGAACCGAAACTACAAATCCCAGGATCCCCATAGCCTTGAGCCGTGGCACTTTAAAGCGGTATCGAACTGCGGTGCAGACACAAAATCAATTCTTATTTTTTGCATCCATTTGGTAGGCTGAGCTTTGCTAGACTCCAGAAATAACCCAGTTTCACCCCTGCTTTAACAGCCATGGCTCCAGGCCATGGAATTCTGGGAATTGTAGTTTCTTGAGGCATTAAGGGACCCTTCTTTGGTGGATCTGGGATATTTTTTGCCACACTTATTATTATTTTTCTTTCCTTATTATCCCTCCTTTTTTCCCCCTCTCCCTTCCTGCCTTTCTTCTTCTTCCTCAAGGCAAACTACAAATCCCAGGATTCCATAGCACTGAGCCATGGCAGTTAAAGCAAAGAACAAAACCACCCCAAATCCATCATAAAGGGGCCTTTTTTAAAAAAAATCAGGCCAACCCAAATGCACAAAATACACAACTCACAATACACCTTGGAATAATAATAATAATAATAATAATAATAATAATAATAACAATTATTATTATTATTGTTATTATTATTATTATCCATATTATAATAATAATTATTATTATTATTATTATTATTATTATAATTTGTATCCTGCTTTTCTCCCAGAATTGGAACCCAAAGCGGCTTACAGTCTAAAAACAAAATACAATCCGGGACTTCCAAAAAAATAGCCATTAAAAGGGAATTATACTATTTATTGCAATATTAACTTCCCAAAAGCGACTTTCAGAAATGGAACGAAACTATTGCAATGTTAACTTCCAAAACTGACAGTTAAACTGGAATTTTGCTGTTTTATTGCAAGATTAAGTTCCAAAAAGTAACAGTTAAAATGGAGTTTTAAGTATTGCAAGATTAAGTTCCAAAAATGAAAATTAAAACTGCAATGAAACTGTTGCAAGAGTCACTTCCAAAAGTGACAATTAAAAATGGAAACTGTTGCAATATTAACTTGCAAAAATGAAAGTTTAAAAATGGAAACTGTTGCAAGATTCACTTCCAAAAGTGAAAGTTAAAAATGCAATGAAACTGTTGCAAAATTCACTTCCAAAAGTAACAAAAATGGAAACTATTGCAATACAGTATTAACTTCCAAAAGTGACAATTAAAAATGCAATGAAACTATTGCAAGTAACAATTAAAAATGGAAACTATTGCAACATTAACTTCCAAAAGTGAAAGTTAAAAATGGAAACTATTGCAACATTAACTTCCAAAAGAAACAATTAAAAATGGAAACTATTGCAATATTAACTTCCAAAAGTAACCATTAAAAATGGAAACTATTGCAATATTAACTTCCAAAAGTAACCATTAAAAATGGAAACTATTGCAATATTAACTTCCAAAAGAAACAATTAAAAATGGAAACTATTGCAATATTAACTTCCAAAAGTAACCATTAAAAATGGAAATTATTGCAAGATTCATTTCCAAAAGTGACAATTAAAAATGGAAACTATTGCAATATTAACTTCCAAAAGTAACAATTTAAAATGGAAACTATTGCAATATTAACTTCCAAAAGTGACAATTAAAAATGCAATGAAACTATTGCAAGATTAAGTTCCAAAAGTAACAATTAAAAATGGAAACTATTGCAATATTAACTTCCAAAAGTAACCATTAAAAAATGGGATGAAACTGTTGCAATATTGTGCATTTGGTTTGGCCCAAGAAAAAAAAAAAGGTCTCTCTTTGGTGAAATTTTGGGGGATATTTCTTTCCATATCTCTCTCCTTTATCCCTCCTTTCTTTCCTCTCCTTTTCTTTCCATTTTTTCCCCATCCTCCTTTTCTATGGCCAAACTATTTTTTATTTTCCTCCACAGTTTTAGGACACAAAAAAAAAAAAAAAAGGGTGGGAAAGAAAAGAACTCTTTTTCCTCCTCCTCTGTCTCTTTCTATATAAATATATATATATATATATAAATTTTTTATTCCTTTTTTGAGGGGAAACAATACAAAAAAAGACAAGACGTGCCTATGAAAAACCTTTCAGCGCCTTTGGTTCCTTCAAGGGATGGATTTTTAAAAGAAATCATATTTGCAAAAATGGATTTTTAAAATATTTTTTTCCCTTTTTTCTTCCTTCTTCTTTTGGACTTGGCTTGACTTCGATTTGGAGACTTTTTTCTCTTTTTAATTTTGCAAAATCTTTTCTTTTCTCTCTCCTGAACTTAAACTTGGGAAGATCAGACGACAACACCTTTATTTTTTATTTTATTTTATTTTTAACATCTCATTGTGACTATTATTTATTTAAAAAAACAAAATTTTGGAGGAATAATGGATTTTTTTTTCTTCCCTGAAATAAAAACCCAAAAACCTCTTTTTTTTTCTCACCCCTTCCTTGAATATTTTTTCCCAAAAGGATCATCTGACTTGAATCTGGTTTAATAATCCAAGGAATTTGCATCTGAAAAAGTTACAATTACTTCAACCTTCCTGTTTGATCTGGGTTCTTTTCAAGTTCCTTTTTTCGTTAAGGTAACGTTTCCCCCGTTATTTCCTGGCCAAGGCATAAAGAAGCCAAATCCTGTTTCTTTTCTTTTTATTTCTGATTTTTGGGGGTTTTCTGGGAACAAATATGAAATATTCGCATTATTTGTCTCTTTGGGAAAACTGTATTTCTCACTTGGATGCTGGATTTTGACTGTCTGTAGTTTAAATATATATAAATATATTAAATATATATTGGGAGAAGATATATATATAGATATAGATATAGTATGTATGTTTATGTATTCACATTCACATATATACATATACATATTTATATATAAAACATATATATATATATATATATATAATATTAATATGTATGTATGTTTATTTATTTACACACACATATGTACATATATATATATATATATATATATGTATCTATCTGTTATATATATCTATGTATACATGTGTGTGTAAATACATAAACATACATGCATATATATTAATATATATATGCATGTATGTATGTTTATGTATGTATATATACACACACACATATATACATATACATACATTTATAACATATATCTATATATATAAAAATATGTATGAATATTAATATATATGTATGTATGTTTATGTATATTTATATACACACACACACACATATATATAAAAACAGATATATACACATATATAATATGTATATTAATATATATGTATGTTTATGTGTGTGTGTGTATATATATATACACACACATATACACATACATAAACAGATATATATATACAGTATGTATATTAATATATGTATGTATGTTTATGTATATTTATATACACACATATATACATACAGTATATATTTAGATATATAAACAGATCTCTCTCTCTCTCTCTCTCTCTCTATATATATATATATCAGATATATAAACATACATCTATATCTATATCTATATCTATATATCTTCTCCCAATTTCCAATTTGATGTGATCGAAAAAAGGGTTTGACTCCAGTTTCGAGATTCGAGGGATGTTTAAAAGAAAAATAATCAGAATATGGTCAAAATCCACCTTGGGTTGTGTTTTGATTCTTGGAGAAATGCTAAATCTGGACAGAAATGTTGGAGGTCTGTTAAGTATTTTCTTTTCTTTTATTCCCTATAAGTGGGGGAAAAATTCCTTTAAAAATAGTCTTTTAATGCTTTCCCTTGCAACCCCACACTGCAAATCCCCCTTTTAAAATTAATGTGTGTTTTTGCAAAGGCACACAATGGAGGGTTGCATCTACCTGACACAAAACACACAGCAAAACAAGGGCACTGTTGTGTAATGCTCACCTACCCAGAGCCTAGAATAGATATATTTAATTTATAAAGGGCATATTTTGAACCCAAAGCCCAACCCAGAAATTGTTGCAAAAAAATCTTTGTGGGTTTCTTTTTGATCCAAAATTTCATCCTTTTATAAAATAATACAAGGCTTCATGTCTCCAAATGGAAATGTTTTTTGCCAAATTCATTCTGTTAAAAAAAAAGGTTTCATCATTTCTGAATTTCTTTTGTTTTTCTCTCTATTCTTCTCTCTATCTCCATTTCCCAGCTGGAAAAAAAATATTCCTTTAATAATCAAAAATATTTCATTAATATTTGAAAAAAAATATTCCCTAAATATTCATTTTCAGAAAAGGATGCTCCTGCTTTGAAATATTGCAAGGTTGAAGACCCCTCCTGCGCTATCTTTCTGCCAACTTTATATATATATATATATATAAAATAATTTTTTTAAAAGGAGAAAAACAAAACAAAACGAAAAACGCAAAAAAAAATGGAATAAAATTGTACAGTTTTGTATATTCTAAACGTTTTTTTGGGGGGAAGTTCTTAATTTAAAAAAAGGGGGGCGAAGAAGAAGAAGAAATTAAAAAAAAGATCATTTAGATTATTCATTTAGTAACGGATGTATAATAAACGCTATTTTCATTAAAAAAAAAGGTTGCTTTTTTCAACTATTTTATTCCAAAAAAAAATTATTATTATTATTAATAATAATAATAATTGCCTATCGCAGTTGCCGACGATTATTTATTTTCAATAAATTCTGCATTGTGTCGTTTTGGAAAAAAAAAGTTTTAAAAATAATGAAAAAAAAATGAGAGAAAGAAAGGAAATATTCAAAGTGGCAAAAGAAGGAAGGAAGGTTTAAAAATAATAATAATAAAAAATTAAAATTATTCACTTTTGTGATATTTGATTGTCAATTTTAGTCGAGGGAGGGGAATTTTTTTAATATATATATATTGATACGCTATTTTATTGTTGTAAAGAAACACACCACAAAAAAATGGGGTCTGAATAAAACAATTTTTTTACAAATTTAAACAAAAGAGAGAGCCAAAAGATGTTGCAGTTATTTGTGTGCAAAGCCTAGAAAGTGTTGCTCTGAAGCCTTTGTTGTTGTTGTTGTTGCTGTTGTTGGTCAATAATTTTATTTTATTTTATTTTTCATAGAGGAGCGTCCCTGGTTTTTTTTTTTTTTAAGTTCAAATCCTGCTGGTAAAATTTTGTCGAATTTTTCTTTTGCAAAAAAACACCTTTCCAAAGGAAAGAATTGGCCAAAACCAACACTTGAGTCTTTTCCTAAGAAAAACCCTAATAAATCCATAGGGTTTTTCTTAGGGCAAGGAGTATTCAAATCTGTTTTGGCCTGTTTTTTCCTCCGAAATTCATAGGGTTGCCATAAAAACACACATACGCACAATCCGGAGACAGAAATGCCGCAAAGGTGCCTCCTTTTGTGTGTGTGTTTGTGTGTTCAGGTTGCTGGCCGACTTGTGGTGACCCTATGAATTTCATGGGTTTTTTTCTTAGCCAAGGCCTCTGATCCTTTTTCCTAAGCCAGGGTTGCAAAAGGTTTTTTGGAAATGTCCTCCGATTCCAGGAAGACAATGTCCTAAAGTCCTTTTATTTTGGCCTATGACCCCAAATAAATCACGATGGTGTCCTAAAGCTAAAGTCATTGTGTGTCCTTGTCCTTTGAGGAATCCTAGCTGAGTTTACACACAAACACAAACACACACTTATATATGTGGGTATGATGTCTATATGTGTGTATAAACTATGCTAGGATTTCTCTCTTTAGATATATATATTATATACTGTATATATATATATAGAACAAATAATCTGTAGATAGATCAATAGATTGATTGATTGATTGACAGATAGTTATCTATTATATAATAATGCATAATAGATTATATATAGATATAATATCCACAGATTGTTTGTTTGTGTGTATAAAGAGTCTTCCTATATGGAGAAACAAATGCTTTCTTTAGCATAATAGATAGTTATTAT